>CM026557.1:23989759-24487026 GCA_015143295.1 Tetracentron sinense | reverse complement strand
CTCCCCGAAGGTAGAGAATTCAATCTCCTTCTGATCTCTCACAAACACCGGGAAGTATCTCTCGTAGAAGATGTCGAGGAACTCTCCCCAAGTCCACTCTTGTCCGGCTCACACCTCATTCCTCTGCCTAGATGCAGCCCTCCACCAATGTTCAGCTTCGCCTTCCATGATGAAGGAGGCCCATTTTACCCTCTATTCATCGGTAGCCTCAAGCACGGATAAAATCTTCTCTAGTTCCATGATCCACAACTCGGCAACTGAGGGATCAGTACTACCATAGAAGGCTGGAGGACTCATTCTCCTAAAAGCTTCCACTCCATTATGATGGGGTGGGTGAACATCAACCTGCCTCTCTTGCCTAGCTTGACCTGCCGCTAGTATTGCAGTTTGCTGAGTCATAATTTCAGTCTGCCTCTCCATGGCTGCGGCAATAGCTTCCATAGCCCGACCCACATTAGCGTAGGAGGTACCATCTAGAGTATCCCCATCAGTCACACTGCCTCCTCCATTGCTATTATTTCTTCCACCCCTTCTCATGCTCACAGTCCTGAGAAGAAGAAAACAATTCATTTAGGGACACACTCACATAAAATTCCTAAGTCTACGCTTAATCAAAACTTAATCCAAAACAATTTTAAAGTCCTGAACTTGATGTTGCTTCCCTAAGGTTGACATCTTCCTACATCCTATACTTAATATCTTAGCCCTAAGGACTCTAATGTCTTGCACTCTGATACCACCTCTGTAACGCTCCCAAAATCCTACAAGGCTAAAATAGGACTTTGGAATCATCACACTCCCTTAACTTGCTCAAAATCCATGCATATAAGGCTTACTACACGAGTCTCCAAAATGAGAATGATAAAATTCTGATTTCATAAAACTCAAACCATCCCGTGCAATGGTCATCTACCCAACATAATAAAATCCAACATAAACAAAAATGTCTAATACTCAACTGTAAAGTAATCCAATGAGCAACATCATCTAAAAAGTCTATTACAAAACTTTTAAACCAAACAAAACATAAGCTAATAGGGGTAACTATCAAAGCCCCTGGCTCCCTCCTCGGTCGGCTCACCTTCTCCTCCTTCCTCGGTGTAAGTCTCTTCAATCCACAGCTCCGCCGTGTGCCCCTGCTCTAAACCTGCCAAGACAAAGTCCGGCTGAGTACAAAACTACTTGGTGTAAATAAAATCCAACCAACAACATATTAAACCTGCACTTAGTTAGAATCATGTCCAATAGCGTAATAACATAGTCAGAGTGCGGAAGAACATGTGCTCATACACATCATATCATCACCTTCTCTCGTGTACTTGTGAGAACTTTAGACTTAGTAGACAACATACTTATGAAATGCTTATGCTTATGAGACCACGTGCTTGTGAGATGCTTATGCTTATGCGCTTATTCAGATCATACAGTGATGTGACATGCCGTTCTTGGCCGATACGGACCATGTCTAAGAAATTATAAAATGGACATGCTGTTCTTGGCGGATACGGACCATGTCATGCTTATGCTTATTCAGAATGTCATACATATGTCATGCTTATGTTGTGGTCCACATGTGTGACTTGTGAGACTCTTATCTTAACATACACGTGCATCTGTGCTTAAGTGTCGAAACTAACTGTAGAACCCCGGATCTTGATGGCCATGTACGACGAATGATATCATATACTAAAGCATGTAAGAATGTATTTATGGTGTATGGGTGTTTGGAATGAAATAGGCAAGAGTATAGAATACTCTTGAGTATTGACAAGGGTTATGCCTTGGCATACCCTCGACTCTAAATAGCCCTAGCGTTCACACCGCTCGTCGGAATCAAGCGATTCTTGGATTTTTGGAAAGGAAATTGAACCCTCTTTGGGGTTCATGTTGATCACTTGTCTTGGTTTTGAGTTGGTGTTAGGTCAAAAGACCGATTTCTGAAGTCGGGTCGGTTTAAAATCTGGATTGACGAAACCCAATTTCGGATCAGTCAGGTTTAGGGGCAAAATGGTCCAAGAAAAAGGAAGAATTGGAAGTTGTGAAAAACATGAAAGTTGTTCTCCTTCGAAAGATGAATCCAACGCAAGTTGAATCGTCAAAATCGGACAAGCGAGTCAAAAGTTATGGCCGAGATACAAAAATGCAAAAATGCTGAAGCTTTCTGCAAAAGTTGCGATCGCTCGTAGGGACCCTACGAACGATCGTAGCGGAGCTACGAACGATCGTAGAGTTGCTACGATCGATCGTAAAGCCCCAGAAATGCTGGAAACTCTCAGGTGAAACTACGATTGATCGTAGGAAGCTACGATCGATCGTAGAAGGCTACGATCAATCGTAAATCGCTACGAACGATCGTAGATACGCGATTTTACTTTCTTGGATGCGATTTTTTAGGGGTTTTTCACCCCTTACACTATAAATAGAAGACTTTAGGAGGGTTTTTGGGTTACCCTAAACCAAGGAGAGTTCCTAGAAAGAGAAGGAAGGGATCTTGAGCATTCCAAAGAGGGTTTTGCTTGAAACCAAGAAGAGCTTCAATCAAGGGTTGGATCTTCCCCAAATCAAGCTTGGATCATTCAAGTGAGGATTTCTCAAGGGGTTTCTTCAACCTAGAAATTGATCCAAAGAGGTTAGTAAACTACTATCTAGCCTTGTTATCATACAAAGATGATTCAAATAGGTGATTTTAATTCTATTATGATACAAATAGGAAGTGTGGAAATTTGGGTGAACTAGATCATGAATAAACAATCAAATAAGGTTTTACAAATTGGGGGTTTTTCAATAACAAGGATGAATATGGCTAAACTTGTAAGAAAATTGTAATACCTTTAAATGAACCATGATTTTAAGTATACTATGATGCAATGACAAACAAGGGATTTTGGGTGAACTTGATTATGTTCAAATAAGCAAATAAGGATTTAAGATTTTGGGGGTTTTCCAATAAAAGGGTGAATATGACTATAAGTGCAAGTAAGTGTTAATATCCTCCAAGGAACCATGATTTTAAGTGTGATATGATGAATTAGGCTTAGAAGCCATGATTGTTATGATGTGACGCAATGAATGAAATGTTCTACATTCTAGAATTGTTTAAGTATGTTATGATGCTAATATACCTTGTATGAACCATATGAGTTACTTAAGGTCTTCAAGTATACTATAATGATCATTATGTCTTGCATGAACATGTTTAATTAGTTAAAGCTTTCCACATAGATGTTATAATGCTCACAAGCACTCTACGCATGATAAGTATTGCACGACCGTGGTTTTTTTCATAAGCATGAATTTTCAAGAAAACATAAGAGGATTTTCAAAGGCATTCATAAGTAAGAAGCATACATGCATAAGCATGGACTAAGCCAAACTTTGGGTTGGCATTCTAAGATCGGTTACTCCATGCTCACAAGGATCAAGTCTAGATCTTGCATGAACTCCACGGATCATAAGTCTCGCAAGGCTTTTCAAGAACTCATAAGAAACTCACAAGTCTAAGATCTTGCATATGTCTCCAAGGAGAACAAGCTCACAAGGATCATAAGCTCACAAGAAGCTCACAAGTACTCATAAGCTCACAAGAAGCTCATAAGCTCACAAGTACTCACAAGCTCACAAGAACTCTAAGCTCACAAGAACTCATAAGAAAACACGAGGCTCATAAGCATTTATAAGAACTCATAAGCATACATGAGAGGGTTTGTTTTTCATGAAAAGAACAAGTTTTATGAAAGGTTTTTCCCGACGGGTTTTAAGCATGGATTTTGGTGATTGTATTCTTTTACGCACTGTATAAAATATTGTGATTATGATAGCATTGTTAGCTAGTAGATTTTGCTCGCTGAGTATTCCATGCTCAACCGTACATGTTATGTCGGCAGGTACACGGACTCCATTTGACATCTGTGATCAGGGGCCCTGGATAGAGGAGGATTATGGCGAGGAGGAGCCATATGTAGAGCCTCAGGAGGAGGAAAATGACTTAGACCACTGACCCTTTTAGAGTGATTACATAGAGAGAGAGAGAGAGTATTATCATTTTGTATTTTGATAGGTGGGCATGTCCACCTTTACTTTTGTGATGTATGTACAAACATCGAAAAACCCACTTTTGACTTAGCTTAGACTAAAAATATGGAAAAACATTAAACATGAACTTCAAAGAGGGTTCCAATACCTTTCTAATGGTTCAAGAATCACTTAATTCCAATAAACAATGTCAAAACTAGAGCTTTCCAAAGTTTAGGGTTTGATATGACATCCCTCCGATTACAAGTTTAATTAAGCCTTAATCACATTATACCAATTAGATATAAATACATAAACATTAAAACATCACAAGGACTATAATACTCCTAATACTTGTAATAAAAACATGAAAAAGATCCAGGTCTCTACATCATATTCGGAAAAAATCACAACCAGACCGTGAATATGGTCAGGGCTAGGGAGAAGTCCACGTTAGAAGAAGTCTCCATGGAATGGCTTGCAGAAGAAGCGAAATCCCTGCAAGCATCCCCATGGGTTGAGACAGCGCATCAAGATATGATTGATAGCCTGACTAAGGTCAGCCTCAGTGTATGGCAAAAATGGCTAACAACGGAAATCATCCCCAAAGTCATTGTTCTTAGCCTCAAGGTTACAACTTTATGTACCCTTACTAGTTTCAATGACCACACAATAATGGAATGACTCTAGTGGCACTTATACTTTAATTGAATATGTGAAATTTCAGAGAAGAAGTCTATTCAGATCAAAGATTCAAGATATGATGAATTGAAGAGCTTAATTCATCTCAAAGACATCAATGTCAAAGTTCAATTGCTAGAAGCCCCAAAAACTCAAGAAAATTCTTGAAGATCCATAAAGAGTAGAGCTTCTCAAATCAAGTCTGAAGATCATCTTTCAATGAAGATTGGTGTCTAAAGTTAAAGTGTCTAAGACCTTGTAAAAAGTCCTCAAGACATTAGAAAAGAATTGCTCAAAAAAATACCTAGATAGACCATAGGAGACCTAGTATAACATGAACATCATTCTAAGGCCCTAAAATGATTAAATTAATATCAAATCAATTGCCTAAGGGTCCTATCATGTTTCCCATCTTTTTGGTCTCATAAAGATGAGTTTACTGAATAAATTTTCAGTGGACTCATTGACGAGTACAAGGGTCTCGTCGACAAGTGTGTGACAGAAATTGAAGTAATTGCTTCTGTCTCCACTCATCAACGACTCAAGCTTGATTCCTTCCCACTCGTCAACGAGTGCCTGCGGGAAAAACCTGTAACGGCTAGTTCGCATTCAATGCTTCTCTCAACGGCTATATTGATTGCCTAACTATAAATAGAGTTGATTTATGATAAAAAGATAATATTCTAGGGATTCCAATCACTGTTTTATTGATCATTCATCACTCACCAACCTCTAGTAATCAATTCTCTATTTTTGTATTGAATATCCTGAAATCTAATCCCTCACTCATTGAGCATTCAATTCCAATCTATCTTGAGAGATTGTAAGCATTGTATTCAATTCTTATCTAGCTCCATTTAGGAGCTTTCACTTCGGATTGTAAATCCACAAATCTTTGTTTTTATTGAAAGTCAAGAATCAGAGATTCTTGCATCCTGTTAAGAAGTGAGTCTTCTTGTATCCAAGAGAAAGTCTCTCTTGAAGAGGTTACTCCTTAGCTTGTAAAAAGATTGTAAGAGGTTCTTCCTGAGCCTGGAAAAGGAGTGTAAGGCTTGCTCTCTGCCGGAAAAGAAGAGTACGATTAGTAAATCGTGTGAAAATCCTTGAAGCGGGAAAGCTTAAAGGGGGTAAAGTAGACAAGTTGCTGAACCCCGATAACATATCTGGTGTCTGGTATCTCTATCCTTCTCTTTCCTTTATTATCTCTGATTTTAGTTGGTAGTTGTTGTGATAAGTTTTAAATTCCGCTAATATCACTTAGAGTAAATTTTAATTTGCCATAAACCATATTCACCCCTCTAGGGTCCTTTATCTGGGCATCAATTGGTATCAGAGCTTTGTGCTTTATTTTTAGATCTAACCATCTTGAGTCAAAGATCCCCTATGGCAAACATCTTTGCTACTACCTTAGGAGAGGGCCAATCGACCACCCGACCTCCATTGTTCTATGGAGAAAACTATAATTATTGAAAAACTAGAATGATGGTCTACTTACAAGCTCTTGACTATGACTATTGGAAAGTCATTGTCAAAGGACCTTATCTACCTCATAAAGTAGTTGATGGTATTAGAATCCCTAAAACTGAAGATGAATGGAATGAAGCAGACATTAAACTCATCCAAACAAATGCTAAGACTATTAGCAATTTGTACTGTGCCTTAAGTCCACAAGAGTTCAATAGAATCTCTGGATGTGACTCAGCCAAGGAAATATAGGACAAACTCCAAGTCATATATGAAGGTACAAATCAAGTTAAAGAAGATAAAATAAGCATGTTAGTTTATAAGTATGAACTCTTTAAAATGGAAAAGGAAAAATCCATTGGAGATATGTTTACTCGCTTTACAAATATCTTGAATGAACTGAAATCTCTGGGTAAGGTATACTCTAATGAAGAAAATGTTAGAAAATTCATTCGTTCACTTCCAGAAAGTTGGAGTCCCAAAGTCACCGCCATTCAAAAGGCAAAGGATTTGACCAAGCTTCAAATGGATGAGCTTCTTGGATCTCTCATGACACACGAGGTCATAATGAAAGATCAAGAAGATGAACCAAAGGCAAAAAGGGGACTTGCATTAAAGACCACTCAAGAAAGTGATGAAGATGATGACATCGCTTTAATGGCAAGGAAGTTCAAAAAATTCTTGAAGCACAAGAAGAACTTCAAGAAAAGGCCTTACAAGAGAGAATTCTCTAAAGAGGTAGCCAAAGGAGAATCAAGCAAAAAGGAGCAAATCATTTGCTATGAGTGTAAAAAGTCGGGACACATCAAAACCGAGTATCCTCAATTGAAGAAAGGCCAAAGGTTCAAGAAGAAGGCAATGAAAGCTACTTGGGACGATTCCGAAAGAAATGGGTCGGATGACAACTCAAGTGAAGAAGAAGTTACAAACCTTTGCCTCATGGCTCTTAATGATGAGGAGGTAAATTCTTCTCCTAGTGAATCTCTTACTTATGAATAAATTAGAGAGACTTTTGATGAACTCTATTTTGAATTTCTCAAATTAGGATCAAAGAACAAACAACTTAAAAAGGACAATATTTCTTTTCCAAACTCAAATGATCTTTTACTAAAAGAGAGAAATGATTTACACAATGAGAAAGTCATACTTGAAAAGGAAAACAATGTTTTGAATGAAAAATTAAAAGAATTTTAAAATCCACCCCAATGACTAATTTGTGAGTGTGAAGAGCTAAAAGCCAAAGTCATTGATTTGACTAAAATTACTCACACCTTATCTATGGGTGAAAAGAATCTTGAAAGACTTTTGGACTAACAAAGATGTGTCTTTGGTAAAGCCGGTCTTGGATAAAACCCCTTTTCTAAACAAAAGGAGTACCAAAATTTCTTTTCAAAATCTAAAAATGTTTTGAATCCTCCTTCTAATGCATTTTTCACCTTTAATGGAAAGAAATTAGTTAAGAAAATTTGGGTTTCAAAAGGATCATACACTCCCAACACCATCCACAAAGGACCACACATGGTTTGGGTAACAAAAAGAACTCACCCTCCCAAAAATATTCAAAAATCAGTTTGGGTTCCATCTAAAACTGTGTGGGTTTCGGGAGGATTATATGTTGGAGTTACTTAAATTTTGTTTTGAAGGTTTGTTTGAAATCTAACTCCTCTAAGACAAGATGGTTCTTGGATAGTGGATATTCAAGGCACATGTCAGGAAACAAAGAGCTATGCATCTCAATCTCTCCAAAGGATGGAGGACATGTGACCTTCGGGGACAACGCAAAAGGGAAAATCATTGGCATAGGTAATGTTGGTAAGAACTCCACTACTTTTATTGAAAATGTTCTACTTTTTGAAGGTCTTAAACATAACTTAATTAGTATTAGTCAATTGTGCGATAAAGGTTTAAATATTTTCTTTAAATCAAACGTTTGCATTATGAAGGATAAAGATAACATTACTACCTTATTCACAGCTCATAGACATGAAAATGTGTACACAATTGATTTTAATGAACTTATTTTTGAAAACTTTATGTGTTTTTCAGCTATTAATGAAACTAGTTGGTTATGGCGTAGAAGACTAGGTCATGCAAGTATGGATTTACTTTCAAAATTATCAAGAAAAGATCTAGTTAAAGGCTTACCAAAAATCAAGTTTTTAAAAGATAAAGTTTGTGATGTTTGTCAACTAGGTAAACAAATCAAATCATCTTTTAAAAGGAAACCAGTAATATCAACCTCCAGACCTCTAGAATTACTACATATGGATTTGTTTGGACCTAATGATGTTGTTAGTCTAGCCGGTAAACTTTATGCCTTTGTTATTGTTGATGACTATTCTAGATTTACTTGGGTATTATTCCTAGCTCATAAAAATGAAGTACATGTCTTGTTTGAAAAAGTTTGTAAAAAAGTGCAAAATGAAAAAGGTTACTCCATTAATGCTATAAGAAGTGATAGAGGTGGAGAATTCAAGAACAAGGAGCTTGAATCCTTCTATGAAGAAAATAGTTTTAACCATCATATCTCCGCTCCTAGAACTCCTCAACAAAATTGAGTAGTTCAAAGAAATAATAGATCATTACAAGAAATTGGTAGGACTATGTTAAATGAACATAATTTACCTAACTATTTTTAGCTTGAAGCCATTAACACTGCTTGCTATGTGATTAATAAAGTGGTTATTAGAAACAAGTTAAACAAAACTCCTTATAAGCTTTGGGATGGTAGACCACCCAATATTAGATACTTCAAAGTATTTGATAGCAAATGTTTTATTCTAAATAGTAAACCAAACTTGAAGAAATTTGAACCAAAACCTAGTGAAGGAATTTTTCTTGGCAATATGGATCAAGGTGTAAGAATTAGAAGAAACATATGTAATAACCTTGCATTCCTCTCTAAAATTGAACCTAAGAATGCTCTTGAAGCAATTAATGATGAACTGTGGAAGAAGAATTAAACCAATTTGAAGGAAATCAAGTATGGAACTTAGTGCCTAGACCTAAAAGCAAGTCTATAATAGGTACTAAATGGGTTTTTTGGAATAAGAAGGATGAAGAAAGAAATATTGTTAAAAATAAAGCTAGATTGATAGCTCAAGGCTACAACTAGGAAGAAGGGATTGATTATGATGAAACCTTTTCCCCTGTTGCTAGACTTGAGGCTATTAGGATGTTGCTTGCTTATGCTTGTTATAAGGATTTTAAACTTTATCACATGAATGTTAAAAGTGTTTTCTTAAATGGATTTATTTCTGAAGAAGTTTATGTAGAACAACCTCCTTGTTTTGAAAATCACAAAATGGCTAATCATGTTTTCAAACTCAATAAAGCTCTCTATGGCTTAAAGCAAACTCCTAGAGCTTGGTATGATAGACTTAATGGTTTCCTACTTGAAAATGAGTTCATTAGAGGTAAAATTGATACTACCTTGTTTATAAAATCCAAAAATGATGATATGCTTTTAGTTCAAATCTATGTTGATGATATCATTTTTGGATCTACTAATGAATCCCTTTGTCAAGAATCTGCTATGACAATGCAGGATGAATTTGAAATGAGCATAATGGGAGAACTAACCTTCTTCCTTGGTCTTCAAATCAAACAATTTAAGGAATGGATTTTCATAAGTCAAGCCAACTACACTAGAGAGCTGCTCAAGAAGTTTGGTATGGACAACTCAAAGAATGATGATATTCCTATGAGTCCAACCACAAAGCTGGATAAAGATCAAAAGGGCTTAAGTGTAGAAGAAACAAAATATCGAGGTATGATTGGTAGTCTGTTGTATTTAACTGCTAGTAGGCATGATATTATGTTTAGTGTGTGTATGTGTGCTAGATTTCAAGCTCATCCAAAAGAATCACACATGACTGCTATAAAAAGAATCTTCAAATACTTAATTGGAACAATTGATCTAGGACTTTGGTATCCTAAGAACACAACATTAGAACTAGTGAGCTATTCTGATGCAGACTTTGCTGGTTGCAAAGTTGATCGGAAAAGCACTAGTGGCTCATGTCACTTCTTAGGACACTCCTTAGTTTCATGGTCATGTAAGAAACAAAACTCTGTAGCTCTATCAACAGCTGAGGCTGAATATATAGCAGCTAGGAGTTTTGTGCTCAAACATTATACATGAAACAATAATTAGAAGACTTCAAATTATTTTATGATAAGATTCCAATCAAATGTGAGAACACAAGTGCAATTTGTATGACATAAAATCCAATCCAACATTCAAGAACAAAACATATTGAAATAAGATATCATTTCATAAGGGATCATGTTCAAAATAGAGATATAATGTAGGAATTTGTTGAAACTAACAACCAACTTGCAGACATATTCACTTAACCTCTCCCTTATGAAAGATTCAATAAGTTAAGAAGAGAATTAGGCATGACTAATCTTGATGAGATCAATTGAAAAATATGTCTAAAGAAGAACAAAGTAAAATCTTTATGTGAAAATTGATTGATCTTGCTTGTGCCATATCAAAACTTGATATGTAGTTTCCCATAATTTAAAATGGTCTAAAATCATTTTCAAAAGGTTTTTAATGCCTAAAAAATTCATCCAGTCAACCGAAAATTGATTATGTCAATTTTTGCTTAGACTCATGGATGAG
The DNA here is from genome assembly GCA_015143295.1 of Tetracentron sinense. NCBI lineage: Eukaryota > Viridiplantae > Streptophyta > Magnoliopsida > Trochodendrales > Trochodendraceae > Tetracentron > Tetracentron sinense. The sequence goes on along the minus strand of CM026557.1, from coordinate 24,476,237 downwards.
TCCTCTCCACTCGGTGACGAGTGAGTTACAGGTTTTTTATCTTTTGTTTCGGGTTTCACTCAATGACAAGTTAGTGCCACTCGGCGACGAGTATATGGATTTTCTTCAGGTTTTGAAGCCACTCGATGACGAGTCTGACCTACTCGTCGACGAGTTCCCTCGAGATTATATATTTTAACCAAATTTTTTTTACTATTCACTGTTTCATTGTTCAAAAAATTCCCTTTCCCCCGCATTCCTCTACCCTCAAATCTTCTCCCTAACCTTCCAACCTCCTTCAAATCTCATGGCTCCTCGTATGAAGAACCCCTCTTTGCCAAAGAAGAAGGCCACACAGCGGAGAAAGGAAAAAAGCAAGTTGGGGAATCATCTCAAAGACAAGCCCCTTCCACTGAAGAACCTCTCGAACTATTCAAGACTCCAATAGCACAAGAGAACTATTCGAGGTACTTCATCAAGCGGGAACCGGTCTATGGTAAAGTTCCCGATTTCGAATTTCTTAAGGGTATAGGTCTTGATTTCTTAGTGTCAAAATTTCACTCTTAGATGGAATAGGTTCCTTGAACTCCGTGAACCTATGTACCCTGACTTATGCAAACAATTTTATTCCAATCTTACTTTTTACAAAACCACCCAAAAATTTCATTCTTATGCCCATGGAAAACCTATATCTTTTAATGTGGGTGAACTTCGTTCTATCTTGAAATTGCCAACCGGCACATTTGAAGAATACACCACAAATCAGTGGGTCTCCCATGAAGGATTCAATGTCATTAAGGCATTGAAAGTGATGTGTGTCAATAAAGTCATCACTGACCCTATTTCTCCAAAGCTCAAGGATCTTATCCTTGATGCTCACCTTGCACACTACATTATCACTTATGATATTATTCCCTGTGGTGGTGGCAGGGATTTCATTACTTTCTTTGATGTATTTTTAATTTGGTGCATCTTGACCACCCAGCACATAGACCTATCCTTCATCATTGTTAATGTGATGAAAGACACTGCCAAAAGAACTACAGGTAGACTTCCTTATGGTCTTGCTCTCATCAAACTTTTCAAACATTTCAAAATTCCTTTTGACTCCTATCAGGACAAGAAGTCCATCATTGATTCTGATGCTTACTCCAAGGCTACTATTATGAGAATGGGTTACTCCTATATAGAGTCTAGTAATGTTTGGGTCCTCAAATCCCAAACTATTCCTACTCACACTTCAACTAATTTGCCTGACATTTCTATCCCACCATTTGTACCCCCACCATCTCACTCCACCCCTACTGCTCCTCATTCTCCTATCATTCCTTCATCTCCCGTTGAGCCAGTAGTGCAGCTAGAGGCAGCTGAGACAGTGCCTGAGACAGAGATTGTGGATCAACCAGTTCATGATACAAAGGATGAGATAAGTGCTGAGCCTGATTGGGGAGATATCCAGATTGATATTGATGTCCCTGAGCCCTCACATAGATAGATTTCAGACCACTTTGAGGCTCCAGGACACCAATTTGCTTCCCCTTCTAGGGCTGCACCTTTTAGTGAGCAGATGACTCTACTGACTGCCTAGGTTGCCTCCATGGCCTCCATTATGGAGAATTTTCAGATACAGATCAGTCAGAGGCTACTACAGTTCCAGGATTTTCAGAGAGAGTTTATGGAGAGTCTTCAGGCTTCTCAGACAGCTCAGCCCGAGAGATTCCAGTCAGAGACTAGAGAGAGGCTTTCCTCTCTAGAGTCAAAGATGGAGCTTGTTCAGTCAGAAGTGAAGATCAGTGAGTCTAGATTGGCAGAGGTTGAAATGGCAATGAATGTCATCAAGGATAGAGTGCACTCCTTTATCACCATAGTGCAGAACAAATCTAAGGATGCTTCCATTGAGAGTGCAAAGATTTTGGGAGATGTGACAAGCATAGCAAACCACTTGAATGATCAAGCTCCAATGGTTAGAGTGATGGCTGCAAAAGTGGATCAGATTGCCTTAGAGTCTGCCTCCACCTCTCACAAGCTAGGTTTTGTTCCTATTCCCATAGAGGTCTATTTCCCTCCTCAGCCACCTCCAGCCTCCTCTTCAGTCCCTCCTTCAGAGAAACCACCTCCAAAATATGTTGTGACATCTTCTGATACTTCTGACTCATCCGAAGACCTGTCCAAGACCAAGCCAAAACAACCTACATCAAAGCCGGATAGGCCTACCAAGAGACAGAAGTTGTGATGCTGACTTGTTATGTTTTTTTTTTTCATTCTCTTTTTATATATGTAATGACTGACTCTGTATGAACTTTTAATGATCATCTATAAAATCCCAACCATTTTTCTTTTTCATATCTTTACTCTTTTTGATGTTGCCAAGGGGGAGAAAATGTGAATGTGGATGCTTAGTGTTTTTGAGTATAGTAGGCTTTTGCAAACAATAATATTCTAAACTCAATTCTTGGTGGAATTTCTCTTGGTTCCAAATTTAAAATTAACATCTATAACATCATAAACCTCTTTGTGAAAATTATCTTGGTTCAAAACTCTAAACTTATGTGTTATTAATAAACTTAACTTAAAACTTTGATCATGGAACTTCTCTTGATTCCAAAATTCAAAATCAAATTTTTCTTACTGATGTGACATATGCTCTAAACTTTGAATTCTGAAATTATTTCATATATTGCTCATGTTGAGGGGTAGTTACTCTCAAATTTTTTTTTTACCACTTATAGTGAGGGGGGGCTCATCCCAAGGCCATTCACATTATTATGTCATCATCAAAAAGGAGGAGATTGTTAGCCTCAAGGTTACAATTTTATGTACCCTTACTAGTTTCAATGATGACACAATAATGGAATGACTCTAGTTACACTAATACTTTCATTGAGTATGTTTTTTTTCAGAGAAGAAGTCTATTAAGATCAAAGATTCAAGATATGAAGAATTGAAGAGCTTAATTCATCTCAAAGACATCAAGGTCAAAGGTCAAGTGCTAGAAGCCCCAAAAACTCAAGACAATTCTTGAAGATCCATCAAGAGTAGAGCTTCTCAAATCAAGTCTGAAGATCATCTTTCAATGAAGATTGGTGTCTAAAGTTAAAGTGTCAAAGACCTTGTAAAAAGTCCTCAAGACATTGGAAAAGAATTGCTCAAAAAAATACCTAGATAGACCCTAGGAGACCTGGTATAACATGAACATCATTCTAAGGCCCTAAAATGATTGAAATAATATTAAATCAATTGCCTAAGGGTCTTAGCATGTTTCCCATCTTTTTGGTCTCAGAAAGATGAGTTTACTAAATAAATTTTTAGTGGACTCGTCAACGAGTACAAGGGACTCGTCGACAAGTGGGTGACAGAAATTGAAGCAATTGCTTTTGTCTCCACTCGTCGACGACTCAAGCTTGATTCCTTCCCACTCGTCGACGAGTGCCTGCAGGAAAAACCTGTAACGGCTAGTTCGTATTCAATGCTTCTTTCAACGGCCATATTGATTGCCTAACTATAAATAGAGTTGATTTATGATAAAAAGATAATATTCTAGGGATTCCAATCACTGTTTTATTGATCATTCATCACTCCCCAACCTCTAGCAATCAATACTCTGTTTTTGCATTGAATATCCTGAAACCTAATCCCTCACTCATTGAGCATTCAATTCCAATCTATCTTGAGAGATTGTAAGCATTGTATTCAATTCTTTTCTATCTCAATTTAGGAGCTTTCACTTCGGATTGTAAATCCATAAATCTCTATTTTTATTGAAAGTCAAGAATCAAGGATTCTTGTACCCTGTTAAGAAGTGAGTCTTCTTGTATCCAAGAGAAAGTCTCTCTTGAAGAGGTTACTCCTTAGCCTGTAAAAGGATTGTAAGAGGTTCTTCCTGAGCCTGAAAAAGGAGTGTAAGGCTTGCTCTCTACTGGAAAAGAAGAGTATGATTAGTAAATCGTGTGAAAATCCTTGAAGCGGGAAAACTTAAAGGCAGGGACGTAAGCAAGTTGCTGAACCCCGATAACATATCTGGTGTCTGGTATCTCTATCCTTTTCTTTCCTTTATTATCTCTGATTTTAGTTGGTAGCTGTTGTGATAAGTTTTAAATTCCGCTAATATCACTTAGAGTAAATTTTAATTTGCCATAAACCCTATTCACCCCCCCTCTAGGGTCCTTTATCTGGGCATCAATTTTCCCATCCAGAAGAATGGGGGAAAAGCTCATTGTTTTCTACTCTGCAGGATAAGTAGGCAAAGCCACTCCTCAAAGCAACAGAAGGGGTAGAAAAATGAATCCTTATCAAAGGAAGCCTGTGTTTAATCCGACGATCAAGAAAAAGCTTGAGAAGCAGGGGTTTAATACTGAAGCAGAAAAGCAGGTCGAGCATAAAATCATGCCAACACTTAGGGCTTTGGCTACCTATAATCAAGGTTGGTTCTAACCTGGGAAAACCTGAAGCCGGAAACCCTGATCTCTCACCAAATAAGGATCTGATCTGGACCGTAAATACTATTACGGTAGATGAAAACTCCTCCTCAGGAGAAGGAAATGATCATAAAAGAACCACCGGAAGAAACAGAAGTCCGTCCGGCTCCTCCGAAGTCCAAACCCTCCTAGGTATGAACGGAAACTGCCTATTCACTATCAAATTGCGAATCAAAGCTTCGAAAGCCCTCCAAATACAAGGCCGAAGTCAAAATCTTCCTAGTTACGAACGGAAACTACCTATTCGCTCTGAAAATGCGAATCCCCCTTTTGAAATACGTTTGACTTGATCCTATCATAGGTACGTACGCAGCCTCAGAAGATTAACTTGGGTTCAGTCAGTTCTTCTAAAAGAACACCATCCCCCTGGGATACAGAATCATTGTTATTGCCCCTCAATATGGATGAAACGAAGAAAACTGCTATCTGATGTACGAAGAAGAAATCACAATTCCAAGGAAGGACTCCTCACCATCGGAAGTAAATCTGCTGATTATAGTGGATGGATAACGGAATATCTCCCCCGACCAATGTATGATTCTCAAAGCCCGCTAGACTAAAACTTCAAGAAGATGGTCTAGGCAAAATTAGGGCACCAAAATACCCGCTAAGTTGAAAATCCGAAAAGATGACTTAGGCAAAAGTTAGGGTAAATGGCTCACTACGTTGAAAATCTGAAAGGACTGCTTAGACAAAAAATTGAGTCAAAATAAAAAGCCCGCTAGACCAAAACTTCAAGAAGAAGGTCTAGGAAAAAATTAGGGCAACAAAAAGCTCGCTTAACTAACACTCCAAAAGTTAGTTTAGGCAAAAATTAGAGCAATCTGACAGGCTCTTGAATACGAGCTAAAAAGATTCGTCATTTCTCAGAGGCTTGTCCCTAAAATACAAGTCCAAAACCTTCTTAGGTACGAACGGAAACTACTTGTTCTCAAATTACAAGTCCAAACTTTCCTAGATATGAACGGAAACTATCTACTCATAAATCACGAGTCTAAAATTGCCCCTATTTCTAAACTACGTTTGACTTGATCCTGTCATGCGTACGTAGGCAGCCTAAAAATGGGTTCAGCCTGTTCGTTTAAAAGAACATCAATTCCTCAACATACAAAGGAAAAATCATCAAAATAAAAGAAGAGTACAAGATGCGAAATGAAATAAAGCTCTTTTATTCATGTATAAAAAAATGAGGGAACCTCACATAAATTGGAGAACTTACTTGAGTTAAACAAGCAGTATCTTGAGAATGTGTTATCAGCTCCAACCAACCACTGGATTTGACATGTACGGCCTTGAATATAAGGTCTGAGGTCCTCACACCATATTGATGGATGCTATTCAGAGTAGAATTACTCTCATGTCCAACTTCTTCACCATCATCTGTGGTGCTGATCCATCTCTAGGGGAGGATTTTAGCCCATCAATAGTAGCAGAAGTAACATCTGGAATCAGAGCTAGGAATTGTCTCTCAGTGTTATCAACCGCGACAAGCTACGAAGCTGAATAAGCAATACCTTGAAAAGCAGGCCCCTCGACATCAATGAGGTGGTTGTTCAGCAGCATCAACCAACCCAGGCTAGCTTCATCAGGGTCGATGGATAGAGTACAACGTGTTCCTTTTAGCATATGCTCAAGCTCACCGTCAAGAACACCTGAACTTTTGACAGAGTCCAATACATTGAGTTTGCCCCCATGACATCCTATCATTATGCTAATGATGAGGTTATAGGAAAATTGAAGCATTGTCCTTTGCTATCTGCTTCGTCAAGTAGCACAACTCGACAACTTCAGTCTTATCAATAATGGGACCCCTTGAAATCTTCAAGCGACAAGTGAAGGCTGGTCCGGTTTCCCTGAGCTTCAACTAATCAAAGATATCCCCTCTCGAAGCATGCTGTGATAAAAGGTCTATTCTATATATATAAAAAAAGAGAATATATAAAATGATTTAGCTTTGGAAGATTAAATCAAATTATGAAATTTCAAATAAGGAAGGGTCAAAAATAGGCCTTTGGATGGGGGTATACACCTGTCCTAATAATTGTTTCCAAGAGTCTAAAGCAATTATCCTAAGGATAATTGCTTAAAGAGAAGCAATCATCCTAGGGATTTTTTGCTAAGGAAAATTTCCATGGGTATTTATCGTTGCAAATGTCCAAAGACAAGTGATAAGGATATGAATTCGTGGATAAGTCCACGGATAAAGTTTTTGATTCAAGGAATTAAGGTCCTGTCTATCCGTGGATAGGCCCACAGATAGACAATTTTAATTTTGGGATTATAAGTCCTGTGGACCACCCATTCATGGGAATATCCATGGATATTCAGAATTTCCAAGGACAAAAGTTCATGAAAGTTAAGTGTATCCGTGGACAAGTCCATGGATGGACAGTCTTTTGAGTCAAGGCTTAATGTCCTATAGATAATCCGTCCGTGGATTAAACCCCATGGATAGATTGTTAGGCTCATGGACAAAAGTCCTGTGGGCAGTTGGCCCATGGAAAATACCCAAAGATACTCAAAATATTCACAGATAAAAGTCCTTAAAAATTACAAGCATCCGTGTGAACATCAAAATTTACCGCCCTTCCTCCCCTCTCAACTCTAAGTGTCGAGATAAGGTCCGAGAGTAGAGGAATAACGCTAAATTTATTTTAAGAGTCGCCACCTACTTAGGGGAAGTAGGATCCCGAGATAATCCAAATAAGGGGGTCTACGGTCCAGAGTAGTCTAGGTAAGAGATCCCTTTAGGTCCTAGGGAAGGGGTTAGGCACCCCAGGACCTCCATCCAATGATGGTAACCTACTCATTAGGTCCAAATCAAACATTTAAAAATCACTTAACATTTCCTAAATAATTATTAATTTTGCTAATCGAATACCAATCAAAATGGGGTGTAAAAAAGTTTATTTTTGGTTGGGGTCGAACCCTGATTGGGCTGCCTACTTATCCGGTTAGTCGGAATCAGACCCTTATAGTAGTTCGGGGTCCGTGACTGTTTTTATACTCGTTTCGGAGTGTGGTCACTTCCAACTCGTGTTTGAGTTGGGGAGGGGAAGTGGAATTGAGATTTATGAATCTCATTCCGGGAGATAGTCGCGTGGCTAGGTGCTCGTGGTGGAGCTCTAGGGGGCGTTCACTTATTAGGGCAAATTTCTTTCAGATTTTTTGGATTTTTGTTATTTTGTATTTTGTATTTTTTGTATTTTATTTTTATTTATTATTATTTTATTTTTTTTTACTTTGGCAAGTTTAACTAGTTAAGGCTATCCTAAGTGCCCAAGGTAGGCAAAAGGAAAAGAAAAATCACGGCCTATCCCTATTGCACATACATGGATAATATATACATACACAACAAAATAGATGGGCCCCAAGGGAAAGTTAATGGGCCAAGGCCCATTGACCACTAATGGTCAATTGGCTTTGGTCCACTATCATTCTATACCAAAATGGTTCTAGGGGCTTATGGGCCTCAATTCACTAACATATGGCCTGCCCAAGGGACCAAGGGATTCAAATTTCCCACTCAAATTGTGAACATTATACTACATAAAATAAAATAAATAAAAAGAAGGGAAAAGATATACCTGCGAGGGTTGAATTGATGACAGTTGATCAAGTAGAAGGAGTGCTCTATCTCTTCCAAAATTAAAATTAAAAAATAACAATCCACAGAACAATGGATATCAAAATAAAAAAAGAAAAGGTAAGAAATAGAGCACTGTAATGGTGCATTCCTCCTGCACAAGTGAAGAGCAAAAACAAATGATATATAAAAAAATGAGAATAATAAATGATTCAAAATAAATAATAATAAAAAAAAAAAAATACTATTAAACGGACAAGAAATGGGCTGGCTGGATACAGAGATGGAGAGTTATCTCTCTTGGTCAAAAAAAATGCACATTCACAGCAAAGCACAAATGAATAAGAAAACCAGCAAAATTCGGAGAAAAAGGAGATTGAGAGAACCTCGGATCTGAAATTGGAATGGAACGGAAGTTAGAAGGGACCGGCATGACCAACACTGGAACATGGAAGCTAAGAAAACCGGGGAGAAAAGGGGCTGGAATGGATTGAGCTACCAGATCGGGGCTAATCCCGCCGGAGAAGATGACCGGAGGAGAGTTCCAAAAATCTGGAACGAGGGCAGAGGCAAAAAAATAAAAATAAAATAAAAAAATAAAATAAATAAAATACACATAATAAGAAGTCTGGATCTATAGATCCAGATCCGAAGAACTCGATCTATAGACCGGATTTGGATGAACAGGAGGTGGGAGGTTGGAGGTGAAGAAACTCGCCGGAGAGGATGACTTCGCCGGAGAGGATGAGTGGAGAAGATGGTCGGAGCCTGATTTCTATGGACCTGTGACAACACGAACCGAAAAAGGAAACAAAAAACAGTGAATAAACCTACAAGAAAAAGTCGGTTTCTAGATCTAGATCTGGATCTAGATCTAGATCCAAAACCAGAAAGGGAAATAACGCAGACCTGATGCTCACTGGGGAAGCTGGCTCGCCGGAGAAGACGATCGGAGATCTAAATCTCCTTGGTTTTGACGAAACCGTGGAGATGGTGGTTCGATTTTCTGGCGAAGATGACCGGAGCTGGATCAAATGGAAGGGATGAACAGACGAGATTACTTCCTCTACCACATATTAATATAGAAAATCAAAAGGAAATAAATAAACCAAGAAAACAGAACCAAAAAAAATCGGGATCAGAGGATCGAGTAGATCTAGATCTCGATCTAGAAATTCTAGATCTAGATCTAGAGATTACTAATCAGGAAATGAGATCAGAGGAAATAAAACCACCATTAAAGAGAAAGGAGAATGAGAGGTTCACCTTGGGTGCGACTCACAGTTCGCCGGGGAAGTTGGTTCACCGGTGGTTCAGGTACCTGCTGATCGGAGAACAGGGTACGCTGCTGCTAGCAAGGGCAAGCTACTGTTGCGGTGGTGGAAGGTATCGCCGGTGGGAAAGAAAACGGGAGAAAGAGAAGGAGAGGGAGTGAGCTCTGCAACCCGTAACCGAAAGTGGTTGGGATATTCTGATGAAATCCTCCACTCTAGGCTTTTATAGAGATCTCTCATGGGCCTTGGGCTTTTGATTTAAGGTATGGACTTTTTGGGGTTTGAGATTTAGGTTGTGGGCTTTGCTATTGGGTCTAGGATCACATGGACTGGATTTTTGCCCCTGGGTTTTAAACATGAGGTTTCTCTTTTGAGGGCTCTGAACAATGAGTAAAGGGGATGATCTCTCTCTCTCTTTCTCGGATCTAGAACCTCGACACTCAATTAAAATAATAAGGTAAATTAAAATTAAAATTACAAATAAAATAAAGGGATTAAGGGGTGTAAAAATGGGGTGTTCACAGTTGCCCCTCTTTGTCGGAGAGTGCTAGCAATTGAACGACAAAGACTGAAAAACCCGTCATTTTTACACACCTAAAACCTGTGAAAACTTGTGAAAATCAAAGATAAGAAAAAGGGAAAGCCTAGTTAAACTTGCCAAAACGAAGATGGAGTGATGGATAATAGTTTATTGCCTCATCGCGGAGGACTGCTGGGGAAAATGGGCGCACATGGAACATGGACTGATGGATTGTTGGGGAAAATGAATGTAACTGAAACATGGATTAAAGGGAGCTCGCGAACCCTAACGGATGGAGACTGATATAGTGTCCGGAGCGAGGGGATTGATAGTGACATCGCCTTAAATGCCAACCGAAAGGATTGATAGTGACATTGCTTTGAACGTCAACCAAAGGATTGATGGTGACATCGCCTTGAATGTCAACTGACAAGATAGATGGTGACATCGCCTTGAATGTCAACCGAAAGGGTTGATGGTGACATCGCCTTGATTGTCAACCAACAAGATAGATGGTGACATTGCCTTGAATGTCAACCGAAAGGATTGATGGTGACATCGCCTTGAATGTCAACCAACAAGATGGGAGGGTGACATCGCTTTGAATGTCAACCGAAAGGATTGATGCTGTCATCGCTTCGAATGTCAATCAGCAAGATGGGAGGGTGACATCGCCTTGAATGTCAACCGAAAGGATTGATGGTGACATCGCCTTGAATGTCAACCAAAAGGATTGATGGTGACATCGCCTTGAATGTCAACCGACGAGATGGGAGATAACATCGCCTTGAATGTCATCCGAAAAGATTGATTGATGGTGACATCGCTTTGAATGCCAACCGAAAGGATTGATGGTGACATCGCTTTGAATGTCAACCGACGAGATGGGAGATAACATCGCCTTGAATGTCATCCGAAGAGATTGATGGTGACATCGCCTTGAATGTCAACCAACAAAAAGGAGGGTGACATCGCCTTGAATGTCAGCCGAAAGGGTTGATGGTGACATCGCCTTGAATGTCAACCAAAGGATTGATGGTGACATCGCCTTGAATGTCAACCAACAAGATGGGAGGGTGACATCGCCTTGAATGTCAACCGAAAGGATTGATGGTGACATCGCCTTGAGTCACTTCCAAATGTCCCCTGAGTGGAGGTGGTTAGGCCCCTCCATTATCACTTCCAAATGTCAGGATCTAGATGGAAGGATCATTTCCAACCATCCAGATCCTGAGGGGCATTTGTGGGCAGTGAAATCTCACCATCTATTGCCCAGGTGCATGTGCAATGGCATACACCTGATACTGTCTCTCAGAGAGACGGTTAGGTTCACGCGTGCCTGTGGCACACGCGGTACCTTTAACTATCAACATTAAATGCTGATGGCTAGCACCATGCCACCCAGCTAAGCAAAGATGGGGCTTGATCCATGAAGATAAACCTCACGAATCCACCCTAAATGATAGCCTCCAAAGGGGCTGACACGTACCCCATCCGTGAGGGTTAAAACTCCCACGGATTCCATGCTAAGTGTTAGCCTTCATAAGGCTGACACATGCATGATCCGTGAGGGTTGAGATCTCACGGATGAACCCTTCATGTTAGTCTCCAAGAGACTGCCATGTGTTCAATCTATGAGGACAAAACATCATGGATCCATCATATTTGGTGCCAGCCTCCGAGAGGTTGGCACCTGTCCCATCCGTGAGGATAAAACCCCCACAAATCATATTTGGTGCTAGAATCTGAGAGGTTGACACATGTCCCATCCGTGAGGATAAAACCCGCATGGATCATATTTAGTGTCAGCCTCTGAGATGCTGACACGTGTCCAGTCCTTGAAGATAAATCCACAAGGATCAAATATCATGTTCTGGATCTAACCCAGACCACAAGCAAGACCTCGTGGTCCGTGGGCGAGACCTATGGTCTCACCCCGTGGTCCATGGGCGGGACCTATGGTCTCACCCTATGGTCCGTCGACGAGACCTATGGTCTCACCCTGCGGTCTATGTATGGTCTCACCCTTTAAATTTGTAGACTGACCTAGGTTAGTCTATCCCTGGCTGACAGTCAGTATCTGACTGTCATAGGGCAGAGACTCCTTCATATAAAAGGTTCTCTATCAAGCTATGGGGGGATCCCAAGATAAGGATCCGCTCTTTTAAAATCGCATAGGATGCCACACGGCACCCCGTATTTATGATAGGATTAGGACTATGTCCTATATTCTAGGAAAGGATGAGATGAAACATCGCCTTTTCGAAAGGTACTAGGATTCCCCCCAAAAAGGGAGAAATTTGGTACAAGAATCCTCAAAAGAAGAGGATTCTCTTGAGCTTAAAGAGTCTCCCAGATAAGGAAGACCCGTGAGCTGGCATTCTCTAAGAGGAGAGCCCATCTTGACTTTCCTAAAATAAGGGAGTCCCAAAAAGGATTCTCTCAAACATATAAAAGGTGTGTTTCTCACAAGAAACACACACGAAGATACGGAAGAAACATTGAAAAAATGCAGAAAAAAGAAGAAAGAGAAAAACTCTCTCCTCTCCTTCAAGCAGCAGTAAGCAAAAAGCAAGCAACAGAAGAAAAAGACTCCACCAACATGGAGAATATAAGGTGAGCCCTTAAACATGGTCACCATTCTTTTTCTTTTCTTGAAAAAACCTCAATGAGACACTTGTAATGTCTACATGGGAACTGGGCAACCCCATTAAATAAATACTTATACATTATTCAATCTTTTTCTTCTTTTTTATTCTTCATCTTAATCAGAGGTTCTTCCCCAATATAGGGAAGGTAATTTAACAACCTAAGTTTACTCAGATTGGAAGGATAGCCCCCCACAAAAACAATAAACTCCACACAACAATGGTGGAAATTTGATAAGTAAATTTTGCGCTTACAAGCTCCATTAACAAATACATATTATGTCAGATAATCAATACAAGATACTTAAAGAGAGTACGGAAATACTGTGTTTGTTTATGTACCAGAATCAATTCAACTTAACATTACTAATCGAACAACCATAAACACCTGGAAAATGGGGTATCCTTCTTGACATTGAACTTTTTTTGCCCCTCATTTTCTTTTTGTTGAGGATAGTAATTACATGGTTAGCATTATTCAAATGGTATGATTTTGGATTATGGCCTTGCAAAGACAAGACTCATGAATTGAATGGTATGAATTAGTGGGCCCTGTTATCACCCATAATTTAGTGAAAGTGAGGATAAATTAGTAATTTAGATAGGTTTGTTATCCTTAGTCTAGTGGAAATCAGGCTGGTCTAATGAGAGGTGACATTTGTGTGCTTGAATCAATATTAGCCAATAAACTTGATTTTCTCATATGGTGTAATGCCCGAGTCCAGGTAACAGGGTAATTTTGGCATTTTCCGTATTTAAAATAAGGATATATATATATATATATATATATATATATATTTTTTTTTTTTTTTCTTTTTTTCTTTTCTTTAAAAAAAAAGTAGAGTATAAAACCTTCATTTTCCAGAAATACCCTTAAGCACTAATAGAAGCCCTAGTTCATAGGAGGGGGGGCATTTTTGGAAATTTTCTTTGGGGTGGGAATAAGAGAGAGAACTCACGTTCTCCTCTTCCTCTCTTCTTTATTTCTTTTCTTTTCTTTTCCTTCTTCTTCTCTCTCTCTCTCATTTCCCACATCCCACTCCAAGACCCGATCAACACCGCTGATCAACACCAGTCGTCGGCCAGCCTTGTCGCCGGCCAACCTTCGCCGCCGGCCAGCCACCGTTCTATCTCTAGCCAGCCCTAGTTTGGACTAAAATCTACTCCAACAACCTCCACAAAACCCCATTTTCTTGGTTCTTCTTCAACCATAATCCAAGATAAGTTTTGGGGAGTGATTTAGGATCTAGAACACGCATAGAATCGGTGAATTTCCATCTAAGTTATAATCTTTTGGTCTTTGTAGAAATAAATAAAAATGTTGACATAAAATGAATCAAGCTTAAATTGTTATAATGTGAGTATAAATTAATTTCATTTCTTTATCTAAACCTTTCCTTTAGGTGTGGTTATGTTAGAAAAATAAAATAAAATATATATATATATAGTTAAATTGAAGTGAAATAGTGCAAATTGTAATTGAACAAAAGTTCGGGTTTGTTAAAAAACCCAAATTTGGGCTTTTGTTATTAAACAATTAATTTGGTCAAATTGATTCGATAGATGGTAAATTGAGGATATCATAGTGTGGGAAATTGTATTTATCAAATTTTACAAGTTGGTTTTAATGGTTTACAAGTAGCAAGGGTATTATGGGAATATTAAAAAAAATGCCCTAATGCTAATCTTCAAATAACGAGTTTAGTCCTATTTGAATTCTTCTTATTTTTTATATTGTGAAATTAGATTTGGAAAGACATGAATGGTTGTGTATGTTATTATGCCTTAGGAGAGGACTTGTTACCAGGGGTTGACCCAGAGAGCTTTGGTGCCAGCTAGGCTCATTTTGCACTCAGATCAGGTGAGTGAATACTTACTATATTGGTTTTGTTTAAATTAAAAAGTATGAGTTATTAAAGATGATTCATGAAATCAATGATAGTATGAATACATTAGAGAATATGTGAAATGGAAATTCCACGAAGTATGGATTATGTAAATAAAATTATGATATTTTTCAGGTCTCTTGATAACAGCTAAATTACTCAATCCACTGGGAACAGGGCTGCCTGTAAGGTAAGCACCCAGATAGACACATGGATACTATCCACTGGGAACAGGGCTGCCTGTAAGGTAAGCGCCCAGATGGACACATGGATACCATCCATTGGGAACAGGGTTGCCAGTAAGGTAAGTGCCCAAATGGACAGCTGGATACCATCCACTGGGAACAGGGCTGCCGGTGAGGTAAGCGCCCAGATGGACAGATGAAAAGGTTTTCTACTGGGAATAGGGCTGCCCATGGGGTAAGCGCCCAAGAAGAAGAACCAGGTACCGAGAACAGGACTACCACGGGGTAAGTGCCTAGACAGGCAATATTTATGAAATATGGTGGATGAATTCTACTCGGCATTATCTTAAAGGTTATGGACTCGTTGTGTCGCGTGGGGAAAAATTTATTGGATATTGTAAAATAGTATACAAGAGATTTTGAACAAATGTGAAGATTATTTATGTTGTGATTGATTAAATTGCTTAAGAACAGGTTTACAGGTGATATATAAAATATTGAAATCCTCTATTTTTAGGGGAGACTCTGTCAAAATTTTCTAAATTTTATATATGTGTATTATGGTTCTATTGTATATACATAGTTGTTATTCGCTCACTGAGCCATGTCTCACCCTGTTATTTTCCCACATTTCAGATTAGCAGCAATTTTTTTTTTTTGTTGAAAGAAGAAGTCCTTCTCCGAGTTAGAAGAGATCGGGCCGTGGAGTCTTCTTTGTGTCAGCTTAAATCTAGGTCTCCTTTTATTCTAGACCTAGCATTCTTATGAGACTCTTGCATTTTTTGGACTTATAGGTACATGGATGTTCAATTATTTAATCTTTTGAGATGCCCTCATATGAGCATGGGTACGGGCTTTCGGGATTCTTTATGTATGTCCCCTATTCCAGAAAATCATATGAATGTATGTGCTTAAGCAGATTCACGATCAGAATTTGTTTACCCTTTTGGGCAAGTTCTTAACAATGCCCCGCCCTTTGGGATCCACTCAATCCAATAGGGCTTACCTTACTGGAAGGGGTGTGCCCTACCGGAAGGGGTGTGACATATGGGGCACCCCTTAAATTACTGTCGGCTTTAATTGAAACTCCTTAAACATCACAAGGCTATACACACCATCCAGAACTGGATTCTCTCTGGAAAGTAGGTGAGAAAGAGGAGAGAGTGAAGTTTTCTAATCAGTTTGAGGATCAACTTGTTCCTGAATGGAAAGATGCCTTTGTTGATTACTGGCAACTCAAAAAAGACATCAAGAGAATCCGTCTTCTTAACAAAATCAACATACCCACCAAGCATCAACATAGCTCCTTACCCAACAACCTCTTCTCCTGTCTAAGGAAGTACTTTTAATTTGGTCATCAACATAGAGACCATGGGGTCATTCAAGAATTCTTTCTCTCTCTCTCTCTCTCTCTAAATATATATATATATATATATATATATATATATATATATATATATATTGTGTGTGATTTTATAAATTTGGGGCACTTGTATGAGACTGAATTGCTAAGCAGTTTGCTAATACCAATGCTACCAAGCAATTTTTTGCTTAACAAAGTGAATCAATTTTACAATATAAAAGAGAAAGAGTTTAAGGAGAGAGGGGAGTCATTGAAGAATCAAATGGAGATACTCATTGAGCTCAAAACCACACTCAAACAACAGCGGGGATATTAAAGGTGCTCCTTTGCAGGAATCAAAGGGGGATGCATCCATCTCCTGCACAATCTCAAGTGGTATATAATATCCTCTCTGCAAAAAATATGCTAGCCAAAATGAGAAATGAAATGCTAATCTGTATATTAACTTGGACTTCGGTAGTTTACTTAAGGGCTTCTCACATGTTTTCCACTCTTTTCTTACTTTCTCTCCCAAGTATATAAGAAGTACATTTTCTTTTGCTTACCTAAATACTATATATATATATATATATATTTTCTTACTTTCTCTCCCAGTGAATTCACCCAATTTCACTGGGTATTTTTTTTATGAGCATGTGCAGGTGCAGGGTTGCAGCAGATAGATTTTACTTGACAAGAGCTTCAGTGTCTTCATTTAAGATGATTTGTCAATTGGTGTCATGTAATAGTTTGGAGTCATGTAATGCCCAAATTCACCGTTTTGATGTGTTTGGGTGAGTTTGTGTCAAGTCATGTACTTTAATTTGGTTTTGCCACGGAATTGCCAAAGGGGGAGATTGTAAAGTCCATGTTTTAGTGTTGGCTTATTCCGGTGGCAAAAAAAGTGAGTCTAGATGATTAGATATGTATCTTGTGTCATTGCGTTCAAGCATCCACGACAAGTGAAGGTGAAGACTGAAGAAGACCGGTTGAAGAAATTCCGATCATATCCTTCGTTTCACTCATATGATGGTAAGTGACCTAGATACCATGTTATCTTAGGTGGGAATTGACTTAGAATAACCATAATATGATACCTTAGGTGGAAATCAACTTATACTAATCATATAAACCCTAGGTGATTAGATATGTAGCCCAAAACAAGTTAAAAGTTCTGAAAATTCTTTAAAAAACCAAGGTTTCTTGTAGGAGGCATATCTCCCAAACCGTAGCTCAGATTTTACTTCATAATATATCAAATCGACCGTGTCAAATATATCTACAACTTTTGTGAAGGAAGCAAGAGCTAAAAATTGTTTTTTAAAAATAGGTTTGGACCTCAAGGTCGACCCTGAGTCAATATTTACTATGGGAAAAATGGGCAGAGAGTGGAAAAACCCAAGGTCGACCCTGGAAGACACTTGGGTCGACTGAACTTCACTATTGGGTCGACCCAAGTGACTCCCAGAGTCGACCCTGATATGGGATTTCATTCCTCTTTCATTTTTTTATGCTATTTTGAGTTTTGGCAACTTCTATACTTGGGTTTTGGGTTCTCTATTTATTGTGAACCCTTCTAGTTCGTGGAGAACAACTTTGGGAGAGTGTAGAGAGTATTTTTAACTATCTCTAGAGCATATAAAAGTTCTAATTTTTATTGTCTCTCCTCCCCTTTGTTAATCCTTCTTCCATCCTAGTTTTTGCAAGTCATTGCTCCATTCTTGCTTGCTTAGACTTTCTCATTGATGGAGTCCATCTAGGATTAGATTTTAATCAAACCATCAACCTGTTCTGGAAAGAAATAATTGGCCGGAGTGTTCTGGAGCCTTTACGAATGAGATCGATCCGAGAAGGATCATGGATGTGTGATTTGGTCGGTGGAATCCAACGCCATCATTGACGGAGATCGATCGGAAGATCGTGGTTGTTTTAGAGATCTAAGAGAAGTATAAGCGGCTGCGATTGATCACGAGACTTGTGACTACGTGATAAAATTTCGAGGCATGGAGGACTAAGAAATGAAGGATCGTAGTGTCGAGTCTGAACGAGTCAAGTTCGAGTCTTGTAAGTTCTTGTTGACTTTGTCTTAGTGCTATCTCTTGGCTGGACTAGGTCCCGTGGTTTTTCCCGGAAGAGTTTCCACGTAAAAATCCTTGTGTTATAGTTTGCTTGTTTCTCTCTTCTTCTGCACTTGATTATCATCTTCCCTTAGTTAATAACATGATTGTTAAATATTAAAATGGTAGATAGACTTTGTAGGGAGACCTAACCATCCCCTTGGATTTGTGAGTTCTTGACTCAAACATAGATTTGGGATTCACCAGATTTTTTCAACACTATATTTGGGTGGAGACTAAATCTTTTATCTGGTCTTTATATAAATTGCAATTATTATTGCCTCTTCCATAGGCTTTGTATTGTTTTGATATATCGGAAATATAGCTTGTAAAATAGGAGAAAATCGGGTTGATTCCCTTGCGCCTATGGCAATCCATAACCATAATTTGTTGTGCACAATATGTTCTGAATTGATGACTAAAGTTTGAGCAAGTTCTAATCTATAAAACAGAAGGAATTCACTTTTTATTTTTATGGACAAGTACTTGCTTTCAAAATATTGGAGATGTTCATTTTATCTATCTACTCAATTAAACCAGGCCAAGACAGCAATGTAGGACTTCTGTAACTTTTCTACAAAGCCACATCACCAAGAGAATTGCAAGAAAAAAGTGAAACTAGTCTAATGAGTGTATTCTACAGAAAAATTTAGCTGTTGTTCTTATAATGATGTCAGAGTAAATGAATTCGTACCGGGTTTTGGTGATGGGCCTGTTGGTGTGTATAAATCAAAGTAGATACTAGCAGCAAACATATTGAGATTTGTAGACAAATGGATGAATTAATATAACTAAGATTAGATATCCTGCAATTAGAATTGTATTTGGAACATGAGAACCAAGAGGGGTTCATTTGAATATCATATGTACGTATATACACCACAAGTAGGTCTACAACAGTACTGTCTACAGATAGAGACCTTAATTTCACCCATAAAATTACAAAAAAAAATAGTGAACACTGTGAGGCACCAGCATAAGCCTTCTATGTTCCAAACCTATGCTTCTGCTAACCTTCCCAAGAAGATACATGTCAAGTAAGAATTAGACTATGGGTACTCCCAAAGTGTACTCCCAAATATATTCTCAAATCCTAATCGTTTAACTCAATTATTAAATGGTTAGGGTTAGAGCTGATGTGGCATTAGAAAAGACAAAATAAGCTAATCCAAATCCTAGCCCTTAGTGGTTAGTTATAAACGGTTAGGATTAAGGAGTATATTTAGGAGTACATTTCAGAGTATCCATAGACCGACTTGTCAAGTAAACCAAAGATACATTTGCTGCACCAGGAAATGGCATGGCCATTAGGTCAGAAAGGGAGAAACCATTTTCTGCATTTCTTTTAGGGTCCGTTCTATTGCTGAGACTTATAAAGTCCAACATTTTGCAAATTTTTTCATTTGACAATATGCATTTTCTTTTGAGAACTAGATGTATCGTGCTTGACTTCAAATGTAGCAAAATGAATGATTTCAAATCGCATAAAAAATGATAAGACTTGAAATCTCATGATGGTAAGAATTAATTTAGTTTGAAGCCTTGAAAAGTGACCTAAAATTCCTACCACTACCATGACAAAGTGCAAAGTACTAAGATTATAAGTCTCGGCAAAAGAACGGACCCTAAATGGTGATTGATTAAATGAAAAGAAGCTCCATTAACAAATACATATTATGTCAAAAGAATCAATACAAGATACGTAAAGAGACTGGGGAAATACTGTGTTTGTTTATATACCAGAATCAATTCAACTTAACATTACTAATCGGACAACCATAAACACCCGGAAAATGGGGTATCCTTCTTGACTTCAAACTTTTTTTGCCCCTCATTTTCTTTTTGTTGAAGATAGTAATTACATGATTAGGATTATTCAAATGGTATGATTTTGGATTATGGCCTTGCAAAGACAGGACTGGTGAATTGAATGGTATGAATTAGCGGGCCCTGTTATCACCCATAATTTAGTGAAAGTGGGGATAAAATTAGTAATTTAGATAGCTTTGTTATCCTCAGTCTAGTTGAAAATCAGGCTGGTCTAATGAGAGGTGACCTTTGTGTGCTTGAATCAATATTAGCCAATAAACTTGATTTTCTCATATGGGGCACCCCTTAAATTACTGTCGACTTTAATTGAAACTCCTCAAACATCACAAGGCTATACACACCATCCAGAACTGGATTCTCTCTAGAAAGTAGGAGAGAAAGAGGAGAGAGTGTGAAGTTTTCTAATCAGTTTGAGGGTCAGCTTGTTCCTGAATGGAAAATGCCTTTGTTGATTACTGGCAACTCAAAAAAGACATCAAGAGAATCCTTTCTTAACAAAATCAACATTCCCAGCAAGCATTAACATGGCTCCTTACCCAACAACCTCTTCTCCTGTCTAAGGAGTACTTTTTATTTGGTCATCAACATAGAGACCATGGGGTCTCTCTCTCTC
Source organism: Tetracentron sinense (assembly GCA_015143295.1). Taxonomy (NCBI): domain Eukaryota; kingdom Viridiplantae; phylum Streptophyta; class Magnoliopsida; order Trochodendrales; family Trochodendraceae; genus Tetracentron; species Tetracentron sinense. Next base: position 24,455,782 of record CM026557.1, on the reverse strand, counting down.
TCTCTCTATATATATATATATATATACTATGTGAGATTTTATAAATTTGGGGGAGTTGAGACTGAATTGATGGAGCAGTTTGCTAATACCAACGGTACCAAGCAATTTTTTGCTTAACAAAGTGAATCAGTTTTACAATATAAAAGAGAAAGAGCTTAAGGAGAGAGGGGAGTCATTGAAGAATCAAATTGAGATACTCATTGTGCTCAAAACCACACTCAAACAACAACGGGGATATTAAAAGCGCTCCTGTGCAGGAATCAAAATAGGATGCCTCCATCTCCCGCACAATCTCATGTGGTATATAATATACTCTTTGCAAAAAATATGCTCGCCCAAATGAGAAATGAAATGCTAATCTGTATATTAACTTGGACTTTGGTAGTTTACTTAAGGGTTTCTCCCATGTTTTCTACTCTTTTCTAACTTTCTCTCCCACGTATATAAGAAATACATTTTCTTTTCCTTGCCTAAATACTATATATATATACACTAGCGGGTGGCACGTGCGATGCATGTGAGAGTGAAGGGAAGGAGTTAACCACGGTTAATAGGAGTTAAAAGGGACACGTGTTAACCCATAGGTGCAGTTGAACTCTCCCCGAGTTCAATCGCAATTTTTTGAAAAAAATCGGTCATTCAGACTAGGGCTCGAAAATAATTTTGGAATTTTTTGAAAAAACCAAGGATAGGTGGATAGGTGGGTGAGGGGATATTAATAGGGGGACGTGGTGGCCTCAAAGGCATTACCGGGAAAAAAAAAATACAAAATAAAAAAACTACCCCCAAAACATATGGACATTTGCCACACGTCCTATGTTATGTGGATGACCGCCCAACTCGGTCATTCAGACTTCCCAAGACATATTGACAAAAAGAAAGTGAGGACAAACAACCTTACTCTTTGTTTATTGAATTACGTACCATAATAATACAGGTTGACCAATACACAGTCACTCTCTCTCCTTAACAAATAAAAACTCTCTGACTCACTTATTTCCATATCAGAATGAATACTCTGTACATCAAAACAAGGATATATCAAAAATCTATCAAAATGCAAAATCAAAAGATTGAAGATCTTCGACATTCACTTCAGCCTCATCCACAAGGTAATCCTCAACCCAAAGCTCATTCACATTCGCCTCAGCCTCAGCCTCAGCCTCAGCCTCATCAACCCAAAGCTCGTTTCCATTCACCTCAGCCTCATCGACAAGGTAATCGTCCATCCAATCCACCTCAGCCTCATCCAAAAGGCAATCCTCCATCCAAAGCTCGTTCCCATTTGCCTCAGCTGTATCAACATGGTAATTGCTAGCATAAAATTCATTGGCATACGCCTGAGCCTCGTCAACAAGGTAGTCATCTACTACGTCATTCACCTGAGACAATGCTAAAACTCCAGAACCTGACGACAATTCTTCTCCACTTGTTTGAATCATTTGGGAGCCATCAACAACATCGGAAACAATCACAGGAGATGACGACGAAACCCCAGTCGAATAAAACAATTCTTCTTCATTGGTTCGAATTATTTGGGGGTCATCAACAAAATAAGCATCCACATCATCATCATCAGAAATAATCACAGGAGATGACAGTGAAACCCCAGAACCCCCAGTTGAATAAAACAATTCTTCTCCACTTGTTTGAATCATTTGGGGTCATCAACAACATCGGAAACAATCACAGGAGATGACGACGAAACCCCAGTTGAATAAAACAATTCTTCTCCACTTGTTTGAAATATTTGGGGGTCAGAAACAATCACAGGAGATGACGACGAAACCCCAGTTGAATAAAACAATTCTTCTCCACTTGTTTGAATCATTTGGGGGTCATCAACAAAATAAGCATCGTCGTCAGGAACAATCACAGGAGAACCCATTGTCGAAGCAGCAGCATCTAAAGTACCATTGTTTTTGGCGGACAATGCTCTGGAGGCCTTCTCCCTCAAACCCTCGAGACGATTCTTCAAAAGCTCAAGACTTTCCAAGTCATCGCACTGTTCTAAATCAATCCCTTCCCACCAAAACCTTCGTTTTTCTTGTCCCTCCTCCTGATTTGGATTTGGATTTGGATTTGGTTTTGGATTTAGATTTGAATCGGAAGAGGAAGAAGAATGAAAGTGAAGGTATTGATCGATGACAGAATCAACAGAAGAGTGTCCGAAAGAGAAAGGGTTTCCGGCGGGTGAAAAGGCGATAATGGCAATCTCAGAACCAAAGTGGAGGCAAGCGTGGGCAGCTTTCTTGAAGAGACCCTTGCGTCGCTTCGAGAAGGTAACGTTCCTCTTCTCCATATTCTCTATCTTCTCTATTTCAATCTTCCTTTTACCCATTATTACCTTCTCTTTCAGTTCAGATGAGAAAACCCAAAAACCCTAACACCGAAATCTGCAATCAAAAGAGGTTCTCGCGATTTGCAAATGTAATGAGAGAGCTATCAGCTAATCGCTTTTTATAGGAATTGGGTCTCACTTGGGAGTGAGAGCGGGAAACTGGGGTGTGAAGCGCGAGTACCGAGTTTAAAATCAGCCCAGCTGTTACCTGGCTCTCCTTCACTCATTTCTAACGTGGCGTGAATGCACATTCGGTTTTGCTACGGTCCAATAATTTACGCTGTAGCCAATCCTAATAAGTCAAAATATGCCGGGTAATAAACCCCCGGGTGTAGCCCCGTGGCCGAAGGACGAACCGTAAGTAAACCCGGAGGTCTCGTGGTCGATTCCTTGCTCACCCCAATATCGGTGGTTGTATGGGGTGGGGGTATTCCTATGCAGTACTAGTATGAGTCGGCTCAAGATATCCACGTCTATAAAAAAAAAAACATTTACACCCATAAGATTTGATGAAAATACACATAGACCCCTTAGTTTTCAAAAAAATACAATAGATATCCTTATGTTTCAAAATATGCCGGGTAATAAACCCCTGGGTGTAGTCCCATAGCCAAACCGTAAACCCGGAGGTCTCGTGGTCAATTCCTTGCACACCCCAATATCGGTGGTTGTATGGGGTGGGGGTATTCCTATGCAGTACCAGTATGAGTCGGCTCAAAATATCCACATTTATAAAAACAAAAATACAATAGATATCCTTATGTTTCAAATTAATTATACTTATACCCCTTCCGTTATTTTGGGCCTTTTTCACATGTTAACCGACGAAAATGATGTAAGTGTTATTAGTTTGAAACATAAGAGTACAAAATTTTCTGAAAATTGAGGAGTTAATGTGTATTTTCGTCAAATCTCAGAGGTGTAAATGTATCCTCCCAAAAAAAATAGTAGAATTATAAATTAACATACAAATATTTTTGTGGGCAACATTTCTCAGGCAAATGCCCGAGTATCACAATTGGGCAAGCCTCTACACCTTACGCGTGGAATAGTGTTTCACTCATAAGCTTATAACATGAATCTCCCATGTTTTGTTTTGTTGGGTTGTACGCGCCCCCCCCCCCCCCCCCCCGTCACCAAACTCGCCACATGTCCTCTTTGGCACTCATTAATTGTTGTTAAGATTCATCCATCCTTAGGGTTAAATAATCTAATCTTAATTTTTTTTAATTATCTTAGAAAAATTAACCACATGAAGGAGTTAATCATAACCAAGGTTAGTGGTTTTTTAAATATTTTTTCAAAAAACTAAGGTTAGATTATTTAACCTTAGGGGTGAGTAAATCTAATAAATGTCAAAGATGACATGTGGCACGTTAGGACGAATGTGCGTACTATCAAACAAAATATGTGAGATGCATGCTATAACCTCCTTAGTGAAAAAACCATGCACGCATCAGTTGAAGAGGCTCGCCCAAGTGTGATCATGTTTTTTGCATAATTTCCAAATACCCCTATCAAGGCATATTTTCGGGGGCTCTTGGTATCTTTTGAACCATAGTTTTTGTTCATGGTTAATCTCTTAATAATAATATAAAAAGGGTTTAAGAATAGATTTGGGTTAAGGGAAATTCAAACTTGGCCCAACCCGTTGCTGTGCGAACTTTATCAATACATCCCTTTGCCTCCCATAATTTATTTTTCAAATTGATCATTGTGTCTAGACTCTAGGGGTGGCAATGGGTCGGGTTTTAATGATTTTTGAATTGAAAATAATTACCTCCTCGGTCGGTGGTGACATAAGGAGGTGTGTCTTGGGTCCTTTTTTAGTGTTGTGTCCCCCTTTTAACTTTATTTAACTGTGCTTAAGATTCACTCACCCTTAAGATTTATCCATCTATCCTTGGTTTTAAAAAAATAAAATATATATTTTTTAACTATAAGAGTTGAAAAAAAATTAACTAGAATTCATGGCAGTTGAGTTGGCTTTTTGAGAGCGAGGAGCAATAGTTTGCTCGTCGCGTTTTGACCATGCCAGTACATTTACAAAAGCTTTGAAATTCGAACCGGGCCGATTGCCACCGTAATTATGTCCAACGTGTGGAGCTGAGCCGAGCCAAACCGAGCCGAACCGAACTAGGCACTATTCAGGCTCGGCTCATAGCATGTGAAGACTTTCTCAGGCGCAGCACAGCTCAGTTCGAGCCCTATAAGACCGGCTCAAGCTCGGCTCGACTACAAATGTCTCTTTCACTAGCAAAAAAATCATCAATAAAATCAATTCCTTTCAGATGATCAGATCTAATCTATTTTTCTCTTGGCTTTGTCCTATCCTTTTATATTGAGGAGTGCTAGCCTAGTTGCATTTACTCCAAATATTTCCATAGAAGGAGGATGAGCCTAACACGTGATGTCTTTCTTTATTTTAATAGTTTTAAAAGTAAAAGTCATAAAGAGTTTGACATTTGTAGCGCCCCAGTTGCATCTTTGGAAGATTCGCGACTAGGCTAGCAAGATCCTTTTTTATTCTCATCTTTCTCTATTCACAGTGATCTCTCTCCTTCATGGCTTCACCTCTCTAATCTCTAAAACACCATCCTCAACCCTTATTGCATCACGTTCCAAGTGAAAATCTCTTATCTCTTGATTTTCTCACAAGGCTCACTCTCTCATTTTATTCTTCATCCCATCCCATTCCATCCTAATCAAAATCAAAAGTAAACGGAGAACATGAGAAAGAATAAGAAAATCAGATAATAAAGATAGAAAAATGAAAGAGAGTAGCCACATCGACAGTGGTTGATCATCCTATGAGACTAGAGTAGATGGACATATCCTCATTTAGTCAAAAGTTAATGATATAAAACCGTGGGTGAATCATAATTTGGAACTTGGAAATTGTTTCATGCATAACATAATGTGTGGTATTTTTTATCAAACAAGTGTCTTTTAGATTTCTTGTGAGGGATGGTAGGTCTTTGGAGGACTGTTACTTTTTTTTTTAAAAAGTATACATTTGTTGAGGGGGAGGGTTTATTTTGAACCAAATTTGTAGATCTGCACTAAAATAAAATTTTTTTCAAAATTGTGGTCGATCGCCCTTCGACTTTGCAGAATGTTACAAGGAATAAGGATTAGTGAGATAGACATAGTTTTAGGCTTTGTAGGAGATTTGGGAGTGGACGGGAAAGTCGGGGTCTGAAGCGGGAATACCAATTTCAAAATGAGACAGCTTGTTGTCCACTAAGTTTCTACTATGGCGTAAATACCTCTTCACTTTTGCAACAACACAACAATCTTGTTGTAGCTTATCCTTATTTCTCTTGAGAACTTTCTGAGCAGCTACTAGATTGGTTCCAATTAGTAATTTTAGTAATTGAGGTTACAAAAAATTGGAGTCAAAAAAGAAAAAAGGTTTAATCTGAAAATATTCTATCAAGATAACTATGTTAAATCTATTTTGTATCGTACCAGAAATGAATCCAATTTTGGTATGTGCGGGGAGCAAAGCCAATCACAGATCATGATCTCGTCTCGAGTCTAGCTCATTCAATCATCTATTTTTTGGTATTTCCGTGTCCTAGAAAGCTGGTTCAATATATATATGTGGTGAGGGTGTCAAGATGTCAAAAGGCTCAAAGGGCAGGGGTCAGACCCTAACCCTGCCCTTATTTATAAGGGCAAGATCTTAACCTTGCCACCCTTCATGGGCCTGGAATGATTAGGCTCTAACCCTGCCTTCCAGGGTAGAGGTAGCCCACAAAGTGGGAAAGAAAAGCATTTTTTTTAATTTGAGATAATGAGATTTTTATCTATAATCGATGAAAATGATTTAAAATAAAATAAAAATAAATATAAAACTAGTAAAACAAGCAATGTTTTCATAACCGAACCAATCGTTGAATCGACTAGGTGGCTAGTTCCCAATTTGACCGGTTCGACCGTGTCTTTTTTATTTTTTTCAAAATATTTTTTCCTAATTTTTACCCTGGTCTTCTGGTTCTAAAAAAAATAATTGGTTTTAATGTGGTCCGGTTTTGGGGATTTGGAAACCGGTGAGGGGACAGACCGGTTCCCGATTTTCCCAATGCGATCGGCCAGTCCGGTCTTGATAACACTGAAAATAGTATAACAATAAAACTAGATAAAATAAAAAAAACTATGTCTGCTCCAAACTAAAACTATAATCAAAGTTAGGGAAAATCATAGGGATAGGATTAGGGAATCAAACAATTAAGGACTTAGGGTTAAGGTTACAAAGGATTAAGATTAGGATTTTAAAGGGTTGAAGTTAGGGTAGGGCTACTATAGGGCAGAGGTTAGCCCTAACACAACCCTTACTTATAAGAGCAAGACCATAACCCTTCCCTAACACTTTAAGGGCCTAGATTGACTAGCCCTAACACTACCCTAAAGAGCTGCTGGGCAGCGTACCATTGTTAATTTTTTTTTTCCTGACAGGCCTAGTTGGTGGGGGTATTTTCATTGATTGTTTCAGATTCACACCCTTTTATGTATAACCACATTCTTTTTCTTTTTACTTTCAATTATGACCTGAACCATCAAACCGCTTCCTTTTCAGAGGTTATATCAATGAATTGGACCCATGGGTAGGTTTTGGTTAAGTTATCGAATCTATTTGGCCAGGTGGGTTTTGGCTGCCTAGATCTAGAATAACATAATAAAGTATTGAATCAATAATGTATTAAATGGATATTTTTGGTGAGGGATACGCGATTAGGCCAGAACCCCGGTTAGTATATGTTCTAAGTCTTGGGAGGGGAGGGAGTAGGGGCGGAGATTGAAATCCCTTCTTGTTTTGGTATCAAATCCATCAATTTTTTATACGAATATTTCGCCCCCCAGTGAAAAATTCCTGGATCCGCCCCTATGGGGAGGGGGAAGAATACAACACTCACACCCTCTCAGAATGGAACCCAGATCAATGGAGTGGTGACTAGCACACACTACCAATGGGGCAAGCGATTTGGGTTCAAGGGACATTCAAACTTGGCCCCCGACCTGACCTGACCTGACTTGACCTAACTTGACTCTTTCCCTTGCGTCCCATAACTTTAGCAATACAAACCTCCCTTCATTAATAGTTTCCAATGTGTGGGACCCTTTTGCCTGCATACCAATGTTTGAAAATCCAACTAGACACAATCAATGGGTAGTCTAAATTGGAGATAGTCGAATTCACCCAATTTCGTCAAAGTGGGTAAATATAGTTAATATTAAAAGAAATTGTGTAGAATGTAATTCTACCTGTATATATCACATCTAAGCATTTTATTCCGCTCTTAGGCCTTAAGCATTTCTTAGGTTCTTTGAGTTTTTTTTTTTCTAGTTTCCGTGCATCGCACATCTTTTGCTTATGTTTTTTTAAGTGTAAAGAAAATTACTTTTATGTATCACAATGTTACCGTTTGTCATTTTGAGTAACTTAATACATCTATTTTATTATATTTCTATGCAAATTACATCAGATTCGCCACTAGTTTCCTAAACTCACTCCGAGAATGCCATTTGCCCTTTAAATTATTATTAAGGTCTATTAAAAAGTATCTTTTAATTAAAAATCCTTGTACTTTTAATAGCAGATTCATAGAATGATTTTAAAAAAAATAGAGATTTACAAGATCAACCAAGAAAAAGTAGCATATTCAATTAAGAGGTATTTCCCATATTGCCCCTCTAGTATGGGTTTCCTCCCTAAATATCCAGTTTTTAAAAAACCTTATCTAAATGCCCTTATGAAATATTTTAACTTATTTTGGATATATGTAAAGTCTAATATACCCCTCCACTACCTTCAAGCATTAAACAATGAAGGCATTAACTTTTAAAAAATGGTGGGAACGATGGCTTACGTATGTGCATGGGAAAACCTTCTACGTGCATTATCCCGGAAAATAGTCTGGTGAACTCCAAACCTAACTCATTCATTTTTGTGTGAATCATTTTCCGGCGAAGTCCAAACTCATGAGTTTTGTGTGATAATCAATGACCAAAACCTAGAAAGATATGTTTTGATTTCTTATTCTCTATACCTTGTGATTAACTTCTTAATAATGGTATATGAGGTTTTGAATAATTTAAGGAGCTTTTACATTGAGGTTTTCTCCGGCAATCTAGTCATTAAATAAGTTTTAGGAATTAGGTATAATCCCCCAGTCTTTGTATGTAAATCTTCCAAAATCCTACAAGGCTAAAATAGGACTTTGGAATCGTCACACTCCCTTAACTTGCTCAAAATCCATGCATATAAGGCTTATTACACGAGTCTCCAAAATGAGAATGATAAAATTCCAATTTCATAAAACTCAAACCATCCCATGCACGGTCATCTGCCCAACATAATAAAATCATATATAAACAAAAATGTCTAATACTCAACTGTAAAGTAATCCAATTAGCAACATCATCTAAAAAGTCTATTATAAAACTCTTAAACCAAACAAAACATACGCTAATAGGGGTAACTATCAAAGCCACTGGCTCCCTCCTCGGTCGGCTCACTTTCTCCTCCTTCCTCAGCGTAAGTCTCTTCAATCTACGGCTCCGACGTGTGCCCCTGCTCTAAACCTGCCAAGACAAAGTCCAGCTGAGTACAAAAGTACTCGGTGTATATAAAATCCAACCAACAACATAGCAAACCCGCACTTAGTTAGAATCATATCCAATAGCTAATAACATAGTTAGAGTGCGGAAGAACATGTGCTCATACACATCATATCATCACCTTCACTCGTGTACTTGTGAGAACTTTAGACTTAGTAGACAACATACTTCTGAAATGGTTATGCTGATGAGACCACGTGCTTGTGAGATGCTTATGCTTATGCGCTTATTCAGATCATATTGTGATGTGACATGCCGTTCTTGGCGGATATGGACCATGCCTAAGAAATTATAAAATGGACATGCCGTTCTTGACGGATACGGACCATGCCATGCTTATGCTTATTCAGAATGTCATACATATGTCATGCTTATGCTTGTGGTCCACTTGTGTGACTTGTGAGACTCTTATCTTAACATACATGTGCATCTGTGCTTAAGTGTCGAAATTAACATTCGAGTTGGTAATTGCTTAGATTCCAATCTCCCACCATGGAAACTCAACTATACTGTCCCATACCAAATAGTTAGAAATTTCCCGGTTTGAGAGATTTTTCCTCTAAGTTTTTACCTTCCCGACTATCAATTTCCATGCAAGTAATTAGACATACTTAACAAACAATCACATATAAATATCTTATCATGATTCTTGCACAATTCATAATCAATTTCTTACAATTCCATAGTAATATATTAGTATTTATCTTCTCAAGCATTTTCACAAACACCTTGGGTACGTAGATCATGAACCCATTTCCCTTTCTACATTTCAAACATTTCGTCAAACCATAATTCATCCATACAACCTAATTACAATCCACATCCACATATTAATCCCATCCTCCATAGATTTCCCATCCTCCATGCATCTCATCCACATCATTAAATCCATATTTTCATCCGTGATAGCTTAATTCATATAAAATTAGGGAAAAACACATCTAATTACTATTTCTATCATATTAACATTTACAAAACATTATAATAGGGTTGAATTTGATAGTATATCGACCTTAGGGATCCTTCCCTTGAATCCAAATCGCTCCCAGGATGATTTGGGGAAGCTTTGAGGACGATCTCCAAGCTTTCCTAGCGATATTCAAGCTATCTCCTTCTTCTCCAAGCAATCTTTCTACCCAAAACCCTAGGATTTTCTCTCCCCTTTGCTAAATTAGGTTAGAAATAGGTAGAGTACTCTAATACCTCGAAGTAGGACCCCCTATTTATAGTCCCAAGGTTTGAGAGCCAAAAGACCTAAAAGCCCTTACTAAAATTCTGCAAAAACACAAAAGACCGAGCGATCGGTGGTTATGACCAAGCGATCTTTCGCCTACCGATCGACCGGTGATTATGACCGAGCAATCGGTTCTCAACCGAGCGATCGGTGTTCTTCACCGAGCTCTAGGTAAAAAACAACCTCTTTAGAAAAATTCCCCATACAAAAAGGTTAACCAGTAGATAGCTACCGATCGATCAGTTATGGACCGATCAATCGCTACTTCTGACAGAGCGATCGGTTTTGTACCAATCGATCCCTAACGATCAGTACTCTGCAGATTTTGACCCATTCCTGTTTTTGCCAAAACTTTTGACTCGTTCATCGGATTTCGACGATTCAACTTGCATTGGATTCGCCTTTCGAAAAGGGACATTTCTGATGTTTTAAAATTTCCAAATTCCCTTTTATTTATGGACCAAATTGTCCCCAAAGTTTACTGATTTGCAATTCCCTTAGACAAAACATCGGAAAACCCACTTTTAACTTAACTTAGACTAAAAATATGGAAAAACATTAAACATGAACTTCAAAGAGGGTTCTATTACCTTTCTAATGGTTCAAGAATTACTCAATTCCAATAAATGGTGCCAAAATTAGAGCTTCCTAAAGTTCAGGGTGTGCTATGACATCCCTCCGATTATAAGTTTGATTAAGCCTTAATCACACTATACCAACTAGATATAAATACATAAACATTAAAACATCACAAGAACTATAATACCCCTAATACTTGTAATAAAAACATGAAAAAAATCCAGGTCTCTACATCCTCCCCCCCTTAAAAGAATTTCATCCCCGAAATTTACGTACCTTAGGTGAACAAGTGCGGGTACTTTTCACGGACTTTGGCTTCTCTCTCCCAAGTAGCCTCTTCTCCAGAGTGATGCTCCCATTGCAAGAGCACAAGAGGAATGAACTTAGAACCCAAAACTTGCTCCTTCCGGTCCAAGATTCGAGCCAGTTGCTCCACTAGAGTCAAATCTTCCCGAATTTCCAACGGTTCCAAATGAATGACATGTGAAGGATCTACAATGTACTTCCTCAACATGGAGATGTGAAAGACATTATGTACACATGCCATGTGAGGTGGTAAGGTGACCTGGTAAGCAACTTCCCAGACTCGGGTGATGATCTCAAAAGGACCCACATATCTCGGACTAAGCTTGCCCCGCTTGCCGAATGATCTCACCCCCTTCGTAAGTGAGATCTTGACAAACACAAAATCTCTGATTTGGAACTCAAGATCCCTCCTACGAGTATCGGCATAGCTCTTCTACCTACTCTGAGCTGCTTTCAACCTCTCCTTGATCAACTAAACTCTATCCACCGTCTAACCATTGAGCTCGGGACCCAAAAGCTTCCTCTCACCAACTTCATCCCAACACAAAGGTGAACGACAACTCCTCCCATAAAGTACCTCAAATGGTGTCATCTGAATGCTAGCTTGATAGCTATTGTTGTAGGCGAATTCAACCAACGGCAGGTGATCATCCCAACTACCCTGAAAGTCTAATATGCAAGCTCGTAGCATGTCCTCTATGATCTGGTTCACTCTCTCAGTTTGCCCATCTGTCTACAGATGAAATGTCGTACTAAAATCCAAATGGGAACCCATGACCTGCTGAAAACTCTTCCAGAATCTGGATGTAAATCTAGGATCTCGATCGGAAACGATGCTAACTGGCACTCCATGCAAACAGACAATCTCCTTGATATAGAGGTTAGCCAATTGATTGGAGTTGAAAGTGGTCCGATATGGAAGAAAGTGAGCTGATTTAGTCAATCGGTCAACCACAACCCAAATGGCATCAAAGTTCTTGGCCGTCAATGGCAAACCAACAATGAAATCCATGGAGATATTTTCCCACTTCTACTCGAGAATAGGAAGAGACTAAAGAAGTCCTGCCGGTCTCCTGTGTTCGGCCTTCACTTGCTGACACACCAAACACTTAGCTACAAAGGTAGCCACATCTTTCTTCATACCTTTCCACCAGAAATACTTCTTGAGATTCTGATACATCTTAGTACCTCCCAGATGGATAGTGTACTTAGACTTGTGTGCTTCATCCAGAATCTCCCTTCTTAAATCTTCATTATCCGGAACACAAAGTCTACCCTTGAAACAAACTCAACCATCTCTCCAAGAGAAATCCTCAAACCCGCTACTAAACGACTTATTCATTGTAGCGTACAGTTCTCCATCATTCCACTGCAGATCTTTAATCATGTCCAATAAGGTTGGCCTGACCATAATGTTAGCCAACAAGGCTCCAGACACTCCAACACTGAAACCTGCATCAAGGTTAGATACTTCTTCAAGTAGCTTCCATTCTTGGACCATCAAGTGTGCCAAGAACTCAGTAGGTCTCCTACTTAGCACATCTACCACTATATTTGCTTTCCCTAGGTGGTACGGGATATCGTAATCATAATCCTTGAGGAATTCCACCCAACAACGTTGCCTCAAATTCAGCTCTTTTTGCGAGAGCAAATACTTTAGACTCTTGTGGTCGGTGAAAACTTCAAATTGTGCACCGTACAAGTAGTGTCTCTAGATCATAGGCAATACCTCCCAGATGGATAGTTCTCGTGGTCTTTCAATTGCCGAGAAGCATAGGCAATAACTTTCCCGTGTTGCATGAGAACACAACATAACCCAATGAGTGAGGCGTCACTGTACACCACAAAACCTTCACTACAGGATGGAACAGTCAAGATCGGAGCGGTGGTGAGACGCTTCTTCAACTCAAGGAAACTCTTCTCACATTTCTCATTCCACTCGAATTTAGCGTTCTTTCGAGTTAGATGAGTAAGCGGAGCTGCCAAACTAGAGAAACCTTCCATAAATCTTCTGTAATATCCAGCTAGGCCCAAGAAGCTCCGTACCTCTGTAACACTCTTTGGCCTTCCCATCCTTCCATTGCTTCTATCTTGGAAGGGTCGACTGAAATCCCCTCTCCAGACACCACATGGCCTAGAAATGCTACATTTTCTAGCCAAAACTCACACTTGCTAAGCTTAGCATAAAGCTTATGCTCACGAAGTGTCTTCAGTGTGACCCGGAGATACATCTCATGCTCCTTCTGTGTCCTAGAGTACACTAGAATGTCATCCACAAACACGATCACAAAGCGGTCCAGAGTCGGCTTGAAGATTCTGTTCATGAGATCCATGAATGCTGCCGGAGTATTTGTCAAACCGAACGGCATGACTAGGAATTCAAAATGCCCATATCTGGTTTTGAATGCAGACTTAGGCACATCTTCCACCTTTATCTTCAACTGATGGTAGCCTGACCTTAAGTCGATCTTGGAGAAATACTTAGCTCCTTGCAACTGATCAAACAAGTCATCGATCCTAGGTAACGGATATTTGTTCTTGATAGTGACCTTGTTTAGTTACCGATAGTCAATGTACATCCTCATCGAACCATCCTTTTTCTTTACAAACAAAACAGGAGCTCCCCAAGGTGATACACTTGGGTGGATAAACCCAAGATCAAGCAATTCATCAATCTGCTCCTTAAGCTCTTTCAACTCTATTGGAGCCATCCTATATGGCGCTTTAGAGATGGGTGCCGTACCCGGAGCTAACTTAATTACAAACTCTACTTCTCTATCTAGCGGCAAACCCGGTAAGTCTTTGGAAAAGACATCCATGAATTCCTCTACAATAGGGATACTTGAGGAATCTGGTGTATCTGAGGTAGTAAGACTCAATGCCGCAAAACGAGCTAGGTCTTTCTTCTTCAACCCTTGGAAACGAAAATGGGGCTCACTGATTGGTCTAAAGTTGACTACCTTCCCAAAACAGTCGACATGCCCATGGTATTTGGAAAGTCAATCCATGCCTAGTATGACGTCGAAGTCTTGGAACTCAAGGACAATCAGATCAGCTGGCATCTCTCTCTGACCTACTCGAATATCACAAGCTCGATTGACCTTATCAGTGATGAACGAATTGGCAACAGGAGTAGCGATAGACAATTCACGATCTAACAAACTTGGCTCCATCGGAAACTCTCGTGCAAAACTAGGTGTGACGAAGGAGTGAGTGGAACCAGTATCGATCAACACCAGAGCGAGAAAATCATTTATCAACAATAAGCCTGAATTAATACACAAAGCTACTTTGTCAAATCATAAATGCATACATACATCATACTACATAATATTTAATATCACACATATAGCATCAGAACAATATTTTAATTAACTAAAAACACAAATAGACGTACCCAGCACAACATCGTCGGATGCCTGTGCATCTTGCTCCGAGGTAGCAAACACTCAACCCTGAGCTGGTTGGCGAGGCTGCTGAGGTCTAAGGCCCTGTGGCGGCCTCTACTGCATGGACAGCCTGCCTGAGGGCCTGAATCCCTATGGCTGAGTCGGCTGAAGCCCCTGCTGAATGCGGAGTGGGCAATCTCGGATCTGGTGTGAAACATCTCCACAATGAAAACAACCTCCAGTAATTGCCCTACACTCTCCTACTCTATGCCTTTTTCCGCACTGGCTGCATGCATCATATAACTGGGTCCCAGCAGTAGGCGGAGTAACCTGAGATGCTCGAGGCCCTGCCTGAGTAGGCCTCTGATACGGGGTAGGCCTAGCAATCGGCATAGGACCTGAAGTCCTCAACCTCTTGTCCTGGGGACCAAACCTGCTTGCTTGCATCTTCTCCCTCTTCTTCAAAAATTTCTCTGAATTCTTCTTAGCTATCAAGGCGCGCTGGTACACCTCCCTACATGTTTCGAGTTGAAGTATCGAAACCTTCTCCCGAATAAAATCCTTCAAGCCTCGCTCAAACATCTTTGCCTTCATTCTCTCCGTAACAATCAAGTGAGGAGCAAACCTAGAAAGCTCTACAAACTTGGCCTCATACTCGGCCATTGACATCCTCCCTTGCTCTAAGGTAGAGAATTCAATCTCCTTCTGATCTCTCACAAACACCGGGAAGTATCTCTCGTAGAAGATGTCGAGGAACTCTCCCCAAGTCCACTCTTGTCCGGC
Source organism: Tetracentron sinense (assembly GCA_015143295.1). Classification (NCBI taxonomy): domain Eukaryota; kingdom Viridiplantae; phylum Streptophyta; class Magnoliopsida; order Trochodendrales; family Trochodendraceae; genus Tetracentron; species Tetracentron sinense. The sequence continues at coordinate 24,440,526 of CM026557.1, read as the reverse complement.
TCACACCTCATTCCTCTGCCTAGATGCAGCCCTCCACCAATGTTCAGCTTCGCCTTCCATGATGAAGGAGGCCCATTTTACCCTCTATTCATCGGTAGCCTCAAGCACGGATAAAATCTTCTCTAGTTCCATGATCCACAACTCGGCAACTGAGGGATCCGTACTACCATAGAAGGCTGGAGGACTCATTCTCCTAAAAGCTTCCACTCCGTTATGATGGGGTGGGTGAACATCAACCTGCCTCTCTTGCCTAGCTTGACCTGCCGCTAGTAATGCAGTTTGCTGAGTCATAATTTCAGTCTGCCTCTCCATGGCTGCGGCAATAGCTTCCATAGCCCGACCCACATTAGCGTAGGAGGTACCATCTAGAGTATCCCCATCAGTCACACTGCCTCCTCCATTGCTATTATTTCTTCCACCCCTTCTCATGCTCACAGTCCTGAGAAGAAGAAAACAATTCATTTAGGGACACACTCACATAAAATTCCTAAGTCTACGCTTAATCAAAACTTAATCCAAAACAATTTTAAAGTCCTGAACTTGATGTTGCTTCCCTAAGGTTGACATCTTCCTACATCCTATACTTAATATCTTAGCCCTAAGGACTCTAATGTCTTGCACTCTGATACCACCTCTGTAACGCTCCCAAAATCCTACAAGGCTAAAATAGGACTTTGGAATTGTCACACTCCCTTAACTTGCTCAAAATCCATGCATATAAGGCTTACTACACGAGTCTCCAAAATGAGAATGATAAAATTCTGATTTCATAAAACTCAAACCATCCCGTGCAATGGTCATCTACCCAACATAATAAAATCCAACATAAACAAAAATGTCTAATACCCAACTGTAAAGTAATCCAATGAGGAACATCATCTAAAAAGTTCTATTACAAAACTCTTAAACCAAACAAAACATAAGCTAATAGGGGTAGCTATCAAAGCCCTTGGCTCCCTCCTCGGTCAGCTCACCTTCTCCTCCTCCTCGGCGTAAGTCTCTTCAATCCACGGCTCCGCCGTGTGCCCCTGCTCTAAACCTGCCAAGACAAAGTCCGGCTGAGTACAAAAGTACTCGGTGTATATAAAATCCAACCAACAACGTAGTAAACCTGCACTTAGTTAGAATCATATCCAATAGCGTAATAACATAGTCAGAGTGCGGAAGAACATGTGCTCATACACATCATATCATCACCTTCTCTCGTGTACTTGTGAGAACTTTAGACTTAGTAGACAACATACTTATGAAATGCTTATGCTTATGAGACCACGTGCTTGTGAGATGCTTATGCTTATGCGCTTATTCAGATCATACAGTGATGTGACATGCCGTTCTTGGCCGATACGGACCATGTCTAAGAAATTATAAAATGGACATGCTGTTCTTGGCGGATACGGACCATGTCATGCTTATGCTTATTCAGAATGTCATACATATGTCATGCTTATGGTTGTGGTCCACATGTGTGACTTGTGAGACTCTTATCTTAACATACACGTGCATCTGTGCTTAAGTGTCGAAACTAACTGTAGAACCCCGGATCTTGATGGCCATGTACGACGAATGATATCATATACTAAAGCATGTAAGAATGTATTTATGGTGTATGGGTGTTTGGAATGAAATAGGCAAGAGTATAGAATACTCTTGAGTATTGACAAGGGTTATGCCTTGGCATACCCTCGACTCTAAATAGCCCTAGCGTTCACACCGCTCGTCGGAATCAAGCGATTCCTGGATTTTTGGAAAGAAAATTGAACCCACTTTGTGGTTCATGTTGATCACTTGTCTTGGTTTTGAGTTGGTGTTAGGTCAAAAGACCGATTTCTGAAGTCGGGTCGGTTTAAAATCTGGATTGACGAAACCCAATTTCGGATCAGTAGGTTTAGGGGCAAAATGGTCCAAGAAAAAGGAAGAATTGGAAGTTGTGAAAAACATGAAAGTTGTTCTCCTTCGAAAGATGAATCCAACTCAAGTTGAATCGTCAAAATCGGACAAACGAGTCAAAAGTTATGGCCGAGATACAAAAATGCAAAAATACTGAAGCTTTCCGCAAAAGTTGCGATCGCTCGTAGGGACCCTACGAACGATCGTAGCGGAGCTACGAACGATCGTAGAGTTGCTACGATCGATCGTAAAGCCCCAGAAATGCTGGAAACTCTCAGGTGAAACTACAATTGATCGTAGGAAGCTACGATCGATCGTAGAAGGCTACGATCAATCGTAAATCGCTACGAACGATCGTAGATACGCGATTTTACTTTCTTGGATGCGATTTTTTAGGGGTTTTTCACCCCTTACACTATAAATAGAAGACTTTAGGAGGGTTTTTGGGTTACCCTAAACCAAGGAGAGTTCCTAGAAAGAGAAGGAAGGGATCTTGAGCATTCCAAAGAGGGTTTTGCTTGAAACCAAGAAGAGCTTCAATCAAGGGTTGGATCTTCCCCAAATCAAGCTTGGATCATTCAAGTGAGGATTTCTCAAGGGGTTTCTTCAACCTAGAAATTGATCCAAAGAGGTTAGTAAACTGCTATCTAGCCTTGTTATCATACAAAGATGATTCAAATAGGTGATTTTAATTCTATTATGATACAAATAGGAAGTGTGGAAATTTGGGTGAACTAGATCATGAATAAACAATCAAATAAGGTTTTACAAATTGGGGGTTTTTCAATAACAAGGATGAATATGGCTAAACTTGTAAGAAAATTGTAATACCTTTAAATGAACCATGATTTTAAGTATACTATAATGCAATGACAAACAAGGGATTTTGGGTGAACTTGATTATGTTCAAATAAGCAAATAAGGATTTAAGATTTTGGGGGTTTTCCAATAAAATGGTGAATATGACTATAAGTGCAAGTAAGAGTTAATATCCTCCAAGGAACCATGATTTTAAGTGTGATATGATGAATTAGGCTTAGAAGCCATGATTGTTATGATGTGACGCAATGAATGAAATGTTCTACATTCTAGAATTGTTTAAGTATGTTATGATGCTAATATACCTTGTATGAACCATATGAGTTACTTAAGGTCTTCAAGTATACTATAATGATCATTATGTCTTGCATGAACATGTTTAATTAGTTAAAGCTTTCCACATAGATGTTATAATGCTCACAAGCACTCTACGCATGATAAGTATTGCACGACCGTGGTTTTTTTCATAAGCATGAATTTTCAAGAAAACATAAGAGGATTTTCAAAGGCATTCATAAGTAAGAAGCATACATGCATAAGCATGGACTAAGCCAAACTTTGGGTTGGCATTCTAAGATCGGTTACTCCATGCTCACAAGGATCAAGTCTAGATCTTGCATGAACTCCACGGATCATAAGTCTCGCAAGGCTTTTCAAGAACTCATAAGAAACTCACAAGTCTAAGATCTTGCATATGTCTCCAAGGAGAACAAGCTCACAAGGATCATAAGCTCACAAGAAGCTCACAAGTACTCATAAGCTCACAAGAAGCTCATAAGCTCACAAGTACTCACAAGCTCACAAGAACTCTAAGCTCACAAGAACTCATAAGAAAACACGAGGCTCATAAGCATTTATAAGAACTCATAAGCATACATGAGAGGGTTTGTTTTCCATGAAAAGAACAAGTTTTATGAAAGGTTTTTCCCGACGGGTTTTAAGCATGGATTTTGGTGATTGTATTCTTTTACGCACTGTATAAAATATTGTGATTATGATAGCATTGTTAGCTAGTAGATTTTGCTCGCTGAGTATTCCATGCTCAACCGTACATGTTATGTCGGCAGGTACACGAACTCCATTTGACATATGTGATCAGGGGCCCTGGATAGAGGAGGATTATAGCGAGGAGGAGCCATATGTAGAGCCTCAGGAGGAGGCAAATGACTTAGACCACTGGCCCTTTTAGAGTGATTACATAGAGAGAGAGAGAGAGTATTATCAATTTGTATTTTGATAGGTGGGCATGTCCACCTTTACTTTTGTGATGTATGTACAAACTTGGAATACACAACATGTATAGAAAAGAAATTTTTGGATTACGCTTCCGCACATTGGTTTAAGCTTCCGCCTTATTCATGATTATGTTTGTCATGACTTGGATGTTATTACAGGATGGTTTGGTATCGGATATGGCACATCATGAGCCAAAGTATCCCTAACTCCCAGGGGGTATTTTGGGTCGCGACACTAACATTCGAGTTGGTAATTGCTTAGATTCCGATCTCCCACCATCGAAACTCCACTACACTATCTCATACCAAATAGTTAGAGAATTCCCGGTTTGAGAGATATCCAAGCTATCTCCTTCTTCTCCAAGCAATCTTTCTCCCAAAACCCCCTATTTATAGTCACAAGGTTTGAGAGCCAAAAGACCTAAAAGCCCTTACTGAAATTCTACAAAAACACGAAAGACCGAGTGATCAGTGGTTATGACTGAGCGATCTATCGTCTACTGATCGACCGGTGATTATGACCGAGCGATCGGTATTCTTCATCGAGCTCTCAGTCAAAAACAACCTCTCTGAAAAAATTCCTCATACAAAAAAGTTAACCAGTCGATAGCTACCGATCGATTGGTTGTGGACCGATTGATCGCTACTTTTGACCGAGCGATCGGTTTTGTACCGATCGATCCCTAGCGATCAGTACTCCGCAGATTTTGACCCATTTGACTGTTTTGGCCATAACTTTTGACTTGTTCGTCAGATTTCGACGATTCAACTTGCGTTGGATTCGTCTTTCAAAAATGGACATTTCTGGCATTAGAATTTCTAAATTCCCTTTCATTTATGGACCAAATTGTTCCCAAAGTTTACTAATCTACAATTCCCTAAGACAAAACATCAAAAAACCAACTTTTGACTTAGCTTAGACTAAAAATATGGAAAAACATTAAACATGAACTTCAAAGAGGGTTCTAATACCTTTCTAATGGTTCAAGAATCACTCAATTCCAATAAACGGTGTCAAAACTAGAGCTTCCTAAAGTTTAGGGTGTGATATGACATCCCTCCGATTACAAGTTTGATTAAGCCTTAATCACACTATACCAACTAGATATAAATACATAAACATTAAAATATCACAAGGACTATAATACTCCTAATACTTGTAATAAAAACATGAAAAAGATCCAGGTCTCTACATCATATTCGGAAAAAATCACAACCAGACCGTGAATATGGTCACGGCTAGGGAGAAGTTCACGTCAGAAGAAGTCTCCATGGAATGGCTTCTAGAAGAAGCGGAATCCCTACAAGCATCCCATTAGGTTGAGGCAGGGCATCAAGATATGATTGATAGCCTAGCTAAGGTCAACCTCAGTGCATGGCAAAAATGGATAACAACGGAAATCATTCCCAATATAATTGTTCTTAGCCTCAAGGTTACAACTTTATATACCCTTACTAGTTTCAATGATGACACAATAATGGAATGACTCTAGTTGCACTAATACTTTCATTGAATATGTGAAATTTCAGAGAAGAAGTCTATTAAGATCAAAGATTCAAGATATGATGAATTGAAGAGCTTAATTCATCTCAAAGACTTCAAGGTGAAAGTTCAATTGCTAGAAGCCCCAAAAACTCAAGAAAATTCTTGAAGATCCATCAAGAGTAGAGCTTCTCAAATCAAGTCTGAAGATCATCTTTCAATGAAGATTGGTGTCTAAAGTTAATGTGTCTAAGACCTTGTAAAAAGTCCTCAAGACATTCGAAAAGAATTGCTCAAAAAAATACCTAGATAGAACCTAGGAGACCTAGTATAACTTGAACATCATTCTAAGGCCCTAAAATGATTAAATTAATATTAAATCAATTGCCTAAGGGTCCTAGCATGTTTCCCATCTATTTGGTCTCATAAAGATGAGTTTAATGAATAAATTTTCAGTGGACTCATCGACGAGTACAAGGGTCTCGTCGACAAGTGAGTGACAGAAATTGAAGTAATTGCTTCTATCTCCACTCGTCAATGACTCAAGCTTGATTCCTTCCCACTCGTCGACGAGTGCCTGCGGGAAAAACCTGTAACGGCTAGTTCGCATTCAATGCTTCTCTCAACGGCTATATTGATTGCCTAACTATAAATAGAGTTTATTTATGATGAAAAGATAATATTCTAGTGATTCCAATCACTGTTTTATTGATCATTCATCACTCACCAACCTCTAGCAATCAATACTCTATTTTTGCATTGAATATCCTGAAATCTAATCCCTCACTCATTGAGCATTCAATTCCAATCTATCTTGAGATATTGTAAGCATTGTCTTCAATTCTTATCTAGCTCAATTTAGGAGCTTTCACTTCAGATTGTAAATCCACAAATCTCTGTTTTTATTGAAAGTCAAGAATCAGAGATTCTTGCACCCTGTTAAGAAGTGAGTCTTCTTGTATCCAAGAGAAAGTCGCTCTTGAAGAGGTTACTCCTTAGCCTGTAAAACGATTGTAAGAGGTTCTTCCTGAGCCTGGAAAAGGAGTGTAAGGTTTGCTCTCTGCCGGAAAAGAAGAGTACGATTAGTAAATCGTGTGAAAATCCTTGAAGCGGGAAAGCTTAAAGGGGGGGAAGTAGACAAGTTGTTGAACCCCGATAACATATCTGGTGTCTGGTATCTCTATCCTTCTCTTTCCTTTATTATCTCTGATTTTAGTTGGTAGTTGTTGTGATAAGTTTTAAATTCCGCTAATATCACTTAGAGTAAACTTTAATTTGCCGTAAACCATATTCACCCCCTCTAGGGTCCTTTATCTGGGCATCAATTGGTATCAGAGCTTTGTGCTCTATTTTTAGATCTAACCATCTTGAGTTAAAGATCCCCTATGGCAAACATCTTTGCTACTACCTTAGGAGAGGGCCAATCAACCACCCGACCTCCATTGTTCAATGGAGAAAACTATAATTATTGGAAAACTAGAATGATGGTCTACTTACAAGCTCTTGACTATGACTATTGGAAAGTCATTGTCAAAGGACCTTATCTACCTCGTAAAGTAGTTGATGGTATTAGAATCCCTAAAATTGAAGATGAATGGAATGAAGCAGACATTAAACTCATCCAAACAAATGCTAAGGCTATTAGCAATTTGTACTGTGCCTTAAGTCCACAAGAGATCAATAGAATCTCTGGATGTGACTCAGGCAAGGAAATATAGGACAAACTCCAAGTCACATATAAAGGTACAAATCAAGTTAAAGAAGAAAAAATAAGCATGTTAGTTCATAAGTATGAACTCTTTAAAATGGAAAAGGAAAAATCCATTGGAGATATGTTTACTCGCTTTACAAATTTCTTGAATGAACTGAAATCTCTGGGTAAGGTATACTCTAATGCAGAAAATGTTAGAAAAGTCATTCGTTCACTTCCAGAAAGTTGGGGTCCCAAAGTCACCGCCATTCAAAAAGCAAAGGGTTTGACCAAGCTTCAAATGGATGAGCTTCTTGGATCTCTCATGACACACGAGGTCATAATGAAAGATCAAGAAGATGAACCAAAGGCAAAAAGGGGACTTGCATTAAAGACCACTCAAGAAAGTGATGAAGATGATGACATCGCTTTAATGGCAAGGAAGTTCAAAAAATTCTTGAAGCACAAGAAGAACTTCAAGAAAAGGCCTTACAAGAGAGAATTCTCTAAGGAGGTAGCCAAAGGAGAATCAAGCAAAAAGGAGCAAATCATTTGCTATGAGTGTAAAAAGTCGGGACACGTCAAAACCGAGTGTCCTCAATTGAAGAAAGGCCAAAGGTTCAAGAAGAAGGCAATGAAAGCTACTTGGGACGATTCCGAAGGAAGTGGGTCAGATGACAACTCAAGTGAAGAAGAAGTTACAAACCTTTGCCTCATGGCTCTTAATGATGAGGAGGTAAATTCTTCGCTTAGTGAATCTCTTACTTATGAATAAATTAGAGAGACTTTTGATGAACTCTATTTTGAATTTCTCAAATTAGGGTCAAAGAACAAACAACTTAAAAAGGACAATATTTCTTTTTCAAACTCAAATGATCTTTTACTGAAAGAGAGAAATGATTTACACAATGAGAAAGTCATACTTGAACAAGAAAACAATGTTTTGAATGAAAAATTAAAAGAATTTTAAAATCCACCCCAATGACTAATTTGTGAGTGTGAAGAGCTAAAAGCCAAAGTTATTGATTTGACTAAAATTACTCACACCTTATCTATGGGTGAAAAGAATCTTGAAAGACTTTTGGAGCGACAAAGATGTGTCTTTGGTAAAGCCGGTCTTGGATAAAACCCCTTTTCTAAACAAAAGGAGTACCAAAATTTCTTTTCAAAATCTAAAAATGTTTTGAATCCTCCTTCTAATGCATTTTTCACCTTTAATGGAAAGAAAGTAGTTAAGAAAATTTAGGTTCCAAAAGGATCATACACTCCCAACACATCCACAAAGGACCACACATGGTTTGGGTAACAAAAAGAACTCACCCTCCCAAAAATATTCAAAAATCAGTTTGGGTTCCATCTAAAACTGTGCGGGTTTCGGGAGTATTATATGTTGGAGTTACTTAAATTTTGTTTTGAAGGTTTGTTTGAAATCTAACTCCTCTAAGAAAAGATGGTTCTTGGATAGTGGATATTCAAGGCACATGTCAGGAAACAAAGAACTATGCATCTCAATCTCTCCAAAGGATGGAGGACATGTGACCTTCGGGGACAACGCAAAAGGGAAAATCATCAGCATAGGTAATGTTGGTAAGAACTCCACTACTTTTATTGAAAATGTTCTACTTGTTGAAGGTCTTAAACATAACTTAATTAGTATTAGTCAATTGTGCGATAAAGGTTTAAATATTTTCTTTAAATCAAACGTTTGCATTATTAAGGATAAAGATAACATTACTACCTTATTCATAGCTCATAGACATGAAAATGTGTACACAATTGATTTTAATGAACTTATTTTTCAAAACCTTATGTGTTTTTCAGCTATTAATGAAACTAGTTGGTTATGGCATAGAAGACTAGGTCATGCAAGTATGGATTTACTTTCAAAATTATCAAGAAAAGATCTAGTTAAAGGCTTACCAAAAATCAAGTTTTTAAAAGATAAAGTTTGTGATGTTTGTCAACTAGATAAACAAATCAAATCATATTTTAAAAGGAAACCAGTAATATCAACCTCCAGACCTCTAGAATTACTACATATGGATTTGTTTGGACCTAATGATGTTGTTAGTCTAGCCGGTAAACTTTATGCATTTGTTATTGTTGATGACTATTCTAGATTTACTTGGGTATTATTCTTAGCTCATAAAAATGAAGTACATGTCTTGTTTGAAAAATTTTGTAAAAAAGTGCAAAATGAAAAAGGTTACTCCATTAATGCTATAAGAAGTGATAGAGGTGGAGAATTCAAGAACAAGGAGCTTGAATCCTTCTATGAAGAAAATAGTTTTAACCATCATATCTCCGCTCCTAGAACTCCTCAACAAAATTGAGTAGTTCAAAGAAATAATAGATCATTACAAGAAATTGGTAGGACTATGTTAAATGAACATAATTTACCTAACTATTTTTAGCCTGAAGCCATTAACACTGCTTGCTATGTGATTAATAAAGTGGTTATTAGAAACAAGTTAAACAAAACTCCTTATAAGCTTTGGGATGGTAGACCACCCAATATTAGATACTTCAAAGTATTTGATTGCAAATGTTTTATTCTAAATAGTAAACCAAACTTGAAGAAATTTGAACTAAAACCTAGTGAAGGAATTTTTCATGGCAATATGGATCAAGGTGTAAGAATTAGAAGAAACATATGTAATAACCTTGCATTCCTCTCTAAAATTGAACCTAAGAATGCTCTTGAAGCAATTAATGATGAACTATGCAAGAAGAATTAAACCAATTTGAATGAAATCAAGTATGGAACTTAGTGCCTAGACCTAAAAGCAAGTCTATAATAGGTACTAAATGGGTTTTTTGGAATAAGAAGGATGAAGAAAGAAATATTGTTAAAAATAAAGCTAGATTGATAGCTCAAGGCTACAACCAGGAAGAAGGGATTGACTATGATGAAACATTTTCCCCTGTTGCTAGACTTGAGGCTATTAGGATGTTGCTTGCTTATGCTTGTTATAAGGATTTTAAACTTTATCACATGAATGTTAAAAGTGCTTTCTTAAATGGATTCATTTCTGAAGAAGTTTATGTAGAACAACCTCCTTGTTTTGAAAATCACAAAATGGCTAATCATGTTTTCAAACTCAATAAAGCTCTCTATGGCTTAAAGCAAGCTCCTAGAGCTTGGTATGATAGACTTAGTGGTTTCCTACTTGAAAAGGAGTTCATTAGAGGTAAAATTGATACTACCTTGTTTATAAAATCCAAAAATCATGATATGCTTTTAGTTCAAATCTATGTTGATGATATCATTTTTGGATCTACTAATGAATCCATTTATCAAGAATCTGCTATGACAATGCAGGATGAATTTGAAATGAGCATAATGGGAGAACTAACCTTCTTCCTTGGTCTTCAAATCAAACAATTTAAGGAATGGATTTTCATAAGTCAAGCCAACTACACTGGAGAGCTGCTCAAGAAGTTTAGTATGGACAACTCAAAGAATGATGATATTCCTATGAGTCCAACCACAAAGCTGGATAAAGATCAAAAGGGCTTAAGTGTAGAAGAAACAAAATATCGAGGTATGATTGGTAGTCTGTTGTATTTAACTGCTAGTAGGCATGATATTATGTTTAGTGTGTGTATGTGTGCTAGATTTCATGCTAATCCAAAAGAATCACACATGACTGCTATAAAAAGAATCTTCAAATACTTAATTGGAACAATTGATCTAGGACTTTGGTATCCTAAGAACACAACATCAGAACTAGTGAGCTATTCTGATGCAGACTTTGCTGGCTGCAAAGTTGATAGGAAAAGCACTAGTGGCTCATGTCACTTCTTAGGACACTCCTTAGTTTCATGGTCATGTAAGAAACAAAACTCTGTAGCTCTATCAACAGCTGAGGCTGAATATATAGCAGCTAGGAGTTTTGTGCTCAAACATTATACATGAAACAATAATTAGAAGACTTCAAATTATTTTATAATAAGATTCCAATCAAATGTGAGAACACAAGTGCAATTTGTATGACATAAAATCCAATCCAACATTCAAGAACAAAACATATTGAAATAAGATATCATTTCATAAGGGATCATGTTCAAAATGGAGATATAATGTTGGAATTTGTTGAAACTAACAACCAACTTGCAGACATATTCACTTATCCTCTCCCTTATGAAAGATTCAATAAGTTAATAAGAGAATTAGGCATGGCTAATCTTGATGACATCAATTGAAAAATATGTCTAAAGAAGAACAAAGTAAAATCTTTATGTGAAAATTGATTGATCTTGCTTGTGCCATATCATAACTTGATATGTAGTTTCCCATAATTTAAAATGGTCTAAAATCATTTTCAAAAGGTTTTTAATGCCTAAGAAATTCATCAAGTCAACCAAAAATTGATTATGTCAATTTTTGCTTAGACTCATGGATAAGTCCTCTCCACTCGGCGACGAGTGAGTTACAGGTTTTTTATCTTTTGTTTCGGGTTTCACTCAATGACAAGTTAGTGCCACTCGGTGACGAGTATATGGATTTTCTTCAGGTTTTGAAGCCACTCGACGACGAGTCTGACCTACTCGTCGACGAGTTCCCTCGAGATTATATATTTTAACCTAATTTTTTTTACTATTCACTATTTCATTGTTCAAAAAATTCCCTTTCCCTCGCATTCCTCTACCCTCAAATCTTCTCCCTAACCTTCCAACCTCCTTCAAATCTCATGGCTCCTCGTATGAAGAACCCCTCTTTGCCAAAGAAGAAGGCCACAGCAGCGGAGAAAGGAAAAAAGCAAGTTGGGGAATCATCTCAAAGACAAGCCCCTTCCACTGAAGAACCTCTCGAACTATTCAAGACTCCAATAGCACAAGAGAACTATTCGAGGTACTTCATCAAGCGGGAACTGGTCTATGGTAAAGTTCCCGATTTCGAATTTCTTAAGGGTATAGGTCTTGATTTCTTAGTGTCAAAATTTCACTCTTAGATGGAATAGGTTCCTTGAACTCCGTGAACCTATGTACCCTGACTTATGCAAACAATTTTATTCCAATCTTATTTTTGACAAAACCGCCCAAAAATTTCATTTTTATGCCCATGGAAAACCTATATCTTTTAATGTGGGTGAACTATGTTCTATCTTGAAATTGCCAACCGGCACATTTGAAGAATACACCACAAATCAGTGGGTCTCCCATGAAGGAATTCAATGTCATTAAGGCATTGAAAGTGATGTGTGTCAATAAAGACATTACTGACCCTATTCCTCCGAAGCTCAAGGATCTTACCCTTGATGCTCGCCTTGCACACTACATTATCACTTATGATATTATTCCCAGTGGTGGTGGCAGGGATTTCATTACTTTCTTTGATGTATTTTTAATTCGGTACATCTTGACCACCCAGCACATTGACCTATCCATCATCATTGTTAATGTGATGAAAGACACTGCCAAAAGAACTATAGGCAGACTTCCTTATGGTCTTGCTCTCATCAAACTTTTCAAACATTTCAAAATTCCTTTTGACTCTTATCAGGACAAGAAGTCCATCACTGATTCTGATGCTTACTCCAAGGCTACTATTATGAGAATGGGTTACTCCTATATAGAGTCTAGTAATGTTTGGATCCTCAAATCCCAAACTATTCCTACTCCCACTCCAGCTAATTTGCCTGACATTTCTATCCCACCATCTGTACCCCCACCATCTCACTCCACTCCTACTGCTCCTCATTCTCCTATCATTCCTTCATCCCCCGTTGAGCCAGTAGTGCAGCTAGAGGCAGCTGAGACAATGCCTAAGACAGAGATTGTGGATCAATCAGTTCATGATACAGAGGATAAGATAAGTGCTGAGCCTGATTGGGGAGATATCTAGATTGATATTGATGTCCCTGAGCCCTCACATAGATAGATTTCAGACCATTTTGAGGCTCCAGGACACCAATTTGCTTCCCCTTCTAGGGCTGCACCTTCTAGTGAGCAGATGACTCTACTGACTGCCCAGGTTGCCTCCATGGCCTCCAGTATGGAGCATTTTCAGATACAGATCAGTCAGAGGCTACTACAGTTCCAGGATTTTCAGAGAGAGTTTATGGAGAGTCTTCAGGCTTCTCAGACAGCTCAGCTCGAGAGATTCCATTCAGAGACTAGAGAGAGGCTTTCCTCTCTAGAGTCAAAGATGGAGCTTGTTCAGTCAGAAGTGAAGATCATTGAGTCTAGATTGGCACAGGTTGAAATGGCAATGAATGTCATCAAGGATAGAGAGGACTCCATTATCACCACAATGCAGAACAAATCTGAGGATGCTTCCATTGAGAGTGCAAAGATTTTGGGAGATGTGACAAGCATAGGAAATGTTGTCAATATCCAAGCTAGGTACATCCATCAAATGGCAAACCTCTTGAATGATCAAGCTCCAATGGTTAGAGTGATGGCTGCAAAAGTGGATCAGATTGCCTTAGAGTCTGCCTCCACCTCTCACAAGCTATGTTTTGTTCCTATTCCCATAGAGGTCTATTTCCCTCCTTAGCCACCTCCAGCCTCCTCTTCAGTCCCTCCTTCAGAGAAACCACCTCCAAAATATGTTGTGACATCTTCTGATACTTCTGACTCATCCGTAGACCTGTCCAAGACCAAGCCAAAACAACCTACATCAAAGCCGAATAGGCCTACCAAGAGACAGAAGTTGTGATGCTGACTTGTTATGTTTTGTTTTTTCATTCTCTTTTTATATATGTAATGACTGACTCTGTATGAACTTTTAATGATCATCTATAAAATCCCAACTATTTTTCTTTTTCATATCTATACTCTTTTTGATGTTGCCAAGGGGGAGAAAATGTGAATGTAGATGCTTAGTGTTTTTGAGTATAGTAAGCTTTTGCAAACAATAATATTCTAAACTCAATTCTTGGTGGAATTTATCTTGGTTCCAAATTTAAAATTAACATCATCAACCTCTTTGTGAAAATTATCTTGGTTCAAAACTCTAAACTTATGTGTTATTAATAAACTTAACTTAAAACTTTGATCATGGAACTTCTCTTGATTCCAAAATTCAAAATCAATTTTTTCTTACTGATGTGACATATGCTCAAAACTTTGAATTCTGAAATTATTTCATATATTGCTCATGTTGAGGGGTAGTTACTCTCAAAATTTTTTTTTACCACTTATAATGAGGGGGGGCTAGGCCATTCACATTATTATGTCATCATCAAAAAGGAGGAGATTGTTAGCCTCAAGGTTACAATTTTATGTACCCTTACTAGTTTCAATGATGACACAATAATGGAATGACTCTAGTTGCACTAATACTTTCATTGAGTATGTGAAATTTCAGAGAAGAAGTCTATTAAGATCAAAGATTCAAGATATGAAGAATTGAAGAGCTTAATTCATCTCAAAGACATCAAGGTCAAAGGTCAAGTGCTAGAAGCAACAAAAACTCAAGACAATTCTTGAAGATCCATCAAGAGTAGAGCTTCTCAAATCAAGTTTGAAGATCATCTTTCAATGAAGATTGGTGTCTAAAGTTAAAGTGTCAAAAGACCTTGGACCAAAAAAAAAAAAAGACCTTGTAAAAAGTCCTCAAGACATTGGAAAAGAATTGCTCAAAAAAATACCTAGATAGACCCTAGGAGACCTAGTATAACATGAACATCATTCTAAGGCCCTAAAATGATTAAAATAATATTAAATCAAAGCCGGGTTTATAAGAGAGGTTCAATACCCTACTTTGCTTGCCAATGTTTTTCCCGTAAAGAAGAAGAACGGACAAATTCAGGTTTGCATAGACTTCTAGGATTTGAATGAAGCCTATCCTAAGGATGAGTTCCCTTTGCCCATTACAGAAATGATGGTCAATGCCATAACCGGCTTCGAACTTTGTCCTTTATGGACGGATATTCCGGCTACAATCAAATCAAGATGGCCCTGGAAGATGGAAAGCTTACAGCCTTCCGCAGTCCTAATGGAGTATTCTGCTACAAAGTCATGTCATTCAGCCTTAAAAATGCCAGAGCAACTTATCAAATGGCTATGACGATCATATTTGGAGATATTCTCCATGACAAGGTTGAGTGCTATGTCGACGATTTAGTTGTCAAAACAAGATGAACCTGCTCAAATGCGTATTCGGAGTTGCTTCTAGGAAATTCTTGGGCTTTGTGGTACGCCATAGAGGAATTGAGATTGACCCTACCAAAATAAGGGTCATTCGAGAAATGCCTCCTCCAAAAAAATTTCGCGAGTTGAAAGGATTTCAGGGTCAACCTACTTATATTCGGAGATTCATCTCCAATTTGGCTGGAAGATGCCAACCGTTTTCCCGATTAATGAAGAAGGGAATACCGTTTCAATAAGATGAAGCTTTTTAAAATGCTCTGGACAGCATTAAGACTTATCTCACAAATCCACCAGTCCTTATGGGTCCTATCAGAGGAAAGCCACTTATCCTCTATATCACAGCGCTCGAGGGATCTCTCGGAGCTCTCCTTGCTCAGCATAATGACCAAGGAAAGAAAAATGTCTTGTACTACTTGAGCAAGACTTTGGTTGGAGAAGAATGCATATATAGCCCGATAGAGAAAGTCTGTTTGGCCCTCATCTTCGCTCTGAAGAAATTAAGGCATTATATGCTTGAGCATTCGGTGAAATTGATATCTAGAGCCGATCCTCTCAAATACATAATGTCCTGCCCTACTCTTTCTGGCAGAATGGCGAAATAGGCGGTACTCCTGTCCGAATTCGAAATTGAATTTGCGCCCCAAAAAGCAGTCAAATGGCAAGCCCTTGCTGATTTCCTTGCAGCACATCCCGTTCTTACGAACTCGCCTTTGGTCACCGACCTCCCTGATGAAGAAGTCATGCAAGTTCAAGTCAAACCAGGATGGAAGATGTATTTTGATGGAGCTTCAAGAAGCCCTGACGGAGTCAAGCGCATCGACCCGAAGGAAAACAAATCAGGAGTCAGTATTGTTTTTGTCACTCAAGACAACACAACACTACACTATTCTTTCACCCTAACAGAAGAATGTTCAAACAATGAAGCTGAGTATGAAGCCCTAATAGTAGGTCTTGAATTGACTCTTGAGATCCTGGTGAATGAACTGACTATCTATGGGGATTCAGAACTCGTCATCAAACAGGTACGAGGTGAATATGCAGTATGATGGGTTAGTCTCCTTCCCTATCAAAAGAGAGTGGACCAGCTACTTGCTCAAATTTCAAGAAGTAGCCTCTTCCATGTCCGTAGAGGACTCAACAATAAATCCGATGCTTTGGCCGGTCTTGCAGCATCTTTAACTTTGCCAACGGACAGGATGTTGACCATCATAGTGGGGAAAGAAGAACTCTCAAACCCCTTCTAGAGATAGACTTCCTGGAGACAGTTTGTACTGTGATAATCAAATTAACAGATGAGGATTGGTGACAGCCCTTCATTGATTATCTCCGACATGGTCGATTGCCTGGATACCATGCCAAATGCGCTGAAATCCGCCGACGGGTCACAAATTTTCTGATGTTGGAAGAAACCTTATATTAAAGGTCCTTGGACGGCATCTTGTTGAGATATATCTCAAGAAATAAAATAGATCAAGCCATGGAAGAAACTCATGCCGGGATCTACGGTGCTCACTAAGCTGGGCCCAAGCTACAAATGCAGCTGAAAAGATTGGGCTACTACTGGCCTATGATGATCGCTGATTGTCTCAACTATGCAAGAAAATGTAAAGTTTGTCAGCTCCATGCTGATTTCATATATCGGGCTCCCGAGCCTCTTCACATGACCACATGTTCATGGCCCTTCACGGCATGGGGAATGGATGTCATAGGACCATTCACCTCACTATCATCTGCTGGGCATCAATACATCCTAGCTGCGATGGAATACTTCTCGAAATAGGTCGACGCCGTCGCTCTCAAAGAGGTCAAATACCATTCGGTGGCAGACTTCATCCGGACCCACATCATATATCAGTTCAAAATTCTAGAGAGCATCATCACGAATAACGGGCAACCTTTTCGAAGCGCCCCAATATACATGCCAAATTTGGTATCCGAGAGGACCATTCTACCCGGTACTATGCAGTCACGAAGGGTTTTGCCGAAACCTTCAACAAGACTTTGTGTAAAATCCTCAAGAAAGTTGTGGATAAAAGCAAACGGGACTGGCACGAATGCCTACCCGAAGCTCTCTGGGCATACAGGACTACTCATCGGACTCCGACATAGGCCACGCCGTATTCCCTGGTCTTCGGCGGTGAAGCATTTCTCCCCCTTGAAATTCAAATTCCCTCCCTACGGGTGGCAATTCAGCAGTCTCATACAAAAGAAGATTCAGCTAAGGTTCGTCTTGCAGAGCTTAAAACTCTTGATGAACTTCGTCTCCAAGCCCAACAGAGTTTAGAGATGTACCAGTGAAGACTAACTAGTGCATTCAACAAAAGGGTAAGACTAAGGTCTTTCAAAATAGGGGATTTAGCTTTAATGGTTAAAACTCCGATAATCGTCACTTGTAGAACCAAGGGGAAGCTCGAACCAAAATGAGAAGGGCCATACGTAGTCGAAAAGGTATATTCTAACAGATCGTACCTGCTGACCTCAATAGATGGAGAGAGAATTATCCCTCCAACCAATGCAAGATTCCTCAACTGATACTAGTCCTAAGGAATCAAAACGCTCGCAAGACCAAAACTTTAAAAGATGATCTAGTCAAAATTTAGAGCACAAAATGACTCGCTAAGTTGAAAACCCTAAGAGGCGACTTAGGCAAAAATTAGAGTCATGCTCGCTCAGTTGAAAACCCTTAGGGGCGGCTTAGGCAAAAAATTAGAACAATAATGACTCACTAAGTTGAAAATCTGAAAGGACGGCTTAGACAAATATTGAGTCAAAATAAAATACCCGCTATACCAAAACTTCAAGAAGAAGGTCTAGGCAAAAATTAGGACAACAAATAGCTCATTAGACTAACACTCTCAGAGTCAATCTAGGAAAAAAATTAGAGCGATTTGATAGGCTCCTGAATACGAGCTAAAAAGGTTCACAGCACTTCAAAAGTCTCCAGAATACCAGACCGAAGTCCAAACCCTCCTAGGTATGAACGGAAACTGCCTATTCACTATCAAATTGCGAATCAAAGCTTCGAAAGCCCCCCAAATACAAGGCCGAAGTCAAAATCTTCCTAGTTACGAATGGAAACTACCTATTCGCTCTGAAAATGCGAATCCCCCTTTTGAAATACGTTTGACTTGATCCTATCATAGGTACGTAGGCAGACTCAGAAGATTAACTTGGGTTCAGTCAGTTCTTCCTAAAGAACACCATCCCCTGGGATACAGAATCATCGTTATTGCCCCTCAATATGGATGAAACGAAGAAAACTGCTATCTGATTTACGAAGAAGAAATCACAATTCCAAGGAAGGACTTCTCACCATCGGAAGTAAATCTACTGATTACAGTGGACGAATAACGGAATATCTCCCCCGACCAATGTATGATTCTCAAAGCCCGCTAGACTAAAACTTCAAGAAGATGGTCTAGGCAAAATTAGGGCACCAAAATACCCGCTAAGTTGAAAATCCGAAAAGATGACTTAGGCAAAAGTTAGGGTAAATGGCTCACTATGTTGAAAATCTGAAAGGACTGCTTAGACAAAAAATTGAGTCAAAATAAAAAGCCCGCCAGACCAAAACTTCAAGAAGAAGGTCTAGGAAAAAATTAGGGCAACAAAAAGCTCGCTAAACTAACACTCCAAAAGTTAGTTTAGGCAAAAATTAGAGCAATCTGACAGGCTCTTGAATATGAGCTAAAAAGATTCGTCCTTTCTCAGAGGCTTGTCCCTAAAATACAAGTCCAAAACCTTCTTAGGTATGAACGGAAACTACTTGTTCTCAAATTACAAGTCCAAACTTTCCTAGATATGAACGAAAACTATCTACTCATAAATCACGAGTCTAAAATTGCCCTTATTTCTGAACTACGTTTGACTTGATCCTATCATGGGTACGTAGGCAGCATAAAAATGGGTTCAGCCTGTTCGTTTAAAAGAACACCAATTCCTCAAAATACAAAGGAAAAATCATCAAAAGAAAAGAAGAGTACAAGATCCGAAATGAAATAAAGCTCTTTTATTCATGTATAAAAAAATGAGGGAACCTCACATAAATTGGAGAACTCACTCGAGTTAAACAAGCAGTATCTTGAGAATGTGTTATCAGCTCCAACCAACCACTGGATTTGACAAGTACGGCCTTGAATATAAGGTCTGAGGTCCTCACACCGTATTGATGGATGCTATTCAGAGTAGAATTACTCTCATGTCCAACTTCTTCACCATCATCTGTGGTGCTGATCCATCTCTAGGGGAGGATTTTAGCCCATCAATAGCAGCAGAAGTAACATCTGGAATCAAAGCCAGGAATTGTCTCTCAGTGTTATCAACCGCGACAAGCTGTGAAGCTAAATAAGCAATACCTTGAAAAGCAGGCCCCTCGACATCAATGAGATGGTTGTTCAGCAGCATCAACCAACCCAGGCTAGCTTCATCAGGGTCGATGGATAGAGTACAACGTGTTCCTTTTAGCATATGCTCAAGCTCACTGTCAAGAACACCTGAACTTTTGACAGAGTCTAATACATTGAGTTTGCCCCCATGACATCCTATCATTATGCTAATGATGAGGTTATAGGAAAATTGAAGCATTGTCCTTTGCTATCTGCTTCGTCAAGTAGCACAACTCGACAACTTCAGTCTTTTCAATAATGGGACCCCTTGAAATCTTCAAGCGACAAGTGAAGGCTGGTCCGGTTTCCCTGAGCTTCAACCAATCAAAGACATCCCCTCTCGAAGCATGCTTTGATAAAAGGTCTATTCTATATATATATAAAAAAAGAATATATAAAATGATTTAGCTTTGGAAGATTAAATCAAATTATGAAATTTCAAATAAGGAAGGGTCAAAAATAGGCCTTTGGATGGGGGTATACACCTGTCCTGATAATTGTTTCCAAGAGTCTAAAGCAATTATCCTAAGGATAATTGCTTAAAGAGAAGCAATCATCCTAGGGATTTTTGCTAAGGCAAATGTCCATGGGTATTTATCGTGGCAAATGTCCAAAGACAAGTGCTAAGGATATGAATTCGTGGATAAGTTCACGGATAAAGTTTTTGATTCAAGGAATTAAGGTCCTGTCTATCCATGGATAGGCCCACAGATAGACATTTTTAATTTTGGGATTATAAGTCCTGTGGATAACCCATTCATGGGAATATCCATGGATATTCAAAATTTCCAAGGACAAAAGTTCATGAAAGTTAAGTGTATCCGTGGACAAGTCCATGGATGGATAGTCTTTTGAGTCAAGGCTTAGTGTCCTATAGATAATCCGTCAGTGGATTAAACCCCATGGATAGATTTTTAGGCTCATGGACAAAAGTCCTGTGGGCAGTTGGTCCATGGAAAATACCCACAGATACTCAAAATATTCACAGATAAAAGTCCTTACAAATTAAAAGCATCCGTGAATAAAATCCACGGATCATATTGGAGATCAAGGACAAATGTCCCGTGGGCAAGCTATCTGTGGCCATAAACTACGGGCACTGAGTTACCAATCTGGTTTCCCACGACCGAATAACTCAAAGATTCCGGCAATGGAACCAAAATAACTGCTTGAAATTGCAGGGAGCCCAAATGGGCATCGCAGACTCTCCCTGACTTGGGAAAAGTCCAAGAAATGCAAAAAAAATGCATTTCAAAGAATCCCAGGATATTAAAAAAAAGGGATCCAAAAGGATGCCCAAATATGCATCCAATCTAATTGAGTGAGGTCTGAAATCCTCACTCCCGCCTGTCAAAATAAATTTAGGGAAGAACATAGGTTCTTCCCTCCTAAGAATCCCTAACAAAATGTGTTCTCACCTCGGAACACAGAGGGAATCGAAAGAAAGAAGAAAGAAAATGATTTCTTTCGAAATCAAGAGACCTTGAAACTCAAAAAATTCTTGGGTTCAGAAGGTGGGAGAAGACAAAGTGTCTTCTCCAAGCCTAAGGCATCCTTATAAAGGTTACCTTTTGGTCAATCTTGACCATCCATTTCGAAATAAACGGTCCGGATGGCAAGGATGTTCCCACCACTAGGCCTTAATGACTGAAGTGGACACATTAATGAGAACGTTTCAGCTAAGTAACCCCATTGCGGGTTTCCCATAAAACCCTGAGTGGAGGCGGTTAGGCCCCTCCATTATCACTTCCAAATGTCAGGATCTAGATGGAAGGATCATTTCCAACCATCCAGATCATGAGGGGCATTTGTGGGTAGTGAAATCTCACCATCTATTGCCCAGGTGCATGTGCAATGACATACACCTGATACTGTCTCTCAGAGAGACGGTTAGGTTCACGCGTGCCTGTGGCACACGCGGTACCTTTAACTATCAGCATTAAATGCTGATGGCTAACACCATGCCACCCAACTAAGCAAAGATGGGGTTTGATCCATGAAGATAAACCGCACAAATCCACCTAAATGATAGCCTCCAAAGGGGCTGACACGTACCCCATCTGTGAGGGTTAAAACTCCCACGGATTCCATGCTAAGTGTTAGCCTTCATAAGGCTGACACGTGCATGATCCATGAGGGCTGAGATCTCACGGATGAACCCTTCATGTTGGACTCCAAGAGACTGGCACGTGTTCAATCTATGAGGACAAAACCTCACGGATCCATCATATTTGGTGCCAGCCTCCGAGAGGTTGACACATGTCCCATCTGTGACGATAAAACCCCCACAAATCATATTTGGTGCTAGCATCTGAGAGGTTGACACATGTCCCATCCGTGAGGATAAAACCTGCACGGATCATATTTAGTGTCAGCTTCTGAGATGCTGACACGTGTCCAGTCCTTGAAGATAAATCCTCACAGATCAAATATCATGTTCTGGATCTAACCCAGACCACAAGCAAGACCTTGTGGTCCGTGGGCGAGACCTATGGTCTCACACCGTGGTCCATGGGCGAGACCTATGGTCTCACCCTATGGTCCGTGGACGAGACCTATGGTCTCACCCTGTGGCTCGTGTATGGTCTCACCCTTTAAATTCGTAGACTGACCTAGGTTAGTCTATCCCTGGCTGACAGTCAGTATCTGACTGTCATAGGGCAGAGACTCCTTCATATATATATATATATATATTTTTTTTATTTTCTTTTAAAAAAAAAAAAAGAGTATAAAACCTTCATTTTCCATAAATACCCATATGCACTAATAGAGGCCCTAGTTCATAGGAGGGGGGGCATTTTTGGAAATTTGCTTTGTGGAGGGAATAAGAGAGAGAACTCATGTTCTCCTCTTCCTCTCTTATTTATTTCTTTTCTTTTCTTTTCCTTCTTCTTCTCTCTCTCTCTCATTTCCCACATCCCACTCCAAGACCCGATCAACACCGCCGATCAACACCAGTCGCCGGCCAGCCTTGTCACCGGCCAACCTTTGCCGCCGGCCAGCCACCGTTCTATCTCTAGCCAGCCCTAGTTTGGACTAAAATCTACTCCAAAAACCTCCACAAAACCCCATTTTTTTGGTTCTTCTTCAACCATAATCCAAGATAAGTTTTGGGGAGTGATTTAGGATCTAGAACACGCATAGAATCGGTGAATTTCCATCTAAGTTATATTCTTTTGGTCTTTGTAGAAATAAATAAAAATGTTGACATAAAATGAATCAAGCTTAAATTGTTATAATGTGAGTATAAATTAATTTCATTTCTTTATCTAAACCTTTCCTTAAGGTGTGGTTATGTTAGAAAAAAAAATAAAAATAAAAATAAAAATAAATAAATAAATAAATAAATTAAAAAAAAAAAATATATATATATATATATAGTTAAATTTAAGTGAAGTAGTACAAATTGTAATTGGACAAAAGTTAGGGTTTGTTAAAAAACCCAAATTGGGGCTTTTGTTATTAAACAATTAATTTGGTCAAATTGATTCGATAGATGGTAAATTGAGGATATCATAGTGTGGGAAATTCTATTTATCAAATTTTACAAGTTGGTTTTAATGGTTTACAAGTAGCAAGGGTATCATGGGAATATTAAAAAAAATGCCCTAATGCTAATCTTCAAATAACGAGTTTAGTCCTATTTGAATTCTTCTTATTTTTTATATTGTGAAATTAGATTTGGAAAGACATGAATGGTTGTGTATGTTATTATGCCTTAGGAGAGGACTTGTTACCAGGGGTTGACCCAGAGAGCTTTGGTGCCACCAAGCATCAACATAGCTCCTTACCCAACAACCTCTTCTCCTGTCTAAGGAAGTACTTTTAATTTGGTCATCAACATAGAGACCATGGGGTCATTCAAGAATTCTCTCTCTCTCTCTCTCTCTCTCTATATATATATATATATATATATATATATATTGTGTGTGATTTTATAAATTTGGGGCACTTGTATGAGACTGAATTGCTGAGCCGTTTGCTAATACCAATGCTACCAAGCAATTTTTTGCTTAACAAAGTGAATCAGTTTTTACAATATAAAAGAGAAAGAGTTTAAGGAGAGAGGGGAGTCATTGAAGAATCAAATGGAGATACTCATTGAGCTCAAAACCACACTCAAACAATAGCGGGAATATTAAAGGTGCTCCTTTGTAGGAATCAAAGGGGGATGCCTCCATCTCCGGCACAATCTCAAGTGGTATATAATATCCTCTCTGCAATAAATATGCTAGCCAAAATGAGAAATGAAATGCTAATCTGTATATTAACTTGGACTTCGGTAGTTTACTTAAGGGCTTCTCACATGTTTTCCACTCTTTTCTTACTTTCTCTCCCAAGTATATAAGAAGTACATTTTCTTTTCCTTACCTAAATACTATATATATATATATATAAGATTATATTTTCTTACTTTCTCTCCCAGTGAATTCACCCAATTTCACTGGGTATTTTTTTTATGAGCATGTGCAGGTGCAGGGTTGCAGCAGATAGATTTTACTTGACAAGAGTTTCAGTTTCTTCATTTAAGATGATTTGTCAATTGGTGTCACGCAATAGTTTTGGAGTCATGTAATGCCCAAATTCACCGTTTTGATGTGTTTGGGTGAGTTTGTGTCAAGTCATGTACTTTAATTTGGTTTTGCCACAGAATTGCCAAATGGGGAGATTGTAAAGTCCATGTTTTAGTGTTGGCTTATTCCAGTGGCAAAACAAGTGAGTCTAGATAATTAGATATGTATCTTGTGTCATTGCGTTCAAGCATCCACGACAAGTGAAGGTGAAGAAGACTGGTTGAAGAAAATCCGATCATATCCTTCGTTTCACTCATATGATGGTAAGTGACCTACATACCATGTTATCTTAGGTGGGAATTGACTTAGAATAACCATAATATGATAGCTTAGGTGGAAATCAACTTATACTAATCATATAAACCCTAGGTGATTAGATATGTAGCCCAAAACAAGTTAAAAGTTCTGAAAATTCTTTTAAAAAACTAAGGTTTCTTGTACGAGGCACATCTCCCAAACCGTAGCTCAGATTTTGCTCCATAATATATCAAATCGACCGTGTCAAAAATATCTACAACTTTTGTGAAGGAAGCAAGAGCTAAACATTATTTTTTAAAAACAGGATTACACCTCAAGGTCGACCCTGAGTCAATATTTACTATGGGAAAAATGGGCAGAGAGTGGAAAAACCCAAGGTCGACCCTGGAAGACACTTGGGTCGACTGAACTTCACTGTTGGGTTGACCCAAGTGACTCCCAGAGTCGACCCTGATATGGGATTTCATTCCCCTTTCGTTTTTTTTATGCTATTTTGAGTTTTGACAACTTCTATACTTGGGTTTTGGGTTCTCTATTTATTGTGAACCCTTCTAGTTCATGGAGAACAACTTTAAGAGAGTATAGAGAGTATTTTTAACTATCTCTAGAGCATATAAAAGTTCTAATTTTTATTGTCTCTCCTCCCCTTTGTTAATCCTTCTTCCATCCCAGTTTTTGCAAGTCATTGCTCCATTCTTGCTTGCTTAGACTTTCTCATTGATGGAGTCCATCTAGGATTAGATTTTAATCAAACCATCAACCTGTTCTAGAAAGAACTAATTGGCCGGAGTGTTCGGAAGCCTTTACGAATGGGATCGATCCGAGAAGGATCATGGATGTGTGATTTGGTCGGTGGAATCCAAAGCCGTCATTGACGGAGATCGATCGGAAGATCGTGGTTGTTTTGGAGATCTAAGTGAAGTACGAGCAGATGCGGTTGATCACGGGACTTGTGAGTACGTGATAACTTTTTGAGGCGTAGAGGACTACGAACTGAAGGATCATAGTGTCGAGTCCGAAGGAGTCAAGTTCGAGTCTTATAAGTTCTTGTTGACTTTGTCTTAGTGATATCTCTTGGCTGGACTAGGTCCCGTGGTTTTTCCCGAAAGGGTTTCCACGTAAAAATCCTTGTGTTATGGTTTGCTTGTTTCTCTCTTCTTCTGCACTTGATTATCATCTTCCCTTAGTCAATGACATGATTGTTAAATATTAAAAATGGTAGATAGACTTTGTAGGGAGACCTAACCATCCCCTTGGATTTGTGAGTTCTTGACTCAAACATAGATTTGGGATTCACCAGATTTTTTCAATACTAAATTTGGGTGGAGAATAAATCTTTTATCTGGTCTTTTTATAATTTGCAATTATTATTGCCTCTTCCATAGGCTTTGTATTGTTTTGATATATTGGAAATATAGCTTGTAAAACAGGAGAAAATCGGGTTGATTCCCTTGTGCCTATAGCAATCCATAACCATAATTTGTTGTGTACAATATGTTCTAATTTGATGACTAAAGTTTGAGCAAGTTCTAATCTATAAAACAGAAGGAATTCACTTTTTATTTTTATGTACAAGTACTTGCTTTCAAAATATTGGAGATGTTCATTTTATCTATCTACTCAATTAAACCCGGCCAAGACAGCAATGTAGGACTTATGTAACTTTTCTACAAAGCCACATCACCAAGAGAATTGCAAGAAAAAAGTGAAACTAGTCTAATGAGTGTATTCTACAGAAAAATTTAGCTGCTGTTCTTATAACCGATGTAAGAGTAAATGAATTCGTACCCGGTTCTGGTGATGGGCCTGTTGGTGTGGATAAATCAAAGCAGATACTAGCAGCAAACATATTGAGATTTGTAAACAAATGGATGAATTAATATAACTAAGATTAGATATCCTGCAATTAGAATTTTATTTAGAACATGAGAACCAAGAGGGGTTCATTTGAATATCATATGTACGTATATACACCACAAGCAGGTCTACAACAGTACTGTCTACAGATAGAGACCTTAATTTCACCCATAAAATTACAAAAAAAAATAGTGAACACTGTGAGGCACCAACATAAGCCTTCTATGTTCCAAACCTATGCTTCTGCTAACCTTCCCAAGAAGATACATGTCAAGTAAGAATTAGTCTATGGGTACTCCCAAAGTGTACTCCCAAATATACTCTCAAATCCTAATCGTTTAACTCAATTATTAAATGCTTAGGGTTAGAGCTGATGTGGCATTAGAAAAGACAAAATAAGCTAATCCAAATCCTAGCCCTTAGTGGTTAGTTATAAACGGTTAGGATTAAGGAGTATATTTAGGAGAACATTTCGGAGTATCCATAGACCGACTCGTCAAGTAAACCAAAGATACATTTGCTGCACTAGGAAATGGCATGGCCATTGGGTCAGAAAGGGAGAAACCATTTTCTGCATTTCTTTTAGGGTCCGTTCTATTGCTGAGACTTATAAAGTCCAACATTTTGCAAATTTTTTCATTTGACAATATGCATTTTCTTTTGAGAACTAGATGTATCGTGCTTGACTTCAAATGTAGCAAAATGAATGATTTCAAATCTCATAAAAAATGATAAGACTTGAAATCTCATGATGGTAAGAATTAATTTAGTTTGAAGCCTTGAAAAGTGACCTAAAATTCCTACCACTACCATGACAAAGTGCAAAGTACTAAGATTATAAGTCTCAGCAAAAGAACGGCCCCTAAATGGTGATTGATTAAATGAAAAGAAGCTCCATTAACAAATACATATTATGTCAGAAGAATCAATACAAGATACGTAAACAGACTGGGGAAATACTGTGTTTGTTTATGTACCAGAATCAATTCAACTTAACATTACTAATCGGACAACCATAAACACCCGGAAAATGGGGTATCCTTCTTGACTTCGAACTTTTTTTGCCCATCATTTTCTTTTTGTTGAGGATAGTAATTACATGGTTAGGATTATTCAAATGGTATGATTTTGGATTATGGCCTTGCAAAGACAGGATTGGTGAATTGAATGGTATGAATTAGTGGGCCCTGTTTTCACCCATAATTTAGTGAAAGTGGGGATAAAATTAGTAATTTAGATAGCTTTGTTATCCTCAGTCTAGTAGAAAATCAGGCTGGTCTAATGAGAGGTGACCTTTGTGTGCTTGAATCAATATTAGCCAATAAACTTGATTTTCTCATATGGGGCACCCCTTAAATGTGTCGACTTTAATTGAAACTCCTCAAACATCACAAGGCTATACACACCATCCAGAACTGAATTCTCTCTAGAAAGTAGGAGAGAAAGAGGAGAGAGTGTGAAGTTTTCTAATCAGTTTGAGGGTCAGCTTGTTCCTGAATGGAAAATGCCTTTGTTGATTACTGGCAACTCAAAAGACATCAAGAGAATCCTTTCTTAACAAAATCAACATTCCCACCAAGCATCAACATGGCTCCTTACCCAACAACCTCTTCTCCTGTCTAAGGAGTACTTTTTATTTGGTCATCAACATAGAGACCATGGGGTCTCTCTCTCTCTCTCTCTCTCTCTCTCTCTCTCTATATATATATATATATATACTATGTGAGATTCTATAAATTTGGGGGAGTTGAGACTGAATTGATGGAGCAGTTTGCTGATACCAACGCTACCAAGCAATTTTTTGCTTAACAAAGTGAATCAGTTTTACAATATAAAAGAGAAAGAGCTTAAGGAGAGAGGGGAGTCATTGAAGAATCAAATTGAGATACTCATTGAGCTCAAAACCACACTCAAACAACAACGGGGATATTAAAAGCGCTCCTCTGCAGGAATGAAAATAGGATGCCTCCATCTCCTGCACAATCTCATGTGGTATATAATATGCTCTCTGCAAAAAATATGCTCGCCAAAATGAGAAATGAAATGCTAATCTGTATATTAACTTGGACTTTGGTAGTTTACTTAAGGGTTTCTCACATGTTTTCTACTCTTTTCTTACTTTCTCTCCCCACGTATATAAGAAATACATTTTCTTTTCCTTGCCTAAATACTATATATATATATACTAGCGGGTGGCACATGCGATGCATGTGAGAGTGAAGGGAAGGAGTTAACCACAGTTAATAGGAGTTAAAAGGGACATGTGTTAACCCATGGGTGCAATTGAACACCCCATACACATCCATACCATTTTCTTATCTTGTTTAGATTTATTGGAGATGATACATTTCATAAGGAAGAACCATAATATCAAAAGTCATATTTCACAATAGAAAAACCTAGATTATTGCCAAGGAAAGTTAGTAGGGTGTACTAACCTTGAATCAAGGCTTGATCTTGGGTGGAAACCTTGATTGAAGCTCCAACTTGCAAGAAGGAGGACTCTTGCTTGAAGAAGGCTTGAGTGGGAAGGAGACCCTCTTGAAAATACCTTGAAAAATGTTGCCCTTGCTTGAGAGAGACTCCCCCAGGAGCTTGAGGCTTGGCTTTAAAGAATCCAAGCTTTGGAACAAATCTTGGGTAGCCCAACTCTTGATTTCTTCTCAAGAGGAAAACCTAGGTTAGGAATCCGCTTCTCCTCTCTCTCTATCTCTCAAAATCTCCTAAAGTGTAGTGAATGGGGTCCTCAGGGTTCGGGCAAACCCTTTAAGGCAAGAGAGAACAGTCCAAATGACAAAAAGACCCTTAATGAAATTTCTGCAAAAACGCGATGACCGAGCGATCAGTGGTTACGACCGATCAATCGGTTGCCTACCGATCGATCGGTGTTATTGACCGAGCGACCGGTCAAAAACATGCTCTCTGGAAAATTTCCCCATACAAAAAGGTTGACCAGTCGATAGCCTCCGATCGATCGTTTTTGGACCGATCGATCGCTACTCAAGACCAAGCGATCGGTGCTCTGCAGGTCCAAACTGTTTTGGCCATATCTTTTGACTCGTTCGTCGGATTTAGACGATTCAACTTGCGTTGGATTCGTCTTTCGAAATCAAACATTCCTGAAATTTTAGAATTTTTAATTTCTCCCTTATTTATTAATTAGACTACGTGGAAGGCCAATTGGCTACGAAAGTGTTATTCATTAAGTATAGAAAAGTCCGGGGTGCTACACAAAACCTTCTTAAGTATGAACGAAAACTACCTATTGTTCTCAAATTACAAGTCCAAACCTTCCTAGATAAGAACGGAAACTATCAACTCATAAATCATGAGTCTAAAATCGCCCCTATTTCTAAACTACATTTGACCTAATCCTATCATGGGTACGTAGGTAGCCTAAAAATGGGTTCCGCCTATTTGTTTAAAAGAACACCAATTCCTCAAAATACAAAGGAAAAATCATCAAAAAAAAGAAGAAGAGTGCTGTAACGACCCCAAAATCCCACAAGGCTAAAATAGGACTTTGGAATCGTCACATTACTTAACCTGCTTAAAGACCATGCATTCAAGGCTTACTACACGAGTCTCCAACAATGAGAGTAATAAAGTTTCCGATATATATAAGCTATAACCAACCTGCACAAGTCTACGGTCAACATATACAACTCACTATAAACCAAAAGGTATGAAATACACAACTATAAAAGGTCTACTGAGCAACGTCATCAGTCTAATACAAAGCTCTCTCAACCAACGAAACATAAACTAAGAGGTGTAGCCACCCAAGACTCTGGCTCCTTCCTCGATGGGCTCACCTTCTCCTCCTTCCTCGATGTAAGTTTCCTCAACCCACAGCTCCGCCGTGTACTCCTGCTCTAAACCTGCCAAGACAAAAGTCTGGCTGAGTACGAAAGTACTCGGTGTATATAAAATCCAACCAACAATAATAATACACCTGCATTTAGCTAGAAACATACCCAATAGCATGATAACATAATCAAAGTACGGAAGAACGTGTACGCATATACATCATATCATCACCTTGACTCGTGTACTTGTGAGAATCTTAGACTTAGAAGACAATACACTTATGAACTGCTTATGCTTATGAGACCACGTGCTTGTGAGATGCTTATGCTTATGCACTTATTCAGATTATACAATGATGTGACATGCCGTTCTTGGCGGATACGGGCCATGTCTAAGAATCAAATGGTTGACATGCCGTTCTTGGCGGATACGGACCATGTCTAAGAATCAAATGTAATTGACATGCCGTTCTTGACGGATACGGACCATGCCATGCTTATGCTTATTCAGAATGTCATACGTATGCCATGCTCATGCTTGTGGTCCACATGTGTGACTCGTGGGACTCTTATCTTAACATACACGTGCATATGTGCTTAAGTGTCGAAATTAACATTCGAGTTGGTAATTGCTTAGATTCCGATCTCCCACCATGGAAACTCCACTATACTGTCCCATACCAAATAGTTAGAGAATTCCCGGTTTGAGAGATGTTCTTCTAAGTTCTTACCTTCCCAACTATCAATTTCCATGCAAGTAATTAGATATACTTAACAAACAATTCACATATACATATTTTATCATAATTCATATCGCAATTCATAATCAATTTACCACCATTTCATAAGAGTATAATAGCATTTATCCTTTCAAGCATTTTCACAAACACCTTGAGTATGCATAAATATGAATCCATTTCCCTTCTATATTTTCAAGCATTCATCAAACCATGATCCATCCATACAATCAATTCACCATTCAAATCCATATATTAATCCCATCCTCCATACATTTCTCATCCTCCATATATTCTATCCACATCCAATCCATATTTCCATCCACATTTCCATCAATAATTAGCTAACTTCATAGAAAATTTGGGAAAAAAGCATTTAATCTCTATTATATCATTCCTATCATATTAATATTCACAAAACATTAAAATAGAGTTGATTAGGATAGTATATCGACCTTAAGAATCCTTCCCTTGGATTCAAAATGCTCCCGAGGTGATTTGGGGAAGATTTCCAAGCTCTCCTTGCGCTATCCAAGCTATCTCCTTCTTCCCCAAGAAAGCCCTCTCTCAAAACCCTAGGGTTTCTCTCCCTTTTGGCCAAATTAGGTTAGAAATAGGTAGAGTATTCTAATACCCCGAAATAGGATCCCTATTTATAGCCCCAAGGTCTGAGAACCAAAAGACCAAAAAGCCCTTACTAAAATTCTGCAAAAATACGAAGGACCGAGCGATCGGTGGTTATGACCAATCGATCGGTTCTCAACCGAGCGATCGATGCTCATGACCGAGCTCTCGGTCAAAAAAGCACTCTCTGGAATTTTTCCCCATACAAAATTTTGGACCAGTCGATAGATACCGATCGATCGGTTTTGGACCGATCGATCGCTACTTCTGACCGAGCGATCGGTGCTTTGTAGATTTCTGATCCATCATACCGTTTTGGCCATAACTTTTGACTCGTTCGTCGGATTTCGACGATTCAACTTGCGTTGGATTCGTCTTTTGAAAACGAACATTTCTAGTATTTTAGAATTTCCAAATTCTCCCTTATTTATGGACCAAATTGTCCCCAAAGTTGACTGATCAGCAATTCCATCAAACAAAACCTCGGAAAACCCACTTTTAACTTAGCTTAGACTAAAAATATTGAACAACATTAACATGAACCTTGAAGAGGGTTTCGATACCTTTCTAATGGTTCAAGAATCACTCAATTCCAACAAATGGTGCCAAAACTAGAGCTTCCTAAAGTTTAGGGTGTGTTATGACATTCCTGAACTAGAAGTTTGATTAAACCTTAATCCCACTACACCCATTAGATATACAATACAATAAACATTAAAACATCACAAGGACTATAATACCCCTAATGCAATGCAATAAAAACATGAAAAAAGATTCAGGTCTCTACAAGTACAAGATGCGAAATGAAATAAAGCTCTTTTATTCATGTATAACAAAATGAGGGAATCCCACATAAATTGGAGAACTCGCTCAAGTTAAACAAGCAGTATTTTGAGAATGTGTTATCAGCTCCAACCAACCACTGGATTTGACAAGTACGGCCTTGAATATAAGGTCTGAGGTCCTCGCACCGTATTGATGGATGTTATTCAGACTAGAATTCCTCTCATGTCCAACTTCTTCACCATCATCTATGGTGCTGATCCATCTCCAGGGGAGGATTCTAGCCCATCAATAGCAGCAGAAGTAAAATCTAGAATCAAAGCTAGGAATTGACTCTCAATGTTATCAACCTCGGCAAGCTGTGAAGCTGAAAGCAGGCCCCTCGACATCAATGAGGTGGTTGTTCAGCAACATCAACCAACCCAGGCTAGCTTCATCAGAGTCGATGGATAGAATACAACGTGTTCCTTTCAGCACATGCTCAAGCTTACCGTCAAGAACACCTGAAATTTTTACAAAGTCCACTACATTGAGTTTGCCCCCATGACATCCTTTCATTATGCTAACGATGAGGTTATAGGAAAATATTGAAGCATTGTCCTTTGCTATATGCTTCGTCAAGTAGTATAGCCCGACAACTTCGGTCATATCAATAATGAAATCCCTTGAAATCTTCAAGCGACAAGTGAAGGCTGATCCGGTTTCCCTGAGCTTCAACCAATCAAAGACATCCCCTCTCGAAGCATGTTGCGATAAAAGGTCCATTCTGTAAAAAAAAAAATATATGTAAAATGATTTAGCTTTGGAAGATTAAATCAAATTATAAAATTTCAGATAAGGAAGGGTCAAAAATAGGTCTTTGGATGGGGTATACATCTGTCTAGATAATTGTTTCCAAGAGTCTAAAGCAATTATCCTAAGGATAATTGCTTAAAGAGAAGCAATTATCCTGGGGATTTTTGCCAAGGCAAATGTCCATGGGTATTTATCGTGGCAAATGTCCAAAGACAAGTGCTAAGGATATGAATCCGACGATAAGACCATGGATAAAGTTTTTTATTCAAGGAATTAAGGTCCTGTCTATCCGTGGACAGGCCCACAGATAGACAATTTTAATTTTGGGATTATAAGTCCTGTGGATAACCCATTCATGGAAATATCCACGGATATTCAAAATTTCCAAAGACAAAAGTTCATGAAAGTTAAGTGTATCCATGGACAAGTCCACGGATGGACAGTCTTTTGAGTCAAGGCTTAATGTCCTATAGATAATCCATCCGTGGATTAAACCCCATGAATAGATTTTCAGGCTCACGGACAAAACTCCTGTGGGCAGTTAGTCCGTGGAAAATACCCACGGATACTCAAAATATTCATGGACAAAAGTCCTGTGGGCAAGCTGTCCGTGGCCATAAACCACGGGCACTGAGTTACCAATCTGGTTTCCCATGATCGGATAACTCAAAGATTCCGGCAATGGAACCGAACTAACTGCCTGAAATTGCAGGGAACCCAAAAAGACATCCCAGACTCTCCCTGACTTGGGACAAGTCCAAGAAATGCAAAAAAAAAAATGCATTTCAAAGAATCCCAGGATATTAAAAAAATGGAGCTAAAAGGATGCCCAAATAGGCATCCAATCTAATTGAGTGAGGTCTGAAATCCTCACTCCCGCCTGTCAAAATAAATTTAGGGAAGAACATAGGTTCTTCCCTTCTAAGAATCCCTAACAAAATTTGTTTTCACCTTGGAACACAGAAAGAATCGAAAGAAAGAAGAAAGAAAATGATTTCTTTCGAAATCAAGAGACCTTGAAACTCAGAAAATTCCTGGGTTCAGAAGGCGGGACAAGACAAAGAGTCTTCTCCAAGCCTAAGGCATCCTTATAGAGGTTGTCTTTTGGTCAATCTTGACCATCCATTTCGAAATGGACGGTCCGGATGGCAGGAATGTTCCCACCACTTGGCCTTGATGACTGAAGTGGACTCATTAATGAGAACGCTTTGGTTAAGTAACCCCATTGCGGGTTTCCCATAAAACCCTGAGTGGAGGAGGTTACGCCCCTCCACTATCACTGCCAGATGTCAGGATCCAGATGGATGGATCATTTCCAACCATCCAGATCCTGAAGGGCATTGTGGGCAGTGAAATCTCACCGTCCATTGCCAAGGTGTATGTGCAATGACATACACCTGATCACTATCTCTCGGAGAGACGGTTAGGTTCACGCGTGCCTGTGGCACACGCGATACCTTTAGCTGTCAGCATTAAATGTTGATAGCTGGCACCATGCCACCCAGTTAAGCAAAGGTGGGGTTTGATCCATGAAGATAAACCTCACGGATCCACCCTAAATGACAGCCTCCAAAGGTGCTAACATGTACCCCATCTGTGAGGGTTAAAACCCCCACGAATTCCATGCTAAGTGTTAGCCTTCATAAGGCTGACACATGCATAATTCGGGAGGGCTAAGACATCACGGATGAACCCTTCGTGCTAGCCTCTAAGGGGTTGATACCTATCCATCCATGAAGATAAAACCCCCCATCGATCAGATTTAGTGTCAGCCTCCGAGATGCTGACACATGTCCAGTCCTTGAGGATAAATCCTCACGGATCAAGTATCATGTCTTGGATCTAACCCAGACCACAGGCAAGACCCCATGGTCCGTGGGCGAGACCTATGGTCTCACCCCATGGTCTATGGGTGAGACCTATGGTCTCACCCTGTGGTCCGTAGATGAGACCTATGGTATCACCCTGCGGTCCGTGGGCGAGACCTATGGTTTAACCCTTTAAATCCGTGGACTGACCTAGGTTAGTCTATCCCTGGCTAACAGTCAGTATCTAACTTTCATAGGGCAGAGACTCCTTCATATAAAAGGTTCTCTGCCAAGCTATGAAGGGATCCCAAGATAAGGATCCCCTCTTTTAAAATCTCATGGGATGCCATACGGCACCCCATATTTATGATAGGATTAGGACTATGTCATATATCCTAGAAAATGATGAGTTGAAACATCCCCTTTTCGAAAGGTACTAGGATTCTCCCCAAAAAAGGAGAAATCTGGTACAAGAATCCTCAAAAGAAGAGGATTCTCTTGAGCTTAAAGAGTCTCTCAGATAAGGAAGACCCGTGAGCTGGCATTCTCTAAGAGGAGAGCCCATCTTGACTTTCCTAAAATAAGGGAGTCCCAAAAAAGACTCTTTCAAGCATATAAAAGGTGTGTTTCTCACAAGAAATACACAAGAAGATACGGAAGAAACATAGAATAAAGTCAGAAAAATGAAGAAAGAGAAAAACTCTCTCCTCCCCTTCAAGCAGCAGCAAGCCAAAAGCAAGCAACAGAAGAAAAATACTCCACCAACATGGAGAATATAAGGTGAGCCCTTCAACATGGCCACCATTCTTTTTTTTTTCTTGAAAAAACCTCAATGAGGCACTTGTAACGCCTACATGGGAACTGGGCAACCCCATTGAATAAGTGCATATACATTTTTTAATCTTGTTCTTCTTTTTTATTCTTCATCTTAATCAAAGGTTCTTCCCCAATATAGGGAAGGTAATTTAACAACCTGAGTTTACTCAATTTGGAAGGATAGTCTCCCACAAAAAACAATAAACTCCATACAACAATGGAGAAAATTTGATAAGTAAATATTGTGCCTACAAGCTCCATTAACAAATACATATTATGTCAGAAGAATCAATACAAGATACTTAAAGAGACTAGGGAAATATAGTGTTTGTTTATGTACCAGAATCAATTCAACTTAACATTACTAATCGGACAACCATAAACACCTGGAAAATGGGGTATCCTTCTTGCCTTTGAACTT
Source organism: Tetracentron sinense (assembly GCA_015143295.1). Classification (NCBI taxonomy): domain Eukaryota; kingdom Viridiplantae; phylum Streptophyta; class Magnoliopsida; order Trochodendrales; family Trochodendraceae; genus Tetracentron; species Tetracentron sinense. The sequence goes on along the minus strand of CM026557.1, from coordinate 24,404,442 downwards.
TTTTTGCCCCTCATTTTCTTTTTGTTGAGGATAGTAATTACATGGTTAGGATTATTCAAATGGTATGATTTTGGATCAAGGCCTTGCAAAGACAGGACTCATGAATTGAATGGTATGAATTAGTGGGCTCTGTTATCACCCATAATTTAGTGAAAGTGGGGATAAAATTAGTAATTTAGATAGCTTTGTTATCCTCAGTCTAGTGGAAAATCAGGATGGTCTAATGAGAGGTGGCTATTGTGTGCTTGAATCAATATTAGCCAATAAACTTGATTTTCTCATATGGGGCACCCCTTAAATTACTGTCGGCTTTATTTGAAACTCCTCAAACATCACAATGCTATACACACCATCCAGAACTGGATTCTCTCTGGAAAGTAGGAGAGAAAGAGGGGAGAGAGTGAAGCTTCCGAATCAGTTTGAGGGTCAGCTTGTTCCTGAATGGAAAGATGCCTTTGTTGATTACTGGCAACTCAAAAAAGACATCAAGAGAATCCATCTTCTTAACAAAATCAACATACCCACCAAGCATCAACATAGCTCCTTACCCAACAACCTCTTCTCCTGTCTAAGGAAGTACTTTTATTTGGTCATCAACATCGAGACCATGGGATCATTCAAGAATTCTCTCTCTCTCTCTCTCTCTCTCTCTCTCTCTCTCTCTCTCTCTCTATCTATATATATATATATTGTGTGTGATTTTATAAATTTGGGGGACTTGTATGAGACTGAATTACTGGAGCAGTTTGCTAATACCAATGCTACCTAGCAATTTTTTGCTTAACAAAGTGAATCATTTTTACAATATAAAAGAGAAAGAGTTTAAGGAGAGAGCGGAGTCATTGAAGAATCAAATGGAGATACTCATTGAGCTCAAAACCACACTCAAACAACAGCGGGGATATTAAAGGCGCTCTTGTGCAGGAATCAAAGGAGGATTCCTCCATCTCCTGCATAATAATATCCTCTCTGCAAAAAATATGCTGGCCAAAATGAGAAATGAAATGCTAATCTGCATATTAACTTGGACTTTGGTAGTTTGCTTAAGGGTTTCTCACATGTTTTCCATTCTTTTCTTACTTTCTCTCTCAAGTATATAAGAAGTTTCTTTTCCTTCCCTAAATACTAAATATATATATATATATATCTTTCTTGGCCAGATTTTGATGTATATGAATACTAAATTAATTCTATTTCCCTCTCTCTTTTTATTTTCCCTTTTCCTTGGCTAAAGAGTTAACAGTCTTTAAAGGACATAAAGGAGCAAGAAGAGGTGCAAGACATATTGACAAAAATGATGTGCATTCAGACTCCCCAAGACATATTGACAAAAAGAACATGAGGACGAACAACCTTACTCTTTATTTATTTACGTACCATAATAATCAGGTTGAGCAATACAAAGTCACTCTCTCTCCTTAACAAATAACAACTCTCACTCACTTATTTCCATATCAGAATGAATACTCTGTACATCAAAACAAGGATACATCAAAAATCTATCAAAATGCAAAATCAAAAAATTGAAGATATGCGAGATTCACTTCAGCCTCATCCACAAGGCAATCCTCAACCCAAAGATCATTCACATTCGCTTTAGCCTCAGCCTCAGCCTCATCAACCCAAAGCTCGTTTCCATTCAACTCAGCCTCATCGACAAGGTAATCCTCCATCCAATCCACCTCAGCCTCATCCAAAAGGCAATCCTCCATCCAAAGCTCATTCCCATTTGCCTCAGCTCTATCAACATGGTAATTGCTAGCATAAAATTCATTGGCATACGCCTGAGCCTCGTCAACAAGGTAGTCATCTACTACGTCATTCACCTGAGACAATGCTAAAACTCCGGAACCAGACAACAATTCGTGTATCATTTGGGAGCCATCGACAAAATAACTATCCTCATCAGAAATAATCACAGGAGATGACAGTGAAACCCCAGAACCACCAGTTGAATAAAACAATTCTTCTCCAGTTGTTTGAATCATTTGGGGGTCATCAACAACATCGGAAACAATCACAGGAGATGACGACGAAACCCCAGTTGAATAAAGCAATTCTTCTCCACTTGTTTGAATCATTTGGGGGTCATCAACAAAATAAGCATCGTCGTTAGGAGCAATCACAGGAGAACCCATTGTCGAAGCAGCAGCATCTAAAGTACCATTGTTTTTGGCGGACAATGCTCTGGAGGCCTTCTCCCTCAAACCCTCGAGACGATTCTTCAAAAGCTCAAGACTTTCCAAGTCATCGCACTGTTCTAAATCAATCCCTTCCCACCAAAACCTTTGTTTTTCTTGTCCCTCCTCCTGATTTGGATTTGGATTTGGAGTTGAATTGGAAGAGGAAGAAGAAGAAGAATGAAAGTTAAGGTATCGATCGATGACAGAATCAACAGAAGAGTGTCCGAAAGAGAAAGGGTTTCCAGCTGGTGAAAAGGCGACAACGACAATCTCAGAACCAAAGTGGAGGCAAGCGTGAGCAGCTTTCTTGAAGAGACCCTTGCGTCGCTTCGAGAAGGTAACGTTCCTCTTCTCCAAATTCTCTATCTTCTCTATTTCAATCTTCCTTTTACCCATTATTACCTTCTCTTTCAGTTTCAGATGAGAAAAACCCAAAAACCCTAACACCGAAATCTGCAATCAAAAGAGGTTTCTCGCGATTTGCAAATGTAATGACAGAGCTATCAGCTAATTGCTTTTTATAGGAATCGGGTCTCACTTGGGAGTGAAAGCGGGAAACTGGGGTGTGAAGCGCGAGTACCGAGTTTAAAATCAGCCCAGCTGTTACCTGGCTCTCCTTCACTCATTTCTAACGTGGCGTGAATGCACATTCGGTTTTGCTACGGTCCAATAATTTACGCTGTAGTCGATCCTGAATGACATAATAGGTCAGGACCTCTGGTATAAGAGATTAAAAATAATAAAAAATTCCTAAAACTATCAAAAGATGCCGGGTAATAAACCCCTGGTGTAGTCCCGTGGCTGACGGACGAACCGTAAACCCGGAGGTCTCGTAGTCGATTCCTTGCCCACCCCAATATCGGTGGTTGTATGGGGGTGGGGGGTATTCCTATGCAGTACTAGTATAAGTCTTTAAGGGTCAAGATATCCACATTTATTTTTAAAAAAATACATTTACACTTACACTCATGAGATTTGATGAACATAGACCCCTCAGTTTTCAAAAATACAATAGATATCCTTATGTTTCAAAATATGCCAGGGTAATAAACCCCTGGGTGTAGTCCCATAGCCGAACCGTAAACCCGGAGGTCTCGTGATCAATTCCTTGCACACCCCAATATCGGTGGTTGTATGGGGGTGGGGGTATTCCTATGCAGTACTAGTATGAGTCTGAGTCTGCTCAAAATATCCACGTTTATAAAAAAAAAATACAATAGATATCCTTATGTTTCAAATTAATTATACTTACACCCCTTCCGTTAGTTTGGGCCTTTTTCACATGTTAACCGACGAAAATGATGTAAGTGTTATTAGTTTGAAACATAAGAGTACTAAATTTTCTGAAAATTGAGGAGTATGTGTATTTTCATCAAATCTCGGAGGTGTAAATGTATTCTCCCAAAAAAAATATTAGAATTATAAATTAACATACAAATATTTTTGTGGGCAACATTTCCGAGGCAAATGCCCGAGTATCACTATTGGGCAAGCCTATACAGCTTACGCGTGGAATAGTGTTTCACTCATGAGCTTATAACATGAATCTCGCATGTTTTGTTGGGTTGTACGTGCCCCCCCCCCCCCCCCCCAAACTCGCCACATGTCCTCTTTGGCACTCATTAACCGTTGTTAAGATTCACCCATCCTTAGGGTTAAATAATCTAATCTTAATTTTTTTTTAAAATATCTTAGAAAAATTAACCACATGAATGATTGAATCATAACCAAGGTTAGTGTTTTTTTAAATATTTTTTCAAAAAACTAAGGTTAGATTATTTAACCTTAGGGGTAAGTAAACCTAATAGATGTCAAAGATGACACGTGGCAAGTAAGGAGGAATGTGCGTACTATCAAACAAAATATGTGAGATGCATGCTATAACCTCCTTAGTGAAAAAACCATGCACGCATCAGTTGAAGAGGCTCGCTCGAGTGAGATACTCGAGCATCTGCCAGAGGAAATCCATTGCCATTTTTGTGATCTAATAATGTTTTTTGCATAATTTCCAAAATACCCCTATCAAGGCATATTTTCGAGGGCTCTTGTTATCTTTTGAACCAGTTTTTGTTCATAGTTAATCTCTTAATAATAATATAAAAAGCGTTTGAGAATAGATTTGGGTTAAGGGACATTCAAACTTGGCCCGACCCGTTGTTGTGCGAACTTTATCAATACATCCCTTTGCCTCCCATAATTTATGTTTCAAATTGATCATTGTGTCTAGACTCGAGGGGTGGCAATGGGTCGGGTTTTAATGATTTTTGAATGGAAAATAATCACGTCCTCGGTCGGTGGTGACGTAAAGAGGTGTGTCTTGGGTCCTTTTTTAGTGTGTTGTCCCCCTTTTAACTTTATTTAACTGTGCTTAAGATTCACTCACCCTTAAGATTTGTCCATCTATCCTTGGTTTTAAAAAAATAAATTATATTTTTTTAACTATAAGAGTTGAAAAAAAATTAACTAGAATTCATGGCAGTTGAGTTGGCTTTTTGAGAGCGAGGAGCAATAGTTTGCTCGTCGCGTTTTGACCATGCCAGTACATTTACAAAAGCTTTGAAATTCGAACCGGGCCGATTGCCACCGTAACTATGTCCAACGTGTGGAGCCGAGCCAAACCAAACTAGGCACTATTCAGGCTCGGCTCATAGCATGTGAAGACTTTCTCAGGCTCGGCACAAGCTCAGTTCGAGCCCTATAAGACCGACTCAAGCTCGACTCGACTACAAATGTCTCTTTCAGTAGAAAAAAAATCATCAATAAAATCAATCCCTTTCAGATGATCTAATCTAATCTATTTCTCTCTTGGCTTTGTCCTATCCTTTTCATATTGAGGAGTGCTAACCCAGTCGCATTTACTCCAAATATTTCCATAGATGCAAGATGGGCCTAACACGTGGATGTCTTTCATTATTTTAACTGTTTTAAAAGTAAAAGTCATAAAGAGTTTGACATTTGTAGCGCCCCAGTTGCGTCTTTGGAAGATTCGCGACTGGGCTAGCAAAATCCTTTTTTATTTTCTCATCTTTCTCTATTCACAATGATCTCTCTCCTTCACAGCTTCACCTCTCTCATCTCTAAAACACCATCCTCAACCCATATTGCATCACGGTCCCAGGGAGAATCTCTTTATCTCTTGATTTTCCCACAAGGCTTACTCTCTCTTTTTATTCTTCATCCCATCCCATTCCATCCTAATCAAAATCAAGAGTAAACGGAGAACATGAGAAAGAATAAGAAAATCGGATAAGAAAGATAGAAAAATGAAAGAGGGTAGCCACATCGACAATGGTTGATCATCCTATGAGACTAGAGTAGATGGACATATCCTCATTTAGTCAAAAGTTAATTATATAAAACCTTGGGTGAATCATAATTTGGAACTTGGAAATTGTTTCATGCATACCATAATGCGTGTTATTTTTTATGAAGCAAGTGTCTTTTAGATTTTCTTGTAAGGGAAGGTAGGTCTCAGGAGGAGTGTTACTTTTTTTTTAAAAAAAGTATACATTTGTTGAGGGGAGGGTTTATTTTGAACCAAATTTGTAGATCTGCACTTAAAATAATTTTTTTTTTCAAAATTGTGGTCGACCGCCCTTCACACCGCTCGATCGGTCGTTGGGTTCCTCAGTCTATTTGTGTGCGAAATGCAAAAAGAGTTAAAAGAAGATTACCTGAAGGACTTGCGAATGACTGCCAAATGAATGGAAGAACTCTGTATTTCGACTTTGCAGAATGTAATAAGGAATAAGGATTAGTGAGATGGACATATTTATAGGCTTTGTAGGAGAATTGGGAGTGGTTGGGAAAGTCGGGGTGTGAAGTGGGAATACCAACTTCAAAATGAGACAGCTTGTTGTCCACTAAGTTAATTTCTACTATGGCGTAAATACCTCTTCACTTTTGCAACAACACAACAATCTTGTTGTAGCTTATCCTTATTTCTCTTGAGAACTTTCTGAGCAGCTGTTAGATTGCTTCCAATTAGTAATTTTAGTAATTGAGGTTACACAAAATCGGAGTCAGAAAAGGAAAAAGGTTTAATCTGAAAAGTATTCTACCAAGATAACTATGTTAAATCTATTTTGTATCGTACAAGAAGTGAATCCAATTTTGGTATGTGTGGTGAGCAAAGCCAATCAAAGATTATGATCTCGTCTCGAGTTTCATTCAATCATCTATTTTTTGGTATTTCCATATCCTAGAAAGATGGTTCAATAGATATATGTGGTGGGGGTGTCAAGATGTCAAAGGGCTCAAAGGGCAGGGGTCAGCCGTAACCCTGCCCTTATTTATAAGGGCAAGATCCTAACCTTGCCCTACCCTTCATGGGCCTGGAATGATTAGGCTCTAACCCTGCCTTTAAGGGGCAAGTTAGGGCAGAGGTAGCCCACAAAGTGGGAAAGAAAAGCATTTTTTTAATTTGAGATAATGAGATTTGTATCTATAATCAATGAAAATTATTTAAAATAAAATAAAATAAATATAAAACTAGAAAAACAAGCAATGTTTTCATAACCGAACCAATCGTTGAATCGACTGGGTGGCTAGTTCCTGATTTCACCGGTTCAACCGTGTCTTTTTTATTTAAAAAAAATATTTTTTCCTAATTTTTACCCAGATCTACCAGTTCTAAAAAAAATAACTGGTTTTTAATGCGGTCCGGTTTTGGGGATTTTGGAAACCGGTGAGGGGACAGACCGGTTCCTGATTTTCCCAGTGTGATCGGCCAGTCCGGTCCTGATAACACTGAAAATAAGTATAACAATAAAACTAGATAAAATAAAACCTATGTTAGCTCCAAACTAAAACTATAATCAAAATGTTAGGGAAAATCATAGAGATAGGATTAGGGAATCAACCAATTAAGGACTTAGGGTTAAGGTTACAATGGATTAAGATTAGGATTTTAAAGGGTTGAAGTTACGGTAGGGCTGCTACAGGGCAGAGGTTAGCCCTAACACAACCCTTACTTATAAGAGCAAGACCATAACCCTTCCCTAACCCTTCAAGGGCCTAGATTGACTAGGCCTAACCCTACCCTAAAAAGCTGCTAAGCAGGGTACCATTGTAAAAAAAAAATTCCCTAAAAGGCCTAGTTGGTGGGAGTATTTTCATTGATTGTTTCAGATTCACACCCTTTTTTGTATAACCACATTCGTTTTCTTTTTTACTTTCAATTATGATCCGAACCATTAAACCTCTTTCCTTTTTAGGGGTTATATCAGTGAATTGGACCCATGGGTAGGTTTTGGTTAAGTTACCGAATCTATTTGGCCAGGTGGGTTTTGGCTGCCTAGATCTCGAATAACATAATAAAGTGTTGAATCAATAATGTATTAAATGGATATTTTTGGTGAGGGATACGTGGTTAGGCCACAACCCTGGTTAGTATATGTCCTAAGTCTTGGGGGTGGGGGAGGGAGCAGGGGGGGAGATTGAAATCCCTTCTTGTTTTGGTATAAAGTCCATTCATTTTTTTATACGAGTATTTCGCCCCCCAGTGAAAAATTCCTGGCTCCGCCCCTATGTGGAGGGGGAAGAATACAACACTCACACCCTCTCAGGAATGGAACCCGGATCAATGGAGTGGTGACTAGCACACACTACCAATGGAGCAAGCGATTTGTGTTAAGGGACATTCAAACTTGGCCGAACCCGACCTGACTTGACTCTTTCCCTTTGCATCCCATAACTTTAGCAATACAAACCTCCCTTCATTAATAGTTTCCAATGTGTGGGACCCTTTTGCTTGCATACCAATGTTTGAAAATCCAACCGGACACAGTCAATGGGTAGTCTAAATTGGAGATAATTGAATTCACCCAATTTCGTCAAAGTGGGTAAATATAGTTAATATTAAAAGAAATTGTGTAGTATGTAATTCTACCTGTATATATCACATCTGAGCAATTTATTCCGCTCTTAGGCCTTGAGCATTTCTTAGGTTCTTTGAGTTTTTTTTTTCTCTAGTTTCCGTGCATCACACATGTTTTTGCTTATGTTTTTTTAAGTGTGAAGAAAATTACTTTTGTGTATCACAATGTTAACCGTTTGTCATTTTGAGTAACATAATACATCTATTTTATTATATTTCTATGCAAATTATAAAATTTAATGTTTTTTGTTCCTATCCCATGCATCGCACGGGTTCGCCACTAGTTTCCTAAACTCACTCCAAGAATGCCATTTGCCCTTTAAATTATTATTAAGGTCTATTAAAAAGTAACTTTTAATTAAAAATCTTTGTACTTTTAATAGTAGATTCATAGAAAGATTTTTTAAAAAAATAGAGATTTACAAGATCAGCCAAGAAAAAGTAGCATAATCAATTAAGAGGTTTTTCCCAGATTGCCCTCTAGTATGGGTTTCTTCCCTAAATCCAGTTTTTAAAGACCCTTCTCTAAATGCCCTCATGAAATATTTTTCCTTATTGTGGATATATGTAAAGTCCAATATACCCCTCCACTACCTTCAAGCATTAAACAATGAAGGCATTAACTTTTAAAAAACGGTGGGAACGATGGCTTACGTTTGTGCATGGGAAAACCTTCTATGTGCATTATCCCGGAAAATAGTCCGGCGAACTCCAATCCTAACTCATTCATTTTGTGTGAATCCTTTTCCGGCGAACTCCAAACTCATGAGTTTTGTGTGATAATCATTGACCAAAACCTAGAAAGATATGTTTTGATTTCTTATGCTCTATACCTTGTGATTAACTTCTTAATAATGGTATATGAGGTTTTGTGTAATTTAAGGAGCCTTTACATTGAGGTTTTCTCCGGCAATCTAGTCGTTAAATAAGTTTTAGGAACGAAGTGGGCTGGTGGAAATCGGTTCAGGGTTGATACATGTTGTTCTTGGTCCATGTTGATGCAGTCGAAACACTTGATACAATTTATTATCGACCCTTAGGTTATTTGCATCGACTCTTCGCTGATTTGCATCGACTCTTCCTGATTTTGCATCGACCATTTCCTTATTTGCATCGACCCTTAGGTTTTTTCATCGACCATCTACATTGTGTCGACCCTGTCCCTTCCATGCATCGATCCTTTGCAGATTTGCATCAACTATTTGCTAATTTGCGTCGACCCTTTGCTCATGTACAATGTGTCAACCCTGTCCCTTCCATGCATCGACCCTTTGATGATTTACATCGACCATTTGCTTATTTACATCAACCCTTAGGTTTTCTCTTCGACCATGTACACTGCATCGACCCTTTGCTTATTTTCACAACTCATTATCTAACTAATCAATACTATATTTCTTACAGACAATGGTACCAAAAGTATCACTAATTTGTTGCTACGATGAAAAATGGGTTGTGGAAAGTGGTGGATTATTGGAAAATAGAGCACAAGGTATCTGTTATCGAGATGGAACAGCTCAATGTTTACTTGTGGATAACAGTATTACACACAAGGAGCTCTTGTCTAAAGTTTATCGAGTTACCAATTCCAAACTGTGCGATTGCAATATTACTTTAAGTTCCTTTTTACCTTACTCAAATCCTATTCCACCAATCGAAATTGCCAACGATGAATCTTTATCAACCTTTCTTTATATGATTATGGAACGAAAGGATATTTACCTTCCCTTGTACATATCGAAGGAGGAAAGAATGAAGCATATTTCTAAGGAAGAGTATGTTCACATCGAAGTTTGTAGAGAACATCTGTGCAACCAAGAGTATGTTCTCATCGAAGTTTCTAGAGACCATTTATACAAGCAAAAGGATGTCTCCATTGAAGTTGTTGGAGGATTGGATTATGATTCTAAGTGAAATACAGATAGGCTGACTAATATAAAATACGACAATTTGCATATGAAAGATCTTGCTGGCATTCATGATGATGTAGAAGAGGGCGCTTCAAGAGCTAACATCGATTCAATAGATGACGCAATGAATAATGCATTCTCAAGTGATGATGAAAATCAACTTCTCGTCACCAATGAGCCTATCGATTCAATAGATGATGCTATGAATGATGTCATCCCAACATATGCAAATCTTGGTGCATAGGTCATCGTAACGACTTCCCTAACTTCAGGTAGATTCTTGTCTTTATAACTCTACTAAGAAATTTTTTTCGAATTGTAGATTCTAATATAAAAGTCTATCTACTTGCACATTATTTTATAGCCATGATAGTCCTTCCCTCACCCCAGAGATGCATAATAAGGACACAACAAACAATCCTATTGAGAAGGCACTGTAAGCACCCAATTTTTACACCCCTGTCTAACCATGGTTAAGGTCTTTTAACCATGGTTACCCCCTGTCAAGTCCCCTATACCTTAGGTAAGCCTCTAGTTAAACCATAGGACTAAACCCTAGTTAAACCCTAGTACAAATCCTATGTCCAAGCCCTAGCCCTAGGTAAACCTAATCCAAGCCCTAGCCTAGCCCTAGAGCCCTTAGGGCTTAAACCCTAAAAATCCATGGCCCCTAGGGCCTGAACCTTAGCCTCACAAGGCCCAAAAACACTAAGCCTAAACTCCCAAGCCTGAGTGTGCATGGGCCAGGACCATTCTTTTTCAAATTTCATAATGTCGGTAAATCCTTTACCGACATTATCAATTTATACTGTTTCTTAAATGGCGGTAAACCATCTATCGACATTAGTTGAGTTCGAGATTGCAGACTGTAGATACCCTACACACTCCACCCTTCACCTCAAACTCTCCCTTCAGCCTCCCCACTCGACCTCCAAAGGGTCCAAACCCTGGAGGCCTTCTCCCTAATCCCTTTTAGGTCCTCTAGGTTTTTCCCTATAAAACCCAGCATCCCCAACCATAGCCAGGGTTGGCAAAAATCCAAGTCTTCAAGAGAGGAATCCCTGTTATGAAATCCCTACACCTCAGCCACTCCAACACCTTGGTCGTGATCCCAAGGCTCCCCTAGGACCTATTCCAAGCCTCCCCAGCTGTTGCAAGCACCACTGGTGTGCCACAACCACTGTGGCAGACCCCCACCTTCAACTAGTGAATAGAGCATCAGGGTAGGGACTTCCCTACCCTCTTTTTTCAATTTATGCATCACCTGTGAGCCCCTGGTCATCTCCAGGGGACATTTGTTTGCTTTTTTTCTGTTTATAGCATTAGAGCAAACCCAACAGGGTGTTCACCCTCCTTGTCCATAGGTGTAGTGAACCCCTACGGGCATACCCATCTCCTCAGGGCATTGCAGTCCTTCACACATCCTCTGGGGGTCCCTCAGATCATGAGGGGCTGTAAACTCAGTACCGCTATTCCTGGCTTTCTTCTTTTGCAGCTTGTTTGGCCTATTTTGGTAGGCCCTGGTCCATGTCGAGGGAAAAAGTTGAACCCCTCTACTCTCCCTTAACCTCACCTGGTCCTTCCAGGTGCATAGGTTAAGCCTAACCATAGTTAAACCCTTAAAAAACAATATTGTGCTTATTGGCGGTAGACCTTCTACCGCCAATAATTTTTTGCCTATTTTCAGATTGGTGGTAAAACATTTACCCTCCAATATGCACTTTCAATTACAGTACCTTTGCACCTCTGTGGGACGCACTCCAGGCATCCCCTGGGGCCCACACCAGACTCAACTCCTCCCTGGAGTCCCCTCTTGATCTCCATGCCTTTAGTTCACCTAGGGTTGCACCCTAACCCTAACTAACAATAAGCAAAACCATAGTTAAAAATATTGTTTTAATGTCGGTAATCTGATTACCGACATTAACTTTATTTTAATTTTGGGCTTTTGCAGGGGCCTAGGCCTGGTTGGAGGCCACTTTAGGCCCTGCCTAGCCCCCTGGGCCCATCTTGGACTTAACCATACCCTTAACTGTGGTTAAATACACCTCCGATTAACATTTAACCGTACTTAAGCACCCCTTAACCCTACAAATCTTAGAAAATTAATCAAAAATCCTAAAAAAATAACTTGGACCATAAACTGACTTTGGCCCTTTCCTAACCCTGGTTAGCAACCCTAACCACAGTTAGATCATCCTCAACCCTAGTTAGCAATCCTAACCGCGGTTACTTTCGGTTTACGATCTACCGGGCCTAAAAACCAAGTCTACCGGACTTATCCTTGGCCTACCGGGCCCTGCCTTAGCCTACCGGCTAAATCTCACATCCCCTTGACTGTGGTTAGCAACCCTAACCACGGTTAGTTTGGCCTAATCCCGGTTAGCAATCCTAACCCTGGCTAAGCTCCACCCTAGTCTACCGGACTACCCCTAAGCCTACCTGGCTTGAATACCTTGCACTTGACCCTCCTCGGTCAATCAAACCTTAGTCTATCGGACTAGTCCATGTTAGCCACCCTTGGTGCACACACACATGCCCCTAGCCTCGGCACAGGCTCATGTGCCAGAACTACGCTCGGTCTGATCTCACCCTGTGAGTATGTAGGCAACCCAACCCGGGTTCGACCCCAGTTAGCTTTTCTTTTCTTGGATTAGTGTTAACTTAAACACTCCGGTATTTTGAACAAGATTAACTTTAATTGGCTTATACCTGGGGAGTACGGAACCGTTGTAAAACAGAAGCCTCGGGGTGCCTAATACCTTCCCCGAACTTAACTGAACCCCTCATCCTGATCTTACTCACAGACCAAGACCTTATCCAAACCTGGGGGACTTATCCCTTCTGAATGAATAGGTGACGACTCTTATTTCAACCTTCACACACCCGTGAGGGTATCTCCCATGAGTAAAATCTCCATGCTCACAGGCACAATATGAGGATATGCTGGTGCACAATGAAGGTTTGAATGTTGAATGTATGTTGCAAGATGGGACAGTAGTCAAATTTGATCAATGTTTTGCAGACAAGAAGGTACTACAGAGGTGCATTCATAAGTATGCGATGTGCAATACCTTTCAATTCAAGGTAATACGTTCGGATAAACAACGATACACATTGAAATGTCATGTTCAGAATTGGAAATGGCAACTACATGCATCTAGAGTTAATGGTTCTGGCCATTCAAGATAAAGAGCTAAGCTAGGATACACTCTTGTTAGGCACCAACTGGGGAAGATAATGTGCAAGCAAGAAGCTGGGTGTTGAGCGAGTACGTTCTATCACATATCGAGGGGCATAATGTGTATAAGCCAAGGCTGATTGTAAATGATATATGGCGCAAGTTCGGGGTCAAACTCAATTACAAGAAAGCGTGAAAATCTTGAGAAATTGCAATAGAGAAACTTGGAGGATCATTCAACACATCATATGCAGATCTCCTAGCTTATTTCCACGAGCTTGAGAAGCGCAACCCGAGTGTAGTAACTATAGTGCATTCAAATCTAGTGAATGGGGTGTTCAGTTCTGCTTTTTGGGTGATTGATGTGGTACTTAATACTTTTCGAACTTGTTGTCGAAAAGTATTAACCCTTGACGCGACGCATTTGAAAGGAAAGCATAAGGGGATACTATTTGTTGTAGTGACTCTTAACGGGAACAATAACCTCATACCTGTCGCCTTTGGACTAGATGAAAAGGAAAACCATTATTCTTGGGAATGGTTTTTAAATCATCTGAAATAAGCATTGGGGCCACTGGAGGATTTAGTGATTATCTCGAATAGAAACTCTTCATTGTTAAGCAAAGTCCCTCAAGTACTCCCAAATACATTTCATGTCTACTGTGCATATCACATTTCAATGAATATGCACAAGTTGTGTAAGGACGAGAGTGTCAAGCCTTTCTTTTGGCTAGTAGTAAAGCCTTGCAGATGGTCTAACTTTTTGAGTTCATGACAATTATTTCTTAGGCAAATCAACAAACACATGAACTTTTAAACGGGATTCCGAGGGAAAAATGGGCAACTGGTCAAAAGATATGAGATTGTGACGTCTAATATAACGGAGAATGTTAATAGCTTATTGAAAGAGGCAAGAGAATACCTGGTTATAGCATTAGTAGAGACCACACGTGATATAACTCTTTATTTTACTCAACGAAAGGAATGGTTAGAGTGGCCCTCAAGGTTGACTAAAAATGTCAAAGAGAAAATAGACAAGGATTTTCACAAAGGACGAAGTAGACGTGTTGACGGTATCAATGATCATGAATTCAAAGTCCATAGAGAAGAACATAGGGGGTTGGTCAATCTACTTCAAAGGTCGTGTACTTGTGGTAAATTCAACGTGACGGGATGGCCGTGTGAGCATGCTCTTGCTGCATGTACAAAATATCACATTGATAAATATGAATATGTTGATCAATATTACACAACGGAATGTGCACAGATGGCTTACGAGGGGTCGATTTACCCGGTACCAAACAAAAGTGATTGGGAGACACTTGACGCACTACTTCTATTATGTGAGAAGATGAAGCCACTGAGATATGGTCGGATTGGCGGAAGACCTAAGAAGAAGAGACTTCTAACACAAGGAGAAGAGCGTCGAACTGTGAAATGTGGTAGATGTAAACAAACAGGACATAATAGACAAATTTGTACTCGAGTAATTGGGCAACAAGAGTAGAAAAGTTATAATTTTGGACAAAAAGTTGTAGTTTTGGGAAATTTTTTTTGTAATTTTGGACTAAGCTACATGTAATTTTGAAAGAAAAATTGTAATTGTGGACAAAGAAATAGAAATTTTGAAATATCAAATTGTATCGACCTTGTCCCTTTTGGTGTATCGACCCTTCATAACATGTATCGACCGGCATCGACCTCACAAGTTAGCTACTGTCCATTTGAACTTGTATCGACCCTGTCCCATTTTGGTGTATCGAGCCTTCATAACATGTATCGACCTGAATCAACCTCATAAGTTAGCTGAACCCATTTGAACTTGTATCGACCCTATCCCCTTTTGGTGTATCGACCCTTTATTATATGGTATCGACCCTGTGTTATTTTGTATCGACTCTTATTCTCTTTAAAGGTTGCGCAACAATATGATTTTATGGATTTCTGTCAACCCGTTTTAAGTCTGTTTTCAACATGTTTCTTAGTAAAAAACTCAACACATTATAATACATGGAACCTCAACTGTTTACATTATAATACATGGAAAATCAACTATTTACATTACATTGAACTGAGAACATACATGGACCCTCCACTGTTTACATTACATTGAACATGTGCACTCCCTCACAACATAAATTCACCCGGACAAAATACATAGAAGCTCCCTCCCTCCCTCTCCTACATAGAAGTCTTGCCCTTCATGAGATCGTAAGCAATACGATACCGACACTTTGGAATATCCCTTTGAAGCATTAAAAAAATGTATATTATAAAATAGAATAACTTATAAAACAGAAAAAATGAAAAAAAAATAGATTTTATTTATTACCTGATGGAATGTAAGATGTAAATCAGCACATAGGAAGTCGATGTATTTAACCACGAACACCCCACAGTCATGAGCATTTTCTTGCATGGGAATAGTGTCAAGATCCATCCCTTTAACATTTCCTTCTAATGCCTGCTCATCTCTCACAGCGCTGAAAAGTAGTGGGATCCCCTCCTTCAAAGTTGCTACTTCAATAGCATACATGTCCAGTAGATCATCTTTGTAGTAGGAGTCCCATATAAACACTTTTCTTTTCGGGGGCTTAAGTACGAACAATATCCAATGGGTCCCTTGTGACCACTCTCCTTTTTGTTGCTCCTTTATTAGGTAGGGAAGGTGAACACGTTCAGAACGCCACATCGTTGCAGCTGGTGACTTGAGTACCATGAGGATCAATGAGGCATTGTACGGATTGAGGTTTTCGACATATCTTCTAACCAGACTAATGCCTAGGTTATGAGGGGCCTCTGTATTCATATTGTTAAAAAGTGAATCCTGCCATAGGAAAATCAAAGTCAGCATATTATATATATTGGTTGTCGAATTTAGAACATATTCAACTTTGATTGTTAACTTACTGTAAACAACTCGTTTGCAAAAAACATTTCTGGGTGGATATGTCAGGGTAGCGCACATGCCTCTCGAATAATAAAATCATGTAGGCGTTCATTTCCTAAAAATATTAAAGTATGTTAGTACATAGTTTAATATGCTAATTTTAAAAAAGAAATATTTGTAGGAAATTCCTCCATTACCCAATTCCCGAAACAGCAGGTAGGAGATGACACTTCATGCACAGCCGTCAAAGTGATTAATAGGGTACCAACACTAATGCATCTAGGCTGTTAACCCTCATTCTTCCTATGTAGTTTGGAAAACTCCATCATTTCTCTACGTACAACTTCAGGTATATGTCTAAGTAGATTCAAAATTGGCTCCTCTGTGGACGCCTTTTCTTTAACAGCTTTCTCCTTCTGGGCATTATACCAGGGAGACCGCATCCACTGAGAGTCAAAGTGGACCTTCTTCTCCTTCTGAGGTGGTGCCTCATGCACTATCAGCTCCATAGTCATGGGCAATTCTACACTGACTGGTGTAGCAAAACTCACTAGTGTACCATCAAAAACCTTCTGCAAACAAAATTGTAGAAGTCAAATCAGTAACAAAACATAATAAATTTAGTGTTAAACAATTGTGCAAATCACATACCTCATTATACTGTACAACAAAAGTGGAGACTGTAGTCTCCTCATGGTGTAGTGGAGAGTGTTCGACCGACCTTTGTCTTTCTTTGATAGATGTAATCGGTGCGCTTCCTTGAGGGATCGTCATCATGCGCTACAAATACAATTATCATTTTATCAAAGGGGAAATTTTATTTTTTAAAAATAAATTTCAAAATAAAATAAAGTACTTACCCTGCAAACTTCCTCCCTCAACTATCTAACATCATCATTCAACTTTTTTACAGTTGCCTCGAGGCGGCCTTTGCTCGCACGAATATTGGCTTTATGATTTTCATCGCTCTTCTTAATAGCCTCATCAATGTAGAGCATGAGCTGGTCCAAAAGGCTACTATTAGAAGTACTATCCCTTCGTGCCTTCTTCCTCTTCCTGGTAAGAAAGGAAGCTGTCACATCCACCTCTTCCTCTTTCTCCTCACCCTCCTCGTCCTTAACTTTCTTCTCCTCCTTGTCTTTTTTCTCATCCCCATTCTCTTTAGGAGGAAGTTCCCACTCTTTGTGGATGCCAACTCCAACCCTCCAAGTCGGGTGAGTACGTCAATCACTGCCGGCTCTTCCATCTCCCTCTGAGTGAGCATGAAGGGTGGTAGAACATCAACCTACAAGAATAAGTAAAACAGTTAGTTACATCAGTAATGTAAAATATACTTATATTTAATGTACTAATTAATGAAATAAACACCTACATCTGGGGTTATTAACACCCGTTGGACATCCTCATATTTAATGTAGGTCGTGATCTCCCAATGTAGGAACCGGAGAAATGTATCGGGTATCACCAGGTGAGATCCAACAAGGACTTGATACCCTACCCCCATCTCGCGAATGCGAGAATACGTTCCAGTACCCAAACCTGTTAAAATAAAGCAATTAAGTCATAAAGTATGAAAAAACAATTAATTATAAAAACTACAATGATAAACTATAATTCTATTACCTGGAATGCAAAGGAGCAGCCACATATATTGTATCTATAGCTATCAATGGAGAGTGCAGATTCCAAAGATGTCTTCAACTTTTTGTATCCAAATACTCCATATGGATAACTGTGAGCACGGGGATTTCACTCCCTCAGGAAAATGTCTCACCGGATTTAGAGTCGCCACTTATTAATTCAGAAGGGATAAGTCCCCGAGAAAATGTTGGATAAGGCTTGGTCCGTGATCAGGGATCGGGGTAAGAGGTTCGGTTAAGTTCGGGGAAGGGGTTAGGCACCCCGACACTTCCACACATGGTGGTTCCCTACTTGCTAGGTTTAAGCCAAGATTTTTTCAATATTAATCGAATACCATTAGTGTTTAAGTTAATACTAATTGGAAGAAAATAAAAGCTAATTAGGGTCGGGCCCGTGTTGGGCTGCCTACGTACTCACATCGGGGTGAGATCAGACCAAGCGTAGTTCTAGCACTTGATCCCGTGCTAAGGTGAGGGGGTGTGTGTGTGTGCACCAAGAGACGGCTAATGGACCTAATCCGGTAAATTAGGGTTTTGCTTAACCGAAGTTGGTCAATGTGCAAAGTATTAGGCCCGGTAGGCTGAGGGGTAGTTCGGAAGACTACGGTGAGGTCCGGTAGGCCAAGGGTGAGGCCCGGTAGGCCTAGGATGAAGCCCGGAGGCAAAGGGATGTGTTAACCAAGAGTTAGGGTTTCTAACCGGGGTTCAGAGGGTGTTAACCGTGGTTAGGGTTGCTAACCAGGGCTAAAAAGTCCAAGATTGAGATTTTTAGGTCTTTTTCATTTTTATGGATTTTTAAGGATTTTTTCATATTTTTTGTGGGGTTAAGTGGTGCTTAACCATGGTTAAAAATTAACCGAGGGCCGTTTTAACCATGGTTAAGGGTCAAGGTCAGTCAAAAGTGGGCCCAAAGGGTATGGCAAGGCCTAGAGTGGCCTCTCACCAGGTTTGGGCCCTACTCAAAGCCCAAAATCAAAAAATATCAAAATGGAGGTAATCGGATTACCTCTATTTCTGTAATTTTTTAACCTGGGTTTGAGATGGTGTAACTGTAGTTAGGGACCTCCCCTGGGTAAAGTAAAGGCAAGGTTGGAAAGCTGGGAGTGCCATCTTTCCAATGGTATACGTCTCAACCTCTAAATAGGCCAGGTGTGGGTCCTACAAGGGTCCAAAGTCAGGTAAAAATTAGTCTGTAATGTAGGCAATTGAACTGCCGACACTGTGAATAGTGTACTAACCCATGTTTAGGGGCCTGCTAATCATGGTTAGGCTTGGTCACTGAACCTAAAATTTTGCAGGGAGCTAGAGGGGGTCAAGGGCTTTCAAACAAGCTCAGGGTGGACCCCAGAGCACTTGGCATGTGGGCCCCACAGGGGCCTGAAGTTAGTGCCAAAATAAGCTCAAGTGTCGGTAATCCTTTTACCTACAATATGAAAACAAGGCAAAAAATAATGGAGGTAAAAGAACTACCGACCACTAGCCGTTTTTTGCAAAAACCTTATTTTCTCCACTGGCCTTGAACCAAACAAGGGACTAAGGGTTCCCTCATGGATTGAGGGACCCCTAAACCCTGGTGGGGAGTCTTCCATGCACTGGTGGGTGTTGAACCCGAGTTACACGCCTCAAGGGTGTTCTCCAAGCCTATGGTGGAGGCAGGAGACCCCTGTCCCAGGCGGTGGGAACCAAAGTTCATTAAATAAAGCAAGAGAGGGACCCCTGGAGAAGGACCAGGGGTCCCTTACAACTCAGCAAGCAAGAGGAGAAGGGTAGGACGATCCCTACCCACTGGTTTGTGTTCTGTGGCGTCTGCAGTGACGGTGGCGACCGGCAAGGGTCTGGTAAGCGTCCTAGGATATCTAGGAAGGTAAGGGGAGGCTTGGTGCTCAACTGAGGAGGCTGGTAGAGCTTCAAGTAGGTTGGATGCAACTTGGCAGGGGTTTGACGTGAAAAATGAGGGATGATTTTTGCATGGGGGAGGTTGGTATTTATAGAAGAGGTGGGAGGACTGCCCAAGGGTATTTCGGGCATTTAGGAAGGTCAAGGAGACCAATGGGGGAGGTCCCAAGTGGCCAGGATGGCTGCAGTGCAGCCTGCATACGCGATTTCTACAAATCCAGGAATGTAGGTAATTGAATTACCGATATTCACAAAATAGGCCAAAATTGGAATGTAGGTAATTTAATTACCGACATTATGTCACTTATGCTATTTTGGGCCAGGCCCAAATTCACTTGGGCCAAAAGGGTTGTGGGCACCTATTTTGGGCAATTCCGGCCCATTTTGTGTGGGTCCCACCCATGTGGTCCTCATGGGTAGTGGTGGGCCTTGGTGGGCCCCAAAAAGTGTTTGGGCTTTAGGTTTTTGTGAGTTTTTTGGACTTTTGAATGGGCCTCGAGCCCATAGGGCTTTTCCTAAGGCTTGGGCTAGGGTTTAGCTAGGGTTAGGTCCTAGGGCTCTCCTAAGGCTTGTCTTAGGTTTTGGGTGTCAAAAGGCTAATGGGCCTTGAGCCCAAAAGGGTTTACCTAGGGTTTTAGGGATTTAGGGCTCACCTAGGGCTTGTCCAATGTCCTATTAGGGTTTGTCCTAGAGTAATGGGCCTTGGTCTGGGTGTAAAAATTGGGTGCGTACAATAACTATTGAAGGCTAGAAGGTCTTCCACTAGAGCCCACCATCTCTTATCTACACAGGAGGTGGAGACCTTTGCATCTAAAAAACTCTCTACAAAAAGAATCAAGCCTAGCTGCACGACTTTCATATTATACATCTCTCCAAGCCCCTGGATCTTCTTCAACAAATCTTTCTTATAGATTTCCCCGGGCTTCTTTTTGGCGAACATCTTCTTCCTAAGTTTCCGCTCCCCTAATCCATATCACGGGGGGTAAAAGGAGTGGATCTAAGGCCCATCGCTAGGACAGAATCCAACTCCCTAAATTTCATCAGGACCACCCCCCAATCTCAAACTCCATATCTCCTACGTGGTGTTGGAGAAAGAAGTGAGGCACCAAAAAGCCTGAGTGCATTTAGAGGTAGGCTGACCCTCCCTATCAATAAGAGAGACTGAGGATTCATACTTCACATTTTCATGAACTTTTCTACCCTTTGTTAGCTTGCTTGGGCTCTTCTAAACTTTTGGATTTGCAACATCCTTCTTCCCTACACTTTTCTTCACCATCCTACAGAAGAAAAAAAATAGAAGCAGAATAAAAACAAAAATTTGAACAAGTGATCGATACAGTTGATGCAAAAATTACAAGGATTCGATGCATTTAGCTTACAGGGTCGAAACAATACATGCATCAATCTGTACATCAAATCAGGATCGATACATTAGAGCAAAGGGGTCGATACATTAAAAGGACTGGGTCAATACTAACTTAAAATGACAGTAGCTTAATTACTTATGAGGTCGATGCAGGTTAATGCAATTTAATTCAAGATCGAAACAATATAAAGGACATGGTTGATACTCATTCAAATAGGGCAGTAGCTAACTTATGAGGTCGATACATTCATTGCACTAGGTTGATGCATGTGTATCGACTGCAGTAAAGGGTTCATACATGTATCAACCTAGTGCATCCAGTCGATACATTAATTGCACTAGGTTGATACATGTGCATCGACAACAGTAAAGGGTTGATACATGTACCAATCTAGTGCATCCAGTCGATACATTAATTGCACTAGGTTGATACATGTGTATCGACCACAGTAAATGGTTGATGCATGTATCAACCTAGTGCATCAAGTCAATACATTAATTGCACTAGGTTGATACATGTGTATCGGCCATAGTAAAGAGTTGATACATGTATCAACCTAATGCATCCAGTCAATACATTAATTGCACTAGGTTGATACATGTGTACCAACCGTCGTCTTCAACCTTCGAAAAAGTATGTTTCGGCCTATATGCATCGACTCTTCAGATATATGCATCGACTCTTCACATATATGCATCAACCTAGTGCAAAGCAATTGTTGAAACAAATAAGAAAACATTTTAGGTTTTTAAGGTTGTTTTTCACAGGAAAATGTATAAGTTTCATACTTATGAGTTGGGGACACAGAGGTCAAAAAGGAAAAGAATAAGGGTATGAAGGAGATAAAAAAAAAACCACATGTGCGAATGGATGCACATGTGTGTGGGGGCATTTAGAGAAGGGTTTTTAAAAACTAGATATTTAGGGAAGAAACTCATACTCATATATGCATCGACCTAGTGCAAAGCAATTGTTGAAACAAATAAGAAAACATTTTAGATTTTTAATTCAAAGGAAAATGTATGAGTTTCATACGAATGAAACTCATATTCGGTTTTCATAAGATTTTACAAGAATGTTAGTTTTAAAACCGAAATCCTTCAAAACAAACTACTGTATATCGAAAAAACCGAAACGCATATGCAAACAAAAATCCTTCAAATGGAATTAACCACGTACCTTTTACAATCAATGGAACTTCTCGGAATCGCTTCACGAAAGAACCTTGAGGATCTTGAAGGTTTTGGGTTCAGAGTCGATACAGATAACCGTAAAGTCGATGAAGAAGATGAGGGAGTCGATCCGTAAAGTCGATGAAGAAGATGAGGGAGTCGATGACGAAGATGAACTGTTCTTACGGTTTCCCTCTTACTTATGAGTTGGGGACACAGAGGTCATAAAGGAAAAAATAAGGATATGAAGGAGATTAAAAAAAACATGTGCGAATGAATGCACATGTGTGTGGGGGCATTCAGAGAAGGGAAAAACTGGATATTTAGGGAAGAAAACCATACTAGAAGGGCAATCTGGAAAAAACCCGTTATATTAAATCTTGGAGAGATACCGCCCAGTTGCATATTGAACTAGTATTGCATAGGCAGAGATGATTTAGCTCCATCTAAAGGCATCGGATTGTCTGAGGCAGATGCCAGAAAAATGGTCTCAGGCTCCACACATCATCCAACATGTGGCATTTAAAAGGGGGATAGATATCAAGTGGGGAGAAGTCAAAAATTGGGGAGAAAATGAAATGACTTCTCTCCCTCTTAATCTCTACATGTAGGATGATGTGGAGCCCGAGACCATTTTTCTGGCTTCTGCCAGAGACAATCACGACGCCCCATCTAAAACCATGCCGTTCCTTCCTCTCCAAATGCCCCAACAAACAGCAGGTAACATACTCCATAGAATATTCTTTGTCAAGCAACTCAGAAAAATAGAACTTATTTACATGTTTTCTCCAAAAGACAAAATATACTGTTTTTAAAAGTACAAAATCTTAATTCAAAACCCTTTACTTTTTGTCAATACCCAAACCCTTGAGGCTTGAGATGTCACAGTTTGGATTGATGCTTTCGGACAACAATATTTATGAGAAGGGGCATTTTTGTCCGTTGAGAACACATAAATAACGGCTACTTTTATCCTTGAAATTAAACACATGTAAGGGGGTGAGTGTCATTCCAACGGCACTAGTTAACCTGTGAAGTTTTCTCATCTATCGTATAGCAATAAGCCAATAACATGGGTGTGTAAATAACTATGAATACTGCCATTGCTAATGATATATAGTGATTTTCCAGCAACCTGTTACTAGTTAAGCATTAGGGAGATTCCAATTGGGTTCCATGACGCCCACTAGTAGTGCGCTACACAGAGCTCTGAAGGTCTTTTTGCAAGAGATATTCTGACTATAGAGAGTAAATAATTGCCATTGCTAAAGGTATATAGTGATTTTCTAGGAACCTGTTACTGGTTAAGTATTAGGGAGATTCCAGTCGGGTTCCATGATACCCCACTGGAAGTGTGCTACGCAGAGCTCTGAAGGTCCCTTTGCAAGAGATATTCTGACTATAGAGAGTAATTCTACATGGAACGTTAAGATTAAGCTAACCAGAACTTTTGACCACAGAGAAACTGTCTTCCAGTTGATCCAATATTCACGTATTCGAGCCTTGAATCCAGTGGGCCTTGTTCTGCTTTTGCCATAACCAGGACTTTCCTAACCAATGGCAATGATTAAGTTAAAATTACAAACCTATTAATTCACAAAATAAGACTGACGGGGTCTAGGAGAAGACCCTCTGGCTATTAGGATTTCCATGGGCTAATCACTGCCGAGGAACTGGTGGTGGTGTTGGCTGATGGCTTTGCCCATAGAACCCAATCCCTGGCGGCTGGTAGTACCCTCCCGTCGCTGATTGTTGCTGCTGAGGCTGAGGAGGCCGTTGCTGCTGCTGCTGTGGTTGGGAGCCTGGTCGTGCTAAACCCATTACCATATGGGTGGGCAGAGGAGGTGGAGGGGGTAGGCTGCTGCCACCATACCCATAAGGCATCGATCCCACTACCGCACCAGTGGATTGTACATACTGGTGAGCAGGCGGGGGTGTTGGTGGTAGAGGTGGTGGCAGCGGTGGAAATGGCTGTTGTATCTGGTTGACCTGGGACATAGGTTGCATGCTTGTGGTTGGGGTCTGGGCTGGTGCAAGGGGGATATTGGTCAATGGTTGCTGTTGTACACGGGAAAAATAAGCTGTGTTGCTCATGTCAGAAACAGGCATTGGTTTATCAAGTCTCGGCCGTTTTTCCGGCGAGAAAATGGGTAAACTCGTCGTGAACCCGCCAGATTTTAAACCACCGTTCATTGAGGCAGCTTCTTCCGCAACCAGGGATGATAGAACAGAAGTAAGCATCTGTGCAGAAGACGTAGAAGCAGCAAGCTTGGCAGCAACAGCTGCTGCTGCTTTCTTATGCTCTTCCTCAGAAGTAGCTTTTGCAGTTGCAAAAGAAGTCAGAGGTTGGGTCGGAGGAGGTAGAGGGGTGGTGCTGGTTGGCTGAACCAAAGATGGGTTTTGTTCTACTACGCTTGTGGCTTCTGCTGGCAGGTTCGTAGTTGTGGTGGGGCTGGGACCAGGGACGGGGGTTGATGTGAGCCTCTGCCTCATATTGCTTGCTTGCTCGATCTGAGCTTGAGCAACCTGCAACAGTAAAACTGAATGTTCAGCCAACCAACCAATAGCTGAATTCTAAAGATACTATTTGATAAGAAAGCAACACAGTAGCTTCACATGATCAAACCTAGAAAAACACACATAGCAACTTAGTGGGTATATTATTTTAAATGAAGCAATAATTAACAATAATTATAATAAAGACTAGTTAGGCACTGCACGAGCAAAACTTGTTTTTCATTATGATAATCTTCAAGAAAAAAATCAATAAAGTAGATCAAAATCTAAACTTAAATTTGTTAGCAATATAAATCTAAGATTCTCACCGAATTCCAAGTGCAATTTGTCATAACTAACAACTAAAAATAGATTACATCCTAAGTTATCCCATCCAAGCAAATAGACGCACTGAAATTATCTGAATAATCAAAATAATCTTCCTCAAAGATAAAGAAAACATTGAATACAAAAGCCAATAAAATATTCAGTAGGTGCATCTAGCATTTTTTTCACCATAAGCACCTAGGCACATTGGAAAATAATTGTTAGTTTGCAAAAAGAAACAAATCTGGACAATCACAATATTGCTAGTATTTTTTTTATTGGAATGCTAATGGCTAATTGATGTAGGACTATGCAATGACCTAAAATCTAATGAGCTGAGATCAAGATTGAATTAACAATAATCATTAAAATCATAAATTAACAATTTTATCACAAATAATTATCCAGAAAATTCAAGAGAACAATTTTAGGAAGATTCAAGGCCTATCACAAACCTATAATAATGACCCTCAGTTATATCTGCGAGGGTTAATGGAATTCTATGATTCCACAAGCTTAGGGGATTAGCTCTTAGTTCAATGCAGAATTTCTATGGTTTTCTAGGGTTTCAAAGATGGAAGGATTAGGGTTTTGAGAGTTTAATGTTTTGAAAAATTCTGTTTTAGGGTTTTTGAAAATTCGTTTTCAATTCTGTTTTAGGGTCTTCAATTGCAGGAAACCTGTAATAGGGTTTCAAGGTTTTGGGGCTGTAATAGGGCTGGAGTAGGGCTGTAATAGGACTGTAGGATGGCTGTATGGTGTTCGAACAAGGCTGGAATTAGTGTAGCAGCCAGGACAGAGGTGTGGCTGCACCAAGGGGACTTGTGGAGGGGCTGCGGCAGCACAGGGAAGGGTTAGCAGGGCTGCAGCAGTGAAAGGGAGGGCCTGGCAGGGCTGCGGCAGTGCAAGGGGGGGCCTGTGGCTGAGCTGGGAAGGTCTGGGGTGGTTTGTGGCAGAGAACAGTGGGACAGCAAGGGGCTAGGGTTTCAATGGAATAGGAAATCAATAAGAACAAGGAAGAAAGAGAAGAGATTAGAAAAGTATACCTTAGAATTGGTAGGGAATCACTCCCATGGCATCACACCAAATCCCATCATAGGAGAAAACTCAAAAGCACTCTTATTCTTTAATTATTATTCATTAACTAAAATTTTACAGCAAAAATGGGCTTTAAATAGGTGAAGCTCTAATTGTAAAAAGACCAAAATAATCGAAACATAATAAAAAACACTAATAGCCCAAATTAATGAAACAACTAATAAAATAACCCTACTGAGTACCAATCCAATTCATTGGACTTTTCCTAACTAAATAGAACCTGCTAAATCTGCCCATATGCAAATAGAACCTGCTAAATCCGCCCATATGCACACCTTCCCAATGTGGGGCCTTCCTAATGCTCTATGTATGCATATGAGGTTTTCAATGCCCCAAGTCATCTATCCAAAGTGACATGGGGGTCTTCTTCTTCCTCCACCTATGATAAACCTGAAATTCCTTGTGATGCGGATGTCTACATCACTAATGTTCTCATTGACGGTCTAGAGACACCCAACATTTGTTCTTCCCTAGAGAGAATGAAAAGCCCCAGCTAGAACAAAAAAGAAATGTAGCAATATCAAGATTTCACAAAGATGCAGTTATAAAGAAACCTAGACCTAAAACCTATGAAAATTATAACTTGTTTGGTAAACAATTCTTGAACCAAACCTAACTTATTTTATCATACTTGTAGTTCAAAATATCAGTACGTATCGGCCGATACGTACCGGGTTTGGCACTAACCGGCACGTTGGAACACTGGAATTTTAAAAATATAGCGTATCGTGAGCGTATCGGTCCCGATACCAGCCGATACCTATGATACGGACAGTTTGGACAATGCTAAATTATTTTTGGGTACCAACCAATATTGTTCATGTATCGAGCCGATACAAACTGATACAGGCCGATACTTGTTTAAAATTGTATCTTTTTCATTTTGAGGTGTTTCAAAACACCTCCAACCTCTATTCTCTCTCCCAAATTTCTTTCATAATCAAATTATAAGCTTAAAACAACAACTTCATTGTTGATTTTTGATTGAAAAACAAAGATCTCGATATTTGATTTTGGATTTGAAAGGCCTTCCCCAAAAACTCTTAATGTTTTTCATTTTACTTATTTAAATCCATGAAAATAGGTTGTATTGGGGTCGGTTGATCAAGTATGTCATTTGATTTATGAATGCAAGTCAATACTTTCTAATGTATTTCATTAAATGTAAGGTTTTGATATCTAAATTGTATTTTCTATACTTGGTTAAATGACCATTGTTCGTATTTCCATCCATTTTTCTCAACACGCACGCCTTTTTTAACTTAAAAGTTCTTAACAATCATATGTTTGTCTATAAATGTAGTTGAAGGTCTTCATTTAGTTTGTTTATAGCTTATATTTGCATTAAAAGAGGTTTTATGCAAGGTATCCAAGTTTTTCCTTGCATATCCAACCTTTTTTCCACGTATCCTGTTTTTTCTACCGTATCCATCTGTTACAGTCCGATACGCTGATACATATCCTGTTTTGGACTTATCGATACGACACCCAATACCGATATTTTAAACCAAGATCATACTTAGATTTAGATAGTAAAAAACACATCTTAACAAATAACAATCAGCTCACCACTTCTATTGCTGATTAAATCGTGCTAGCCAAAATACTAATATTTCAATACCCTTTTCCTTATCATGCAAGCAATTTTATCATAATGGTTAAAACAAGAATCGCCTAATGAGATTCACTATTGTGAAATTTTCAATAATAACCTATAGCTGAAAAAAAAATGAGTCCTGGATAAGATGTCCTAGTCACCATCAATAATCATTATCATAAAACCTTCAATGATATTTTGAATAGAAACATCAGGACTTGTTTCTCTTCAATTTAATGAATCATCAAGAGTTGTAAATAAAGCAAAGAGTTTACGCAAAATGTTATCCAGATGAATATTTTTGAAATAACTAGAAACTTTTAATTCGTCTTTACTTGAGTTTTTGTTGGACAAGCAATATTGAATAACTCAAGTCCAAGATCAACAAATGTCACGTCTGATGGAGATTCATAGAAAAAGTTACATCTTTTTTATTCCAAAAGTTTAATAGAAAAGGCAAATCTTTGAGAAATTGAAGATACAGTAAATGCTATATCTATTTAACATAGAAAATATAAACATGTTTCATTCTTACTGTAAGATCAATGTAACTCATTGCATTAATTACAACAACAATGAATTTAAAAAGTATATTAAGAAATAAGAATTACACTAACAAAAACCAGGGGGGAATTATAAGATTTATTCAATACCCATCAATTTTTTGGATAACAGTCCATCCTGCATCTAGCATGCGCAGGATTATTTATATGGGAACTCGATATATAAGAAGAATTCTGTGAATGAGGAATACATGAAAAGTTTGAAAGATATGCATGAGGAGAAAATATATGAAAAGTTTGGAGGTCTTCTATGAATGAATGATACATACTGAATTCTGGTTTTTGAAGTGTTTGGAATATGCATATGCTATGCTTTGATCTAGACCTTAGGTTAATTTTGATCTTAGGTTAAATTTTGAAAATTTACTTTTAAATCGATTAAGTAGCCAGACCACGTTCGATTTTATGAAGGTACCAATGCACCTGTTCTTTATGCTGCATGTATTGATCTAAGCCAATAAAATCTATAATCTTCATACAAGAACCTCGGGTCTGAAAACTTAGGGAAAATAATGGCCAAGGAAACTCTTATCTTTGCACTAATGTTATGCCTCTTTAAACAAAGGATTAAGAGAGTAGATAAGGTAAGAGAATAAATGGAATTTACAACACTGGTAACCTATCTGTGGAATGTACAGAGGATTCATATATCAGAATATATCCTAACAGCCTAGGGTAACCTACGGAATATACAAATTCACAGAGAATATAAAATATCAAGGGAAATATCTTAACATATCTAATAGCAACTAATACACAATGCCACGTTGCTGTTTCAATCACCTCAAATTGATGTGGAGGACCATAGTGATTGCAAAACAAAAATGTGTTGATCGAGCATCATGGCTCTAGTGAATGTGTGCAAACTGATAGTGAGAAGAAACATGGGAAGGATAATAATATCTCCATCTAATTGTCCACGGATGCATGACAGTCCACTTCTATATGCTTGGTACACTAGAGGAACACCAGGTTAGAGGCAATCTGGATGGCGCTTTAGTTATCAGCATGAAGAGAAGAAGGCCCAGTAAGAGGGATGCCAAACTCAATCAAAAGACCATGAAGCCATTCATTCTATCTCAGTACACACAAGAGGACATAAAATGATACTCAGAAAAATATTAGTTTTGGAGACCGTAACGGTCATGGATAAAACCATCACATAATGGTGCCACCATTACGCAACGGCCGTGATGGCCAAAACACGCACAAAACCTCTCTTTTTCACTCGATCTCATACTTTTTACTATATCATAGTGAGAGAGAGAGCGAGAGCGAGCGAGAGAGAGAGAGAGAGAGAGATGGAAGATTTTCATACTACATAACCTTTTAAGTACTTTATTTTTTGTAATCGATATTGACGCATTGATTGGCTGTCATGGAAGTTTTCTCTTTGATAACGAGTAAAAATATTATAATAAATTTAATGGTGGGACCTGCTATTAATTGATTGGCTATCATGGAGATTTTTTTTTTTGGTAACTTGTAATTATAATAAACAATGGTGGGCCAGATATTAATTTATTCGCTGTCATTGAGGTTTTTTCTCTTTGGTAACTTGTAAATTTACTGTAATAGATAGACTTGATGCTGTGACCCACTATTATAAGTTGCCAAAGAAAAGTACAAGGTAACAAAATTTATACCTCCAAGACACATTGAAAATTTGAAATTTTCTCATACTGTTTACTAAAAAAAATGTGATTTACCAAGTTCTTTAGACATTACAAATGGATGTAATGGCCGTTATGTAAAAGTTTCCGTTACGCAACCCTGATAGGGGTGCTATGTAAGCTTTTAAGGTTTTATAGTGTATCACTGTATCATTACGTCATGGTCTCTTGTGTAACCATTATGCGAAGACTGTTTACGTAATGGTTTCAGAAAATTTTCATACTATGGTACTCGGCTTCTATAGAGGACTTGGAAACACAATCGTGCCTTTTACACTTCCATGAAACAATGAGAGTCGCCCAAAAGCATACACCATCCTGTAGTAGAACAATGCATGTCAGGGCAACTAGCCCGGTCGGTGTTAGCAAAAACAAGAACTGTAGGAATGATGTCAATGAAAGCAGAGACCACGTCCAAGAGTACTCCAAGGGTATCAAATGATCCAAAGGACATGACCATATGAAGATGGAAAGGACCTAATACAATAGTAGAAGGTGAAACCTTGGAAGAAAAGAGGGGAATTAGGGGTTGATTCTCCCTTCCTATTAATTATATACTTAAAGTAAGATTACAGTAATACCCTAAATGATATGATACATAATATCTACACCTATAATAATAACATATCTCAACACTCCCCTTCAAGTTGAGCATCAAAATCCATCATGCCCAACTTGTTAAGAATAACTTTTAAATTTATCTTGGCAACACCTTTAATTAGAATATCAGCTAGTTGATTTTCTGTTGGGACAAACAATAGACAAGTTCTGATAAATAGCCTGCTCTCAGATAAAGTGTCTGTCAATCTCTATGTGCTTGGTACGATCATGTTGAATCGGATTTTGAGTAATGTTAGAATGAATGCCCTCAAAATCCATTTTGGATTTATCTGTCTTTTATTTTAATTAAAATATCAGTTTCACGCACTGTCTTCTATAATGGGTACTATATCGTTAAGTGTCTCATAAAAGGAATACACTTTGTCCTTTAGGTAACATTGTAGGAAAACCATTCGTTTGGTTAAAAACTAAATGCAAATGAGATGATTTTCAGTTCCTTGTAGACCTAAAATTGTTCTAAGCCACATGAATACAAATGGGCATTGTATCTCTCTCCAGCTTACACATAGTGTGGTGAATCTTAATCACAAAGACAAGGGTTTTTTGACTAGCATGTGGGTGGTATAAGTAATAGGTACTTGTACTGAACTTGATCGACTAGAGGATACCCTACGTAATACATTGTCTACATATATTAGGGTGATCCATTTGACGAATTGCCCTTAACTTAAGAGGTCAACATCTTCTCAAGTATCCATCTATGTAACTTTGATGTAGTCAACCATCAATGTCCAATAGTGGACTAAATACGACTCATTCAATTATGTACATAATACTTAGAAGAGTGTGTGAACACTCAACAAGGATTCTACCACTCCTTAATGGAGTATAATATTGAGTTGATACTTTTCGAACTAGACTCAATAATCCAGCTGGTGTTTATCGATGAAATAGTTTTATCGGAATATTTTTTTCTAAATATAGAAAAGTAATTATTATGTTAATTCTTCTAATAAATATCAAATTTATTTTTGAAAGTTCAATTTGATGAGAAGTATCAAGCGAAACAATTCTCTACATAAGCTAGGGACTTGACAGGGTAGAGAAATTGTCCTGTCTGCTTATGTGCAATATTAGTTGCGAAAGGACTGATTTGTAAATAATAATAAGAATAATACTTACATGTAATTCTCCAATTTTTGGGGTTTAATTATAATGTGTTAATGGACATTATTATAATTAGGGGAAGTCCAAGGATTTAGATGAAATTCTAAATACCTACTAAAGTTTATTTAGGAAAGGGTTTCTTACTTCTAGTACGACACTAAGGAGTAGTTCGGCATCAATTAAGGTGATTCTCCCATTGTGAAAAAAAAAATTAATTCTTATGAGTTTTGATTCTTATAATCAATTTTGTGCAGTGAACGCGTTTGGTAACTATTAGTCGGAATCTATTATGAAGAAAAGAAATAAAAAACATTTGAATAAAAAAAGGAAAAGAAAAAGAAATAAAATTATTGTATATATTAAATATGATTATATCATCAACACATTTACAAGTGTCATAAAATACCAAATTTTTTATTATGTCTCGTCAATTTTCACATTTGTTTTAAGCGCGTTTCTCATAATTGATTTTAAGAAGCGACTTTTTTTTTGTTCCCTAAAAGTTGTGCCTAAAGCAAAACAAACCTTAAAACTGTTCCCTAAACATGAGTTGCCAAACGCCAAACACGTTTACAATGTTTTTATTCTTAGGATATGAAAAACCGTTCCCGAGGAACAATGTCAAACAACCCCTAAAATGTAAAGCACTGGGTCCCACAACCAGGAATGGATGATCCCTTTAGATCCCACACACTAGAATCTTCTTTTAAGGTATTTAATTTAATTAAGAATTAAATTAACTTATTTTCTCTAAGGTAAATAAAATATGATATGGTATAACATAGTTGTCTATCATATATGGTATGATAATCTAGCCATCTAGAGAATTAGGGTGTATAATAGTGGATCCCACCATAGTACTTCTATTATTATTAAGTTCTACTTAGATTAGAACTATATATTAGGAGACTAGGTGGGACGTCCCACTCTCTCATTTTAATTGAGAATTAGATTATGATAAGGAATCCTAATCCTATAAGGAAAGTCTCCTAATTGACTTTCAAACACATCTAAATAGATTAGTTAGTGTTGGAGTCAAATTAGGAAAATCTCCCTAGTGTGGGATGTCCCACCCTTACTATATTAAAAGGTTTCTCAATTGAAAAACCCTGATCAATTCTCTAAGTGGAACGTCCTCTCCCTTCACGTTTGGAACGCCCCTTTCACTCTTTAGAACGCCCCCTCTTCTCCCTAGCTTGGATGTCCAACCTTACTATGCTTGAGGATTTTTCAAAGGTTAAAAAGCTTAAAGATAAAAAGGAAAAGAAGAACAACCATTGTTAAAGCAAGGAAGAGCCATTAACTCCATTGGAGAAAAACCTTAAATCTTAAAGAGGTTCGTGTGAATTGATAAGGAGGTTCTACACATGAAGAACTATGTAAGTATGATTCTTCTCAATAGAACCTAGCTTGATCTTTGAATCGATGAATGTCAATCCAAGACCATCAAATAAAAATTAAAACAAGGGCACTACTGACGGCTACCTTGATGTCACGAAACAACTTCATTGGAACATCCACCTTAATTCTCAGATCTCGCAAAAAGATTTCCAACCACAACATTTCAGCTACATCATGGGCCATTGCCCTATGCTCGGCTTTTGCACTTGACTTAGACACTACACTTTACTTCTTACTCCTCCATGTTATGAAATTACCTCCAAGGAAGGTACAATACTCTGTAGTGGACCTTCTATCATCAAGGTACAAGTAAGCTTCTAGCTGGATTGCGATTTGCAAATAGTATACTTTTCTTTGGAGTAATCTTTAAATACTACAAGCTCCCCTCAGCAGCTCATAATAAGGAGTCTGAGGTTCATGTATAAACCGACTCATCACACTAACCACATACACAATGTCAGGCCT
Source organism: Tetracentron sinense (assembly GCA_015143295.1). Taxonomy (NCBI): domain Eukaryota; kingdom Viridiplantae; phylum Streptophyta; class Magnoliopsida; order Trochodendrales; family Trochodendraceae; genus Tetracentron; species Tetracentron sinense. The sequence goes on along the minus strand of CM026557.1, from coordinate 24,370,977 downwards.
GGTCAGAGAGAGAAAAAGAAGGCGGCCTAGTAGTCTTTGGTACATCTCTTTATCTTTCAATAATTGTCCATCACTGGTGCTCAACTTGTGATTTGGCTCAATTGAAGTATCTACAAGTCGAGAACCTAGCTTCCAAGTATCCATAAGTAAGTCTAAGGTTTACTTTCTCTATGGTATAAAGACACCCTTCTTTAAGTAAGCAACCTCTATACTCAAAGCATACTTGAGACTTCCTAGTTCTTCGATCTCAAATTCATATGCCAGATACTTCTTCAAATTAGGCATCTCTTGAGAATCATTTCATGTCATCATAATGTCATCCACAAAGACAATTAAAACTATAACTAATTGCCCAAGACGTCTCACAAAGAGTGTGATCAACATGACTATGTAAATAGCCTTTCCTCATCACGGCCTGACTGAACTTCACGAACCAAGCCCAATGGGATAGAGATAGAGGAAAGGGATCCATCAGCAATCCTTACCTTATCTCTTCTAGTAGATAGACTACAAGTAAAAAAAATTGAGGACAAACTTGTCAAACGATCAGATGCACCTAAATCAATAATCTAGGCTGGCCTAGATGAGAAATAACTTACAAATGCATCAGTACCTGACTACACAAAAAAGGTGGAGGTGGAAGGACCTTTCAATTGGTTCAGAAGATGCTGAAGACAATCAATATTATCTGAGACTGATGAGGAGCTTCTTGTAGGAGGAGCTAATGAAGTGAAACCTAAGGAAGGGATCATAGTCGCTGTAGTGTAGTCAGTAGGAGCATCCCAGGACGGTCATACATCGTTGGTCTACCATGTAGATCCAACAAGTCTCTCGTGCTTGTCGAGTCTTCCCATAATGATCACATTTAAGTTTGTCATTATCAACAGAAGGGCTATTACTCTGGATGGGACTACATAGCCTTCTTACGACTTTTCTTACTTTGTACCATAGAGTAAACTAGGTCCAAGGTACGAAGCTCATCCCTCTCCAAAATTTAAACTCTAGTTAACTCATACTCAAAGTTCGAACCAATCAAGAAATCAAAAATCATGTATTGCTCCAACTGTTATTGATGTCTATCCACATCTTTATCAATGTCCCACTGTATGACATGATAATGATCTATACTCTTCCCAAAGTCTCTAAAGAGTCGAATACAAAGTAGCTAACCTCTTCTCCTCCTGTCAAAGAATAGCAAATTCTAACCTCAATTGATAAACCTTGACAATGTTCTAACATTGGAAATAAGTTCTGATTACTTTACCCGAAATATCTTTGGTTGTCCAACGCAACAAAAACCTTACTAATGTGTGATTGCATGGAATTGAGGAGCAATGAAATAACCACAAGATTTTCTTATTCCCATTTGTTATATTACATATCATCAATAGTAGGTTCCTTCACCCTACCATTCACGTACCATAGCTTCCCTCTACCACCAATATACATCTTCATGGATTGAGCCATTCAACTTTATAGTTATGATATGCACACTAGGGTTATCGCCATAATAGCTAGTGATAGACATCGAATTTCGATTCCCGAATACCCTGAAAATCGCTTCAAACCTCCTTCAATCGACATTGATGATATATTCTTTAAATATTTGTTGAATCTCCACAAATTCCCTAAATCTTAACTTATGAAATTTTGCACCCCGAAATCACAAAAGACAACAAGAACAAATACTAAAGAGGGAGAAAAAAACTCACCCCGACTTCAATCCTTCACGAAATTTTCAAGAACAAGTTTTAGAAATTATGAAATATTCAAACTCATAAAAAAAACTACCAATGTTTCGGCAAAAAAATCCCTAACAGATAATACCAATCAAATTTTCAAAATTTGGAATTTTTTTCTCCCAAAACACTCTAGGATATAAAAAAATTCTCTAAATATCATCCAAAATCTTCAGAATGTTAACTGATAATCCAAATATTACACTTCCACTTACCTAGTAGGATTTTTCGGGGGGAACTGTTGTCCGTACAGTGACTGGCACCAGTCATACGGTCAGCTAACGCCAGCCGTACCTCCCTCTCTTTTTTTGGTATTCCTCTGATGATCTTGATCAACAACTACTCTGATACTAAGTACAAAGTGAAACCCTAGGGCAAAGAGGAAGAAAAGAGAGGAATAAGAGAAGAAGAAGAATAGCAGAGGAGAAAATCTAGAGAAAAAGATTAGGGGGCTGATTCTCTCTGTCTATTATTTATATCACTCATAAAGTAAGATTACAATAATACCTTAATGATATGATTATTGTATCTACACCTATAACAATAACATATCCCAATAACAATCTAGCTCCCAGTGCGAATATCACTAGATATATCTGGATAAGTCATGGTCCAAGTATATGAGATAGCCCATTAGACGGCATTAAACTGTTGGATTAGAGTCCCTGTCATTACGGTTGTATTTGGTACTTAGCTCCATTCACCTGACGAGTCTCTGATAATCGAGAAGTGATAAGATCTTGTAGATATTTGTGTCGACAAACAAACATTGTGCAAAGAAGATGTCAATTCAATTCAATGAAATATATAAAAGAATCCAAATCCTTCACGTGAAAAGATGATTTTGAGAAAGTCCTCAATTGAATCGAGCTTTTATTCGAGTTTGAAACTGTGTTCAAGCCGAGCTCGAAAAAGGCGTCATTTGATTCGGCTTGGCTAGAATACTATAGTATATGTATTAATAAAATAGTAATAATAAATATCACATATAAGAATAATAAAATTTATTTTTATAAAAATATTTTTAAATATAAAAATAATTGTTTAATGAATCAATTTGAGCTCGAGCCAAACAATATGTTCGAGCCTAGTTTTTCGAGCTTGAATTGAGATCGAGCCGAGCTTGAACAAGTTCAAGCCGAGCTCAAGCTCTGCGTGAATACACCCCTCCCTAGTTGTCAAGGGGGTAATTTCGGCTTTCGTATTTGCCACTTATTAGTTGGGATGTTGATCTACTTATAGTTTATGTGCCCTGACATTACTTAGCGTAATCAGTCAGTTTATGCATAAGCCACATACTATTCATCTGAAAGCAACAGAAAGGATCCTAAGATATCTTAAATCTTCTCCTGGAAAAGATTTGCTCTTCCAGAATAATGGACACCTATGATTTGAAGGATATAAAGATGAAGATTGGGCAAGTTCAGTTACAAACACGAGGTCTATATTAGGTTAATGTACTGTTGTTAGTAATAACGCTTTGATATTTATATATACTTTGATTTACCGACCCAAAAAAAAAGAACCTAGTCACATAAAGAAGTAAAAAAAAAGACAGTTGTAGCAAGATCAAGCGCTAAATCGGAATTCAGGGCAATGACACATGGAGCATCTGAGAGTTACAATAGCAGAAGGTTCTAAAACAGAATTAGGATTTCCAGTTCAAACTGAAATGAAGTTATGCTGTGACAACAAGGTGGATGTTAGTACTGCTCACAACCCAGTTAAGCATGATGAAATAAATCATATCAAGGTTTACAAACATTTTATTTGAGAAAAAGTTGCATCAAGGATAATTAGTCTTCCCTTTGTCAAGACAAAAGAACAGTAGCATCCAATCGGCACCATGAGATTATTAGCAAGCTAGGCATATTGAATATCTATGCACGGCTTGAAATGGAGCATTGGAATGGGCCAAAATTTATAAGCCCATAGTACATGATTACTGTATGGATGCTTTATACCCTAGTAAGGGCAATTTTGTCGTTACACTTTTATGAATAAAAAGATGGGTGTACTCTTCATTGGTGTCTAACACTCATTCTTTCTAAGAAACCTATGTATGCTCTTCTTCTTCTCTTTCACTCATCTAGGGTTAAATTTCCACATTAACTTATGAAAAATACAATGTTTTTGTATCCATCCCTAAGCGCCATTTGACACCAAATTTCTGTTTCAAACAAATTTCCTCATTTCCGAAAATTTTGTGATAATCAAATTTAAGCTCTTCTCTTCTTTTAGACTCAGATTCAAATAGAATGGAGGATTCTTCCTTATCAGTTTCTTCAATGTCCTTTAAAAATTTTAATCTTCTAGCTGAGAGATCTCCGAACACTTCTTTGTTTCAACTTCTAAGGTTCTACTTGAGCGCTTTGAGCTTTAGACCAAAAATGGTACTAGGAGGGCCCCAAAAGCTTCAACCCTTCCACTCATTGACTACCTCTAAGAAGTACTCATTGACTACCTCTAAGAAGTCAGGGGTCCTCAGCCACAGATTCTACAAACCTAAAAGGGGTCATCCACCCTTGAACCTGGGAGACTTTAGAATTATGGGAATATGATCAGAAGAGGGTTCTAGACAAAGTGGATTATACCAAGGGTAGTGGGATTCCCACAGATCGCAAAAGAGGAACCCATCCATACGGCTATGAACAGGGATGTCCTGAGAACAAGACCACATGAATTGGGCCCGATCAGAGGATGTCTATTAAGTCGTTTCTATCAACAAAGTTCCCAAACTATTATGTGGTTGTTTCCTGTATTCTCCAATAACATGCCCAGTTGCATGGCAATATTTGTAGTACTTGACCTTCTTGTAATATCAGCATAACACCTGAACTCCTTGCATATGAAACATTGAATTTTACAGAGATCACACCCTCACTGCCTTGAGTTCTCTTTGGAAGCATAGAAAGTGTCTCAGTAGGCACTAATGAACCACCAATAGACAGATTATTCCACTCATCAATGACCATTCAGAGAGTGTGTTGCTCCTCACGGAAGAGCGCACACAAACATGTATTAAAGTAAAGCACCTGAATCTAATTGAAGAGATGAGACTCGTAAAAATGCGCGCAAATTCTTTTTCAAACTTCATTAAAATTAATGGTGTTGAGTAGTTTTATGAACCTTGCACAGCATCAATAAATGAAACAGAAACTGAAGCGTGGACAAGGGAACTATATTCTAACCGTAAATTCATAAATCCAAAATAATAGTCTTGAATCAATCGACCACCCTAATTATAGTAAATCTCATATTCCAACTGAGATGGACAAGCATCATTGTCTTGATGGCACACACGGCAAAGATTCTCCAACATTTCTTACGCGGCAGGGTTGGACGAAGAATCAAGGGAAGAACAATGCTAGGTCCACTTTCCGGTCGTCCACTCCCCCTTATTTTTATACATGAAGACAAAATAGTTTGGCACTTTTTTGTGGGTCCCACCAAATTTATTTTGTCTTCTTGCATACAAATGGTAAAAACTAATGGAAAGTGGACCTAGCATTGCTCATCAAGGGAATATAGGAACTCAAAATCCAGCTGACAACACAAGCAATGACCTCCAGGTGGTGGCCTCCTTTGATATTCTTGAAATTAGGCTCATTGCCATAACCGCCGACGATTCCCCATAGAGCTGTCCTTTGTACATATACTCGAAAGTGAAACTCCGATAGGGAGTAATTTTTTCCATCAATCTTCACTGAAGGAACTTAATGATTGATCGACAGAGGATGCGATATTCATAAATTCCAAAAATAAAATGAGCAAATAGGGTGGAAAAGAGAAAGAATCACCCGAAATTTTCATGTCTACAAAATTGAAAGGTGTGCAAAATGGTAATTAAGAAAAATTGTAACCAACTCTAAAAATTCCAGATCAAAAAGGCCCAAAGTACTGGGGTGAAATCGGTGAAATCAGTCTCCATAAGTGACTGATAAGGGGGTGGAAAACAAGGATGAGTAGATTTGACATCCCACCTCAATTCACCTCAATGAATACCAAAGGCAAATAACCTTTAAAATGGCCCCTAACAAGTAACAACCCTTAACAGTGTTCAGTCGAAACTGCAATGAATAGAGATCAAATCAGCAATTAAAGGATCTCAAATTTCTCACAATTTTCACCACGGAAGCCTCCGAAGATCACACCAGAAAACTTCAAAAATCTAGCAAAAACCACCAAAATTCTTCTTCAATCCTGCTCTGTAAGGATCCCATTTTCATGACCCAGACCTGGAACCTTGTTTGTACATCCTGATGATATCAGCGTAAGGTCGGGTTGACATCAGCACCAGGATGAGACGAAACAGAAAAAAGAATCTCTGATACCATCAAAACTCAGAGAAGCTGATGAAGAAGAAAACTCTACTTATCTGTGCACTAATGTTATGCCTTCAAGTATAGGATTACAAAACTAAATGGGGTAAAGGAATAATAGGAATTTACAACAATGTTAACCTATCTATGGAATGTACAGATTTTACAATATGTTGGAATATATTTTTAACAGCCGAGGCTAACCTATCTACGAAAAATAAAGAAGATGCAATATATCAAGGAGTACAACTACAACAGATAATATCCAATGTCATGTTGCTGTCTCAGGGTCAGGAACAACAAGAACAGAATTTTCCAACCAAACAAACACTATTAGTTCAGAATTTACAAATCTCAGGCATCAAATTGCTACAATTAATGAAGGAGTCCTACCTTATGTGATCTTCAATGTGATGTCATAGCAAAAGCAAAGATGTTTCAGCATGGAAAAATGGTTATCCAATCCTGGACCTTAAATGACATTTGCCTTTTCTACAGAGTTAATTCGAATGAAGAAGATAGTTATTCTTACTTGCAACTGAGTGTGAATGAGCTCCATCTTTGATTCCTGAAAGGATATATTCTTGTAAGCAGTCCTCATGGATGAAAACATTGATGAATGTATTTGCAAGGTTGAGGACATATAACGATAGCAAAACTATACCTGATCCTGAAGTGCTTCTTTTAAATGAGCTACAAGGGATGCCCTAGTTGCTTCAACACTTCCAAGTTGCTCAATGCATTGCTGAAGGACATTTTCATGCTCGTGTAGTTCATCCACCAATGTTGATCCTTGCTGATTTCCTGAAGAGAAAATAATTTATATTGTAGATGGAAATAAATAGTAAATCTATTTGAAAGGCTGTAAAAGAACACATATCATTGGGCCTACAGTAAAATGGTACTTTGAATCTATAAGTAGGAAGTTACGAAACTTAAATATATCCAAAGTTGGGTCATGGAGTACACTCAACATTGAAATCTAGTGGAGAGGTTCACCGTAATCAAGCAATCTTCCGCTGTAAGGAAGCAAGTTGAGTGAAAAGGAAGCAACTTGCCTTTCATGGCTGACTCAGACAAACCCCCATAGTAGGTTGATGACTGATTCACCAGCATTGAAAAGAGTAGAACAAGCTAAAGCAAATCTTTTAACTTCTCAAGATCATGCTCTTGGTGGGACAGACCAACTCAGCAATTTGCCTTAGTTAGTTTAGAAAGTCAGCCAAGACAGAGTGACAGACTCAGCTGGGAACAATTCCTAGCTTTTTAGTTGCTGCATACTCAACTGGAGGCACTACAATCTATAAACTATGGCTTATGAAGAGCAATGACATAACCCGTGAAGTATGGCAGCATTTTGCATTTGGACACAATAATCAGAAATGTTACATGGTTAGGCATCATTTGTGATGGCATTCCAATAATAATCAACAAAAAAAAAATTGCAATCTAATCATATCACTGGAACTGCGAGATAGAAAGCATGGCATAAACTATGTAGTTTAGCTCTCTTATAAGTAGACAAATTTCCATTGTTCCAATGTTTATTTTGAAAGAACCACATTATTTCACGGTATGGTAATTGAGTCAGAAGTTGGATAATGGTTTAAAATTTACTGAAACCATAAGTGATTACTGTTAATAGGCAAGGTTTTAAAAGTCAAAATCAGGGAAATATTGAGGCTTAAAAATGAAATATATAACAGAATGTCGCAAGATATTTTCAAAATGGTGGAATCGTCCACTGCTGAGAAAAATTGGGAGAATATTAGAAGAAAAAACCAAAGAAATATTTCAATAAAACGTTAAAAAATGTGGAAATAAACACACCCTTATGAATAAAAAATATAAGAAACACCAAGGTCCATAAGAGATGCAATTGGAAGGGATCTAGATATCCGTTGAAGGTGGTGTATGATAACATGATATTAATATAATATTCATATATCGTTTAATACAACCAATAATTATAGAAAATAAAAACATAAATTCAAAAGATAGTTTTCTTTATCGGTAATCAAACGCATTGTATTAGATGAAAGATGAAATATAGATACAGCAGTACACAAAGTAAAGGATTTTACTTAGCAGTAAACTTAAACAGAAAGATCTAAAATAAAAAAAGGCTAACAATGCAAATGCCAAATGCAAGCCACATGAGCAAGAAAAGTAGGACCTATCTCAACAAAGATAATCATCCAAGTCCATATCTCCTCGGCGAATCGAGCATCATTCTAGTATTAAATGTCTGACACACGAGCAAATACGAGGAGAGGAAGAGGGCGAGTCCTCAAAGATCCTCAAATTCCTCTCTTTCCAAAACATCTACGAGATAGATCCAGGTAGAACCGCCCAAATCACCTCGCGAGCATGTTATTAAATCCTTGCGATTTGTGATTCAAATACTATGATGTGAATCGAATCTCAGGCAAAACGATTCAAATCGCAGGTAAAAATCTTAATTGGGTAAATCTCATTCGATTTGTGATTCAAATTGTACGATTCATGTGATTTGAACACGAAACCCCTATTACGGACCAAAACTTAAAAATATATTTTTTATTTTTTTAATTTTTTAAAGGTACTTTATGACTTTTAAGAAGAGAAAAGAAACAGAAAACCCCCTGTTACGAACATGCCCAAACCCCTATTTAGGTTTTCTCTTTGTTGTAGTGAAACATAAAAAATAAAAATAAATTAAAAAAAAGGATGGAGTTGGAGAGTTGGACTTTGGTAAAACTTGATAGTTTATTTTATTAGTCTTTTTAATTGTACTTTTTTATATTTGATCTCATACATGATACAACATGATTATATGAGTTTATTTTGTTGATTTAGCTTTGATGATATTAGGGGTTATGTTTTTTTATAGAGTTGATTCGCGTTTTGTATAGTGTATGCAATGAAATGTTCTTTACTTTCTTTTATCAATAGACATGAATAAAATCTTTTGGACAATGGATTATTCCACTTTTCTGATTTATTCAGTATTTATTTGTATTTTTTAAAGAATTTTCTAAAAAAATAGATTGAATCTTACGATTTGAATCGAATCTATCCTCAAACAATTTTACGATTTAACAACCTTGCTCGCGAGCACTATCCATACTAACCCGCAACTACCAAATTAAAAAATTCTATAAGGGTGAAGGGAAGACCTAATCCACTCGAGTCGGGAGAGAAAATGGCCTCAAATACCATGTGCATCATGACAGTGTAAAAACAAATGGTCAATGTATTCTTCCTCACGAAGGCTTAAAAAACAACAGCTTTCCATCCTCCACCCTCTCTTTTTCAGATTGTCACATGTGAGGATCATGTCTAGGACCATAGTCCAAAGGAAGAAAGACACCTTCGAAGAAATATGAGAATTCCAAACATGCCAATGAGGAAATGGTAGTGAGGATCTAAATCGAATGACTGTAACAATTATCTCACTGAAAATGGCCCTTTATTGCCTCTAGACCATTTCTTTTAGTCCCTAACTTGGAAGCGCATATGGGAGGAATACGAACACTGGATAATGCGAAGCAAATCCTCGATTTCCAAGTCGTTCAAATAGCGCCCAAGTCTAGGAGTCCAAACCACAACATTCTTTTTTTTGATCGGTAAATCAGATATATATAATAAAAGGTGTAATCAGTTTACAGAGATGTAAACTAAAACAGAAAAAGAAACAGAGCTAAAGGAAAGACTGACTAGCAGCACTAATTAACACAAAAATCCACCAACAACTCCTCAAGGGTGCAAGATGTCCCTCACTGCATGATCCAAATGGAGAGAAGAGCTCCACTCCACAATCGACTTCTTGTGCAACTTAAAAGATAGTAGACAACTACATAGGGACTCCATCCAATACCATAAGTTGCAATCAGATCCAAATGGAATTACACGAGGGCCCAATGTTGTCTTCTCCATCCCAGCAAGGAGGGAGATAATATTGGGTCTCCACATGACTACATTGCAGCTTATGAGAGAATGAACCATAATGTATACTCATGAACATAACAATAACACTCGTTCTCTCCAATTTGTACTAGCGCTCCTATATGTGGATGTTGTTTGTAAGTAATGTGTTGTCATCCATCCTCCCGGTCACTATCACATGAGGTTGTACACCTCCATATCCATACGGCTTATACCTAGAAGCATATTTGTATCAACCATATCAATACCATGTGGCACCGACCCTGTGCATAAGTAATATATATCCCGAATCATACCCATACCAATATATCGCCAATATTTGTAGATATTGCAATGAGCCGACACATCTATATGGATTTTTTTTTTTACATGATATCACACGATATTGAGGGTATATTGACGATATAGACGATATATCGCCGAAATCATGCAATATCAAATGTCATAGGGTGTATTGATTTTTTTATTATAAAAGGCTTTGGCCTTTGGGTATGAGAGGGAAGCTCATTGCTTCACTCTATCTTATTTTCTTTCATTTACTTAAGATGTTTATATAATTATATGTAAATAAGATTATAAACTCATTTCAATTCAATAAAAACTATCCTAGATCCAAATTCCTAAAGAATAAAAAGTCAACTTTTTAGTTCAAGAACAATCTGTTTTTTAGCGCCTTTTTGAAAATTTCAACTTTCAAATGCTAAGCTATTCTCAAATCTTAAAATTTTATAAATTCTATCATATCAAAACATTACTAAAAGCCAAAAGTCCGGTGAAAAAAGTCTCATATTTTAGTCTTCAAAAATATTTTCATAATCAAGGTCAAAAAGTCAACTAACAGTTCAACAGAAAAAAGACTTGCATTCAGTGTAGTTAAGGCGTCCAGGAGATGCCTAGCCGATTAAGCCTAGCTAGGCGAGGCATTGCCTAGGCAATAAAATAATTAAATTATATATATAAATATTAAATATATGTAATGTAATATTAATGTATACACATATTACATAAATAATAAATAATAGATATATAATTAGTTTGAAGTTTTCCAACTTTTAAGGTGGATTTGAGTGTTGATTTTGGATGTTGCTTTTAAAGTTTAAATGCACCACCTATATCCTACGATAGTACTTTGGACTTTAAAATAAGGTTTTAAAACAAGGTTTAAGAGTTTAAATAATGGTTTTAAAATAGGGTTTAAAAAAGGGATCTAAAATGGAAAATGTTTAACTTACCGCCGCATTCCACTATATAGTGGAATGTGCGGTCCTCATTGGTTCATATCCCCCTTTTTAACACTCATCAACTGTGGTTAAGATTCTCTCACCCCTAGGGTTAAGAAATCTAACCTTCATTTTTAAGAAGAAAAAAAAAATATGAACCTTTATTTTCTTAAGCTTAACCAAAGTAAAGTCTTTAAAGGGACACGTGGACACGACATTTGACTACATAGTCAAATGCATAGTGGGTGGGCTAATCACTGCCCTTTTAAAATATGGTTTAAAAGAGGTTTCAAACGAGGGTTTTAAATGAGGTTCTTAGAATAGGGTTGTAAAGGAGAGTTTAAAGAGGGTTTTAAAATATGTTTTTAGAAGAGGTTTTGTATGGACCACCTACTCGACCACCCAGTGCCTAGCGCTTAGATGCCTAGGCATCGCCTAGGTGGTCACCCAATGACTTATGCCCGCCTAGAGGGGCCCCTAGGTAGTTGAGGCCCAAAAAGGCCTAGGCGACGCCTTGACGACACTACTTACATTCCAGCTTTACAAAAACAAAAATTAAGCATATTATGGATATCCTCCATTTAAAATATTCCCAACATTAAATTCCAAAAGAATCATATGGATAAATTTTTGGGTGTGAGCCATATGAATATGAGTATGGGATGTACAACCTTATGTGACAATGTCAGTGACAATTGTACTCTCAAGAACATAAATATGCATATCCAAATGGCCAATATCCATAACGATATGTTTCTAGTTATGAGCCACATCTATATGGGTATAGAGGTGTACAACCTCATGTGCCCATGGCAGTGGCAGTTGTGCCTCAATATCCACAGTATCACTGATGGGCGTGTTTCTACATTTTAGACCAAAAGACTACCAGCATTATGTACTTGAATATACATTAATGAACTATAATGTGATGAGCTAGGCACAGTATTGTACATATGCGGATAACCAGTATTATCGTCAGCTTAGTCTAGACAAAGATTACTTCGAGCCTCTGCGTAACTCCTTTTGGTTTTGATTGTATTTCTTGGGATGAGTGGATTATTATTATTATGTATGTTAGTTTTGTTGTGAATCTTGTGAATTATAAATTTATGATTAATTGAGAAATGAATGAAACAATTTAATGTAAGTTAATGATGAATATGAATTAATCATACATTGTCGTCAACAAATATCTTTTCCCTCTTTCCATTGCATCTCTTATGTACATTGATTTTATAAAAATATTTTTATTCTCAAATGTGTATTAACATATATTATAACATATCCTGAAGTTTCACTACAAAATTCCATGTTTTGTCGCATTTTCCCCCATTTTCCCAAAAAATCCCGATAAACGAAATATCTTGCCATATATCCCCGATATATCTGTATCCCACCGGTGCGACATGCCGTGCAATACTAACATTTAGAGCCTCGTGTGTCATTGCTAGGAATCCATATTTGCGTGACGATGGAAAACTAAATACTCGCTACCCATAGCTCACATCCAACAATCTAAATCTTTGTGCAATGCACTACTCAATCTACTAAACTTAAAATCTAAGAAGTTCGAGATCATATACCTTTGTCGCATTTCTGCAAAAAATGCTCCCACGCGTTTTACGAGACGATTGCCGCTAGATTTTAATTGATTTGGGCCAAATCAAAGAAAATGAGATGAAATTTGGAAGAAAAGAAAGGGATAAAATTCCAAAAGCAATCGAAATATCTAATTTTCAACTGACCAATCATAGTAGGAGAATGATTCTTTCCGCGTGTGCGTTCCACCCAGCGAAACGGGCGCGCGGTCCCAACTTGACATGTAAATGTTTTAAAATATTAATCTTGGGTTGACACCTAGGGTTCATTCATCTACCCTTGGTTTGTAGATTTTTTTTAGATATTAACCTTGGGTTGATTAACCTAAACCACAGTTAAAGCGTGCACCTACAGGTTGCAAGTTGCAACATATCCCTTTTAACACCCACTAATTGTGGTTAAGATTCACTCATGCCTAGGGTTCATCCATCTACCATTGGTTTTTAGAAAAAAAAATTAAACTTCGGTTGATTAACCTAAACCACAGTTAATGCGCTTGCCTAGAAGTTGCTACATGTCCCTTTTAACACCCACTACCAGTGGTTAAGATTCACTCACCCCTAGGGTTCATCCATCCATCCTTAGTTTTTAGGAAATAAAATAAAAAAATATTAACTTTAGGTTAACTAACCTAAACCATAGTTAACGAATGCCTATAAATTGCCACGTGTCCCTTTTAACACTCACTAATTGTGGTTAAGATTCACTTACTCCCAGGGGTCATCCATCTACCCTTAAATCTTTTTAAAAAAATTAACCCTTAAATTAGCAAGAGAATCATGCGGCAAGAGGAGGGAGTGTCTAAGTTCCACTGAGTTGGAACGTGGACGCGTAAAGAATCAAGCCCCGAACAAGTAGAATGATTCTTTCCGCATGCGCGTTCCACCCAGCGGAACGCGCACGCGGTCACAGCTTGACACGTAACTGTTTTAAAATATTAACCTTGGGTTGACACCTAGGGTTCATCCATCTACCCTTGGTTTGTAGATTTTTTTTAAATATTAACCTTAGGTTGATTAACCTAAACCACAGTTAAAGCGTGCACCTACAAGTTGCAACATATCCCTTTTAGCACCCACTAATTGTGGTTAAGATTCACTCATCCTGAGGATTCATCCATCTACCATTGGTGTTTAGAAAGAAAAAAATCAAATTTGGATTGACTAACCTAAACCACAGTTAATACACTCGCCTAGAAGTTGCCACACGTCCCTTTTAACACCCACTAACAGTAGTTAAGATTCACTCACCCCCATGGTTCATCCATCTATCCTTAGTTTTTAGGAAATAAAATAAAAAAATATTAACTTTAGGTTAACTAACCAAACCATAGTTAACGAATGCCTATAAATTACCACGTGTCCCTTTTAACACTCACTAACTGTGGTTAAGATTCACTCACTCCTAGGGTTCATCCATCTATCCTTAGTTTTTAGGAAATAAAATAAAAAAATATTAACTTTAGGTTAACCAACCTAAATCATAGTTAACGAATGCCTATAAATTGCCACGTGTCCCTTTTAACACTCACTAATTGTGGTTAAGATTCACTCACTCCTAGGGTTCATCCATCTACCCTTAATCTTTAAAAAAAAATTAATCCTTAAATTAGCAAGAGAAACATGGGGCAAGAGGAGGGAGTGTCTGCGTTCCACTAAGTTGGAACGCGGATGCGTAAAGAATCAAGCCCCATCATAATATTTATATTGCGAATAAATCAATATCTCATGCGATATTTTGTGACATATTGGCGATCATTTTGTAAATGGATATATACACAGGATAGATTTATCTCTGGGTGTAATGTTGTGTTATATGGGCCAATATACCACAAATATTACCACTATTTAAAACCATGTCGGTAGGTACCAAACCATTGGTGAAAAATATATCCTTTAAAAAGTCATAGAGAAAGAAGCCACTTATAAGGCTATTGGGAAGAGATTGAAGAAGAGAAAGCACCTTTATTGGAACTTGGAACCCATGTGTTGCGCATTGTCTGGACCTACCACGGGATGATAGAAGGAAGCTTCCCTCAGTTAATATAGGTGTAGCTAAGGCTCAGAGGATTACTTTGCATTAACCACCAAAACTGGATGATGGCTCTAATGTGTGGGCATATGGGTAGGATGGACTTGCACGTCTAGGCATCACAAGGTTTGTCACAAACTATGTAGCTTTGGGGAGCATAGTTCGGCATAAAGCTTGGTAAATGCAAATGTTCATCTCCAAGAAATTGATGAAGTCAAAATAGGCTAGAGACTTGGAGCTGTCTAGAAATATAGCATAAATTATTATCTCAGAGGAAAATGAGTTGTGGGCAAAAGGTGAGGAAATTGTGAAGATAGTTGAGCCCATTGTAAAGGTGCTTAAGTTGGTAGATGATGATTCTGAGCCCATTATAGGCTACATAAACGATGCTTTGGATGGATCGGGAGGAACTCTCTAGTAAGGAATTTATAAAGCATCATATAATGTCCTGAAAGTTGATTGACCACCATGGCACAGCAGGTAATTGCATTTAATATTATGTAAGCTTTTACTTATTAGTTATCACTTTATTTGTTAATTTACTATTTGACACATGTATGTTACTTTTTCTGCTTATCTTTGTGTCTATAGAGCCTACTTAAATTTGGTGTGCCAATATGGCAAGAACTTCCTGACACGAGCAAGTTTCCAGACCTGAAGAAGGTGATCCAACAGCTAGAACCAAAGGAGTTGCAAGAGAGAGCCTAAGCTCAAGTAATAAGAGCCATCCATGTCTTTTGAAAATTAATATATTTTATATATCTACTATACTATACTAATTATTTGAATTCATAAATCAAATATTATTTAAGAATAAATTTTGGTTCTTCGAAGAGTGATACGACAAGAATGACAGGTGATAGAGCCAGGTAAATATAAAAATTTATATACCTTAAGTCCTTGGCATTATTAAATTACTTAATAACATGCCTGGTTCAGTAGGTCTAACCTTTATTATGTAATGAATTGTTAAGGTTATTGGTGGGGGAGATATGTGTGGAGGATGTGCTGGACCATAGGAGAATTGCAGCGAGGATGTTGAGCCAGACCTGCAATTCTTCTGCTTATGAGACACTGGAGCATGTTATCCTTCATTCATATGAAGAATTAGGCTCACCTCCGAGAAGCTGGAGAAGTTGGTTTAACTACACTATAATATGAGATCGTGAGCCCGCAAACCGAGAGAACAAGCTCCAGAATTTTATGATTCATTTAATTTAGATTAAGACCGTGACTACGCGAGGTCGAGGAACCAATGTTGGACAAATTACCTTTCTTGATGGACATGGCAAACAAAGGTATCAGCCCATGCAGCTACCACATCATCCACTACGTCGTGGAATAAAAGAAAAGGGAAATTAGTTGTCGAGGAGGTGGAATCAGATGTAGATGAGTATTCATTGTCAAGTAGCACTAGTGGTGAAGGATTTGCCCATGAAACAGATCACGATGATGTTCTCATATAAGATGTAGAGGTTGGAGAGGGGTGAGAATTTGATTGGGATATTGGAGTTGGAGAGGGGCGAGAATTCGATTGGGATATTGGAGCGACAGATGAGCATCCTGTTGAAGTATTACAGTGTTACGTAGGGGTATAAATGTCATTGTACATGTGGGTCTTTGTTTTTAATTGAGGAGAAGTTGGTTTAAGTACACTATAATATGAGATCGTGAGCCCGCAAACTGACAAAACAAGATCCAGATTTTTATGGTCCATTTAATTTGGATTAAGACCGTGGCTACACGGCAAGGTCGAGGAACCAATGTTGGATGAATTACCATTCTTGATGGACATGGCAAACAAAGGTGTGAGCCCATGCAACTACCACATTAGCCACTACCTCGTGGAATAAAAGAAAAGGGAAATTAGCTGTCAAGGAGGTGGAATCAGACGTAGATGAGTATTCTTCGTAGAGTAGCACTAGTGGGGAAGGATTTGCCCTTGAAATGGGCCATGATCATGTTTTCATATAAGATGTAGAGGTTGGAGAGGGACAAGAATTTGATTGGGATATTGGAGCGACAGATGAGCATCTTGTTGAAGTATTAGGGTGTTAAGTAGGGGTATAAATGTCATTGTCCATGTGGGTCTTTGTTTTTTTTTTATTAAGGATATTATTGTCAACCATCTATATATATTAATCAGTGTTACAAATCTTGTTCTCGGGTTTTTATAAGCTGAAGATTTTCTCGGGAGATTTCAAATCTATTTTTTTAAAGAATTTCTCGCTTAAATCTCGGAAATGATTAAAAAATATATTAAAATTACAGAAAATAATAATAAATATCACCAAGTTATAAATTCATAAAACCAATAACATTGTGGATTTCTCACATATTTTTTTAAATATCGGTTAAATCTCGGCTAAATCTTGCGATATTTACGAGATAAAAAGAGAAAATTATATTTCTCGCGAAAATTTTAAAATATCACGATAAAAACGGAATTTTAAACTTAGATGTTTTTCTCAGGAGAAATTGAGTATTTCTCGGGAGATTTGTAACAATGGTATTAATAATAGATCTAAGTAGAGAGAATTAATCTCTCTCTCTCTCTCATTCATTTTCTGCTCATCTTCTTCCCACTTTTCTCCTCTCAACCAAACCCTAAAATTTAAATCTCATATATATATATATATATATATATATATATATATATAAAGAAATAAGACTCTGCTCTTTGATCTCCAAATCCAATTCCTAGAACTTTAGAGGTGCTGATGTGGCGCCTCTAAAAAAGTGTAATTTTAGGGGATTGTGATACGATAGATCTAGAGAGAGAATGTAAAGACCTATATATTGATCTATTGGAAAGATTTTAGGAGATTGTGATAAGAGGGATAGAGAGAGTGTTATAGAGATTTATTTTTTTATTCACACCCGTGCGATCTGTTAGTGTGTGTTTGTGTGTATATATATATTGATACCCAAATCAACTTCATATCAAAGCAAAACAGATCCAAGGGAAGAATCAAATAGAATCAGAGAACTTGAGGAATATAGAGAAGGCTGCTGACGCCATCTAGCATCATCGTCCGTATGGCTGACATCAGCAGTCGTACGGTCAGCCCCCAATGCTCGATCAAAGGAAATTGTAAATCTTGATTTTAGAAGTTTTGTAAATCCTTTTCCTCCCTTTTCCTTATCTTTTGTTGTTTTTAGAACATACATAGATGTATCCTTTCTTTTCAATATATAATATATTGCACTTGATTACTGATAAAAAAAAATTTGGGAGCCTATTTACTAAAAACAAATACAAAATCTTACTAAAAAAATCCAGATTTGGAATAATTCATTCACCATATTCATATTAAGGTTTTGTGCAAAATTGTTCTCAAAGTAGATGATGCGTTTTTTTATGCCCAATCTAGAGAAAGAAGTCTCGGGCCATTTGGTTAAGTTTTGAAGCTCCAGTGAACTCGTTTTCAGTCCATATTTGCTGCCGACATAGTATTTTTTTTTTTCTCTATATGTTGCTGTTTTTTTATTGGAAATGCTCTGATTGAGTTCCTTTGAGCCAAGATCAATCTAACATACTTAGTTTTGACCGTGCAGTGACTGAAAGAGGTGTTTGGAGTGTGTACTCCACCTCTTGAAGTGTGTAGTCACTAAGTGTTTGTTGAAAGGTAGTACTGAATGATATAAGATGTCCAAAGCGAGCCAAAATTCCTGGAGTTCCTATTCCATTGCTGCAATGGGTGACTCAGAGAGATAACCATAATATATAGATTATGACCATAAAGCTAGATGGTACAAATTCTTTGACGTGGTCCCAATCAGCTATTTTGTTCAGCAAAAGGAAAGGGAAGATGGGGTACCTGAATGGCAAAGTGGCTAAGCCAGCCTACGTCCTAGTGACCCATCTTATGACAGGTGGGATGCAGAACTCGATTGTGATGTCATGGCTCTTGCATTCCATGCATCCAGACATTAGTAGTGGCTTTTTGTTCTTGAAAACTGCCAAAGTAGAGGGATATTGCTCAGACTTACTGTCAAGTAGGGAACAAAGCTAGAATTTACCAGTTGCAGCCTAGTGTATCTCATACAAGACAAGGAGATCAAACCTTGACTGTCTACTTCTCTTCCATTCGCAGGATGTGCACGGAATTGGATCACTACCAGGATTTCCATCCTGATTGTCCTAAAGATGCTCTCAAGTTCAAGAAGTTCGTAGAAAGAAACCATATATTTGAATTGTTAGCCAGGTTGAATCCTAATTATGAGCAGATGAGAATTCAGGTGTTGGGGGAGGAATCACTCCCTTCCCTAATTCAAGTGTATGTCTATCACAAAAGTGAGAAGAGCCAAAGGAGAGCAATGCTTCAGCAGCCACCATCTAATGAGAGGTCAACCCTAGTTTCTACCCAAGGGAGTAGAAGTGATAGAGGTACGTAGTCCCGGCCTCCCGGGTGATAATCAAGTAAAATTGAAGTAAGAACATCATGCCTGCTTCCGCCAAACTAAGGAGACATGTTAGGATTTCCATGGTCATCCTCCACTGGGTAGAGGACATTCATGTGGAGGTTCTAGTGCACATACAATTGGTTCAGTTGGTTCGATCTCTGTGACTACACCACCTTTGACACCCATGGTTCAAGAGAAGCCCCTTACTACAAGCTCTGATTGTGGTAAACTAATGTCTGCTTTTAAAGCAGACCTTGATGCTATTAGATGCCATATTTTCCAACTTAAGGGATCATTTGTTGCTGTCACTTCGACCTTGGCCCATACAGGTACCTCATCAACCTTAGCTTTCAGTGCATCTGTTTCTTCTACTGACCCTTCCTACATCATATATTCAGGAGCATCCGATCATATGACTAGCATGTCTACAATTTTCTCTCAATAACATATTTATTCAGATAGGGACAAAATTGCAGACGGTTCTTATTCCTCAATCTCTAGAAAGGGTAGCGTTTGTGTTACTCCATCTATGTCTTTAGCCTATGTTTTTCATGTTCAAATTTTGCTACTAACATTTCTATCTGTAGTATTGCCAAATCTTTAACCTATAGCTTCATTTTCTTTCCTGCTCATTACATTTTTCAGATATTAGAGACGTAGAGGACGATTTGCAGTGGTCATGAGCAGAGTGGTCTCTACATGTTGGATACTCCATCATCATCAGTACCTCGGGCTCACCAGTCCACCATCAGCAATCATAGTAACAGATTGCAGTTGATGTGTTGGCATCGTCGTTTAGGCCATCCTTCTTTCTCATTATTAAAAAGGATATTTCCTCATTTGCTCCTTTTATCTAGTGTTAGTTTTCACTATGAGACTTGTGAATTTGCCAAAAATTATCGAATTTCTTATCCATCTAATGCTGATGGAAGTACTTCATTTGATATTATGCAATAAGATGTGTGGGGTTCTCCTACAGTTTCTTTGTTTGGTTACCAATATTTGTTACTTTTGTGGATAATTATTCCCATGTTACATGGGTATACCTATTGAAATCCCAGGTGATGTTTTTTCTATGTTTAAAACTTCTCATCAAAATGTTAATACTCAATATGATGCAAAAAGCAAACTCCTCCTTTCTAAATATGGGGTGAATAAATATTTGGAGGTTTGCAATCCTCCGTCTCAAATCATGGCATAGTCCATCAAACAACATGTGTTGATACCTCCCCCCTCCAGCAAAATGGGGTTGCTGAAAGAAAAATTAGGCACTTTCTTAAAATCACTCTTGGTCTTCTTTGGCCATAAATGTTCCTAAGACATTCTAGTCTGACGCATAGTAATCTGATCAAGAAGCGAAGCGAAAGTGAAAAGGAGGTAGCGAATATTATTGGGAAACAAAAGAGAAATGTGATACGGGCGCCTCTCTCCCATTATTCCAGAGTTCCAATTGTGACTAAGAGTCACCCAAAATTACAGAGTTCCAATTGTGCACCCAATCATGAATCCCAATGTCTTAAGAATTTGGGCATTTGTTCAAAGCAACTTCTAAGACACCAACCGAAAGAAGAATAAAGCTTAGGCAGACTAGAATTGATTTCATAAAAGATTCTATTGTTCCTTCTTTCCAAAGGCCTCAACAAATTATCGCAGATAGCATACTTCTTACCATGTTACTCCTACACCCAAAACTCGAAAGTACTCCCTTACTGCTTAAGGAGAATCCCTAGCGACTCCAAATAGAAAGGAAAAGAAGTTCCAAACTACCCACGCCCATGAACAATGCAAGAGTAGGTAGACGTCTTCATCTGCTTCTCTGCATGGAATAAATCTGTTTGGGATCATCACTCATCGATTTCTCAAGTGGTAGTACTTAATCGTAAGAATATTGAATACCAAGCAAAGTTTTGCACCTTCGGGGGATACACAGCTTCAAAATCTTCATAAAATGTAAATTATGATTAATTTCCCAACCTCTTCCTCATATAAAAGATCATGAAAACCAGAAGTGGTGAGCACCCTCTTGCGTTTTCTTTCCAAATTCGCCAGTCTTCAGAATTTGGGTTTAACTTTGGTCTTAGCAAATCAAGAAGATGCACATTCCTCAATCTCACAATCAGTCAGATTCCTCCTAAAAATAGGTGTAGTGATTCTAAATTTCTAATTTACTGCCAAGGGCATTTTTGTAATTTCCTAGTCTAGGGGTATTTTGGTAATATCACTGATGAATGTTTGGCCATGAGAAATTTGTCTAACTTAGGGTTGAATACCTAAAAGAGAATAATACACTAACCAGTTTAGCTAAGGCTTGAAGCCAAACACCATTAGTCAGGGCATTTGGGTAAAAGCACTATTTAGAGAGTTAGTATAAATAGATAGAGAAAACCCTAATTGGCCTCATTATTGCGAAACCTAATCAAAGAGAACTTGTGGGTGAAAGGGAAAGTGGCTGTGGAGCTTTGGAAGATTTGTTCAAGGTTGAAGATCAAGATATGAGGCTCGAGGCTTCCATCGTGGTTGGGTTGATCCTTCGAGGCGAACTTGTTCGAATTGGATTTACCTTATTTGGCATTTAACTTCAAGGAAAAAGGCAAGAAAACACTTTATTGATCTTTAAATTCATGTTTAGTATTGTTTTTAATGATTGTAGCAAGTTTATAATTGTTTAGAATCAATCCATGTTGAATTCAGAGTAGTTTTGGAGGTTTTTGGTGAAACAAGTTTTGACCCCGTATTTTGTTGCGGACCGTTCGAACGGTGTGGGAAATGTTTGAACGAAAGGGTGTTCGTTCGAACAAAACGGGGTTCGTTCGAACGAAGATGGCTACTATTTTATGTTAAATTTTCAAATTGTTCTCATACTGGCACCAACTCGAACAATCGGATAACCGTTTGAACGAAAGTGGGTTCATTCGAACGATAATGTCTGTTTTTGAACCAGAATCTAGAAACTATCGCATGATGTAGGATCCACCCATGTACATTTCTGTTTTCAATGTTTATCACTTGTAGCATCTTACTTACGATAATTGCGAGCATGTCAGTGTCATTTAATGCCTTGTTATGTTTATATGATGATTAATTGTTATGCATGTCTATATTAATTGCCCTGGAATGCTTTAATAATTTGAAAATGTATGGTCAGATCTTCCTTACTATGGTGGTATGGGACACTACAGTAAGGAAGATATGACTTAATTACCATGGATTATGATGATTGATGACCCTGACCTTGTGTAGTGATCCATGACTGGAGTGAGTTACGTGTGATCTCCAGAAGTGGATCCTTTGGTGAACTATGTGCAATCCCTGAATTGGAAATTAGGTGAACTACGTGCAATCCCAAATTGAGATTGGTCAATCTAAGAAAGATGTTCCCAAGGGATGGTTAATTGTTAACTGTTAGAGTAAGATACTTCTCAGTCTCTATCACTATGGGTGAACTACGTGCGATCTCAACTAGAAGAGTTATGTATTGCCTAGTTTAGCAGTTTGGGTGAACTATGTGCGATCCCAAACGTCCCCTTTTAGGCGAGCCATAAGTTGCCACCTGCCGGATGATTGTCATTAAGGTAAATCATGTGTGATCCCCAAGGACAAATGACTTTGACCAAGAAATTCATTATGAAGAAATCGTGTTATTACCTGTATTGTTATTAATTGCATATGAAGGAAATGTGATTATAACTTGTTGATGCATCAAGCAAGGATTAAAAATACGGTTTCGGGGGATGTATCGGTCCTTACCAAAACCTATATGTATCGGTTTCAAATGATACATATAATTTCTTCTTTTTAAAGAAATAATTAAATTAAATTTTTTAAAAATCAAATGAGTTATTGGAACTAAATTTACAAAATCTAAAGTCATGGGAAGTGATTCGAAGACGAAGTAACAAACACCATTATAATTATATAGTGAATGAAAACATAAATAACTAATAAACGATATGTATTGGCCGTTTCGTATCAATATAAATATCGTATAGGGGGCTACCAAAACCTATACATATCATCCATTTCGTATTGGTTTCGGCGATTTTTATTTCCATGTTTTCAAGAGATAGCTAAAGGATCTATGAAGTCTCCAAGAGCAAGTTTGCTAGTGGAGTGTTGCCCTTATTCTTTTTATTTTGAGAGTGAGAAAACCTTGTGGCGAGAACTTTTAAAGAACTAGAGATGTTTCTTTTGATTGTTACACTTTTAGTATTGCTCGTTATACATATCTGGAATGGATTTTATTTGAGATGAATTCCATTTACTCTTGGGATATGTTCCAGGTTCACACCTCGAATCTGTACAAATATGAGATATATTGTGTATACAATTTGGGGGGCTAGACAATAGGAATCCAAACTAACTCTTCATTTCTGTGATAAAAAAAGATTCTCCGCCATGATATTTTTTTTAGGAGCAAGTGTGTAGAGTCTAGGGCAAATGTCATAACTTACCTGCATCGCTCCAATTGTCTTCCCAAAGTGTACCCTTATACCATTCCCAACCCCAAAAGTTTTGTTCCAAAAAAAAAAAAAAGCTTGCACCTTCATCAATCCCTTCTAAACCCCAGCTAAATCTGGTTATCATCAATTTGGCCTCAATCACACTCCTTCACAACGCCCTGTTTTCTGAGTTGAATCCCATAGCCATTTAATGAGCCTTGTTCATACATCGAATCCTCTTGAAACCCAAACCATCACATTCTCCGGATTGCAAACCCACTCACTTAACTAAGTGAACCCCCCTTCTCTGATCTCCCCCTTCCTCCCTAAAGGAAATCTCGCTGAAACTTCTCCAATCTTTTAGCTACCGAAGCCAACATTTTAAACGCTGACATATAGAACATTGGAAGGCTTGTCATTATGCTTTTAATCATTGTAATTCGTCCACCAAAAGACAAGAACCACTTCTTCTAGTTAGCCAGTCTCTTATCCACTCTTTAAATCACGGGGTCCTCTATACACATTGATTTTTTCATATGGCTCATAGGGTAGCCCAAGATATCTAGTATGTAGCTGCTCCACACTACACCCCAACTTTTTTTTTTGATCGATAATGAAAGCCATATATTAATCAAAGAGAGCTACAAAAGAAAAGTTTACAAGAACATAAACTCAAAGACATAGCAAAAAGCAGTCACAACGTAGGGTTCCTTTGTCTGGCGAGGATACTACCAACCCAACAAGGTTCTCAGATCTGCATCCTCCTGTCGAGAAGCTGTCCACTCCATGGCCATTAAGCAGGTGTGAGAACAAATACGGTGAAGAGAGGAATGCGAGTTGCAAGCACAACACCCCAAGTTGCAAGCACAATCTACAAATAAACCTTTATCAGCAACCCCTACACCAACTAGAGTGCTTTTGGACAGGTTTACCCAATGCCCCAGATAAATCCTTAAAACATCTCAACAACGCCTTGATATTTATCATTTGCTCCCTGGATGCATCTATGAACAATGCATCATCTACATATTGTAAGTGCAAAATCTTATGTCGTCCTGATCCTATTTGAAACCTCTCAAACACAACCTAGAGCTTCCGACTTGGACACCATGATGAACAATAGCGGTGATAATAGACAACCTGGCAAAGGCCTCTGGAACTGGAGTACTTCCCAGCAGGACATCCAATCAACATCACAGAGAAAGAAGCTAACGAGATACCCCCTCTAATCCAATCCCTCCACCTCACTCCGAAACCCATTTGGCAAAGAAGGAAGTGCCCAGCCTTTTACCCAATCAATTTGGCATAAAATCCCACTTCTTCCCTCCCTAATCCTTGAATCAATGCACTCATTTGCAATTAGAACACCATCTATTAGTTGTATGCCTTTGACAACTAATAGATAAAATCACCTCCCATTTACACCAAGTTGTTTGTTTCCCTTTCATCTTCCTCCTTATCACCAACTCATTTGAATCAGTATCAGGTGTCAATAAGGTGGCTATATGAAAATTTCCCTAATGTGCTTACTACATTAAAATGCCACCACCACCTACACCATGATCTAGGAGTCTCCAACTTCAATTTAGTCAATGTAGTCAAAATGTCGCCTAAGCCACCGCCTCACCTAGGCCCCTATTGCCTAGGTGTCGTCTGGACGCTTTGACTACACTGAATTTAGTACTCTTAGAACATTGGCTGAAGAAAGGGAAAGAAAAAAGATTTCGCGGAGTTATAGAACAAGAAATCTCCGGGAGAATATTATTATGCCACATTAATAGATCTTATGAAATGATTGTTCAGTGGGGTTATTAAAGCCGATATCATATATCCCCCCTACGATTATGCTGAAGTTTCTTTTATTTTCTTTTATAAAACGTATTCAATACGACTACGCTGAAGTCAGCAGTGAGCAGGCCTTATGGGACTAACTCATCAGCAGTTAGGCCACATGTTACAGTTTGTTACATGATTAATACCAGTAGATGGTGCTTAACTTGAAATGATTCAAGGTGATTATTTGGAGAGCTTAATTTGAAATGATTCATGGTATTATTTGGAGATTTGTTGATAAACATGTGAGGAGCTTCGATTCCCTTCCCCTTGTTGGCCACCCTTAGGGATTTATCCCTAATTACCTAGTGCGTGTGGATGGAGGGGTCTGCACGTTGCCGGGGGATTAGTCAAGTGCTCTAAGAGGGCCCGAACACCCTCGTTACCTCAACAAAAAAACTGTGAGGAGATATTTTCATGATTCAGAATATCAAGCATATCGGCACAATTGGTATCAGAATTTTGAAATATGCCCAATATGTACCGGTATTTTTGATATACCAATACAAACTGAACTCTAGAGTAAGAAAATTCCAACCTTGCACGTTCGTGGGGGATTAGTCGGGTGCTCTAAGAGGCCCGAACACCCTCGTTACCTCAACAAAAAAAACTGTGAGGAGCTATTTTCATGATTCAGAATATCGAGCATATCGGCACGATTGGTATCAGAATTTTGAAATATGCCCAATATGTACCGGTATTTTTGATATACCAATACAAACTGAACTCTAGAGTAAGAAAATTCCAACCTTGCATTGTAGTGTATCGAGCATATCAATTGTATCGAGCATATCAGTATACACAAGTGTAAATATTTAGTATGAACATTCAGTTCTATTGGGGCTGCTATTGTTAAACCTGACATGCACAAATAACTAATTCAAAGTGTTCCACTATTATGCAAAAGAAGATGCTTCAATAACAAAAGGGCCTCATTAATATGAAAAATCAGTTCACCAAACATATGTTGTCGCCACAGGTTGCCATTACGTAATATGTATCATTAAGAGCTTCATTCTAGGCGAATTTGGTAGGCACTAAACAAGGCATCTCAAAGCATACCCTCACCTTGAGAGCAGGCATCGCCAACATCTTTCTCTATCTTTCCCATGCGACGAACAGCAGTTTTACATTTGTTTAAAGCAGTGTCTTCATTGAAATGTTCATCGTGTACAGATTGAAATGCAGTAACTATCTTTTCTGGCATACCTCCAACAGCCAATTTCTGAATTCATAATGACAACACAAAAGACATCTGCTATCTCAATATAAAACAATCAAATGAAACTGAAAAACAACGCACAAAAATAAAGATTTAAAAAAAATTGTTATTTAAATGAGAAAATGCTTACAATTCTTATTGAGTGAGCATCCTTCCTCACTATCTTGATGGAATTTGAACTCTTTCCATTTCTCTCCAATAATGGAGGAGGATCTTTTCCAAGCATTTCATCTTTCAGACTCCGACCACGAGATCCAAAGACTTTTCTTTCATCCCATATGTCTATCTGAAGAATTTGGTGCAATAAAACAACTGATATATGTAAGAGAATCTGATATTATCTGTCCTAGTACGCTATTATAGGATGTAACAAATATCCCTAACTCATTCTACACAATAATAAGGAGCAACAGGTCACAACAAGCCCTAAGAGTGTCATTAGCACAGCCGCCTATAAAACTTCTTTCTCCAAAGACAATCAAATATAAGGAATTTTCAAAGCACGCTTCCACGCTTAGCATGAATGTGAAAGAAATAACACTTCAATGAGGATTACCTCCGGTATGTTCTGAGGAATTCAATTAAAGGGGTTTTATTACATGTTTCTGTTTGTGGTTATTTTGTTTTTTCTAGCAATGAGATGAGACTGTATTATTAATAATTGAAATAAGAATAGTGATAGAATATAAACAGATTACAAGACATTACATATAAATACTAGATCTCATAAACACGCAAGCTTCTTGATTGTCTAATACATAAATATGAAATACACAAACCATAAATTGTTAAAACTATATAAAGTTAAAAGACTTCAGATAACTTCACGCACTACAAAACTCGACTACTAATTAATATGATTTATATAACTTTTATTTGCAAATCTAATTCATATTATATTTTAAAAAATAATATTTGATTAATAATTAAGCCTAATAGAAGAAATTAACTAACAAAGAATAAATCAGAATTTGATAATTTAATTATTTAATAACTTTATAATAAATATAAAGTTTTAGATGATTAATACAAATTTATAAGTAATTATGCTGTTTTGAAATATATTTCAAAACAACATTAATTGAAAGTTAAGTTGAAAATTTCCGAAAAGAAATACAAATCCAGACAATTGTTATATCAGTCAAACATATATATCATTCCAAAGTGACACATAATACATATATATCATTCAAAAGTTACGCATAATATAAACTAGTAATCATCAATTTATAATGATCTTAGTTTGTTGAATAATAAATAAAAAAATTAGAAGAAAAAAGATTTGGGGTAAAAAAAATTCTCCAACCAATAATTAGATTGGCTAGAAACATAGAACATGCTGCAATTTCACATGATTTGAATTACTATTATGTCCACAAAATTAAAAAGAAAATTATTACAAATATATCTTTTTTAGCAGTTTTCCCCCAAAAAAAATGTTATCTACAAAGTTCTGGCCATGATTCCCGCTTTCTTTAGGTTGATTTTCACCCAAGCCATTCAAATCTAATTAAAATGGGAGAAAATATTAAAAGCTAAAAGGAAAATACAAAATCCCAAAGTTTGCTGCCAAAATGTCCAAGTTTCAAAAGACTGTCAAAACTTTGACACAATTATTCTTAAGGCTATATTAGTTTCTTGCAATAAATGTAAATAATGCACTATTTTGCGAATAATTGCAAAATATTGCATAATATTTTGAAATTTGACCAAATGTTATGTCCTATTGGTTACACTATAGATTATTTTTTTATTTAGTCATTGTTCCTACATATATTTATTGGTTTTTCTACTCTTAAGGGTCTTGAGTCATTGCCATGTAATTTAGTTCATATATATATATATATATATGAAATTTGGGGAAATTGGGAAAATATGAAATTTTTCGATGACCTTCAGGAAATATTAAATAATTTTTTTTTTTAGAAGGTAAGCTGGATATTAAAATAAATGTTAATACACATGCGAACCAAAAAGTTAAAAACAAACTATGTACATAAGATATGCAATGGAAATGTGGTAAAGATGTGCGTTGACGACAATGTATGATTGACTAATATTCATACAATTTACATAAAATGTTACATCCGTCCCTTAATTAATCATAACAATAAAAATACACAATTAGAATTTGATACATACTACATCCATGATCCAACTTGTTGAAGGTGTGGCTCAAAATGGGGGAGTAGGTCAACCAGAATTGCAAATCGGTCGACCGCTATCAGTCAAATCTCACGAGCAACAATCCCAATAGCCAAAGAAGCAAAGGCGGTTGACCGGTTTGTAAGGTCGTTCAACCGGTTTTCGCGGAACAGGGGTGTTCAACCCAAATTTGGTAAGTTGAACGAATTGGAGACTTACTAATTGTTTAGGGCTCTAATGTTGGTCTATAAATATGTGCTTATTGGTCTAAGGTTTCAGTGTGGGGATAATAGAAAGGGATTAAGCATTCTAGGGCTTGGAGAAAGGTTTAAGGTAAGGAGATAGGGATTCTTCTTTGGGTTTATTGAGAAGGTGATTTAAAAGGGGTGTACAAGGGTCACTAGACTTGGGTGGGGATTTAATATGAGAGGAGAGAATGTTTTGTACTAGTTTCTCAAGGTTTCTCTAAACAAGGAAGAAGAAATCGAATCTTGGCCCGTGGACGTAGGCAGGTTATTGCCGAACCACATAAATTCTCATGTGTTCTTTTTATTGTTTTTCTTTGTGTGTATACTTATTTATCTTTTCCGTCGGGTCTATTCTCCCAACACAACTCAACTCAAGAACTACAATCAGAGCCAAAAAATTTTAAAAATTAGTTTCCACTCCTTAAAGTAAGAAATTTGATTTTTGAATTTAAAAATCTAGTGTAAATGCATCAAAGTGATGCATTTGCGCTAGATTAGGACTAATGACATTAACTATACAAAACTTCATTCTAATTTGAAAAAAACTCTTTACCTTTCAGAGAAATTTCACCAAAGGTGGTATAAATGGAGTGCACTTCGACTCCAAATGACAAATGTAGGTAAATGTGGGTACTAAAGTAGGTGATTTCTAAAGAAAATGAAAAATCACTCAAATCCCTCAAACCCCTTCAAAATCTCTCAAATCCCTCCTCTTTGGTAAATATTTCCCCATTTATAGACTAAGAGGCGAAATATCCCTCTTATAAAAGATATATCATAAATATTAGGGATATGTCGGAAATATCAAGAATATTTAGGGATATGAAAATTATTAGGAATATATCTGAAATATGGGGGATATTTCAAACCATGGGACTGATTTCCCTCTTTTATTAATTATATCACTAATGAAGGAAGATTACCTTAATACCCTGAATGACATAATACAGGATATCTACACCTATAATGATAACACATCTCAACACTCCCCCCTCAAGCTGAGCATGGATATCTATCATGCCCAACTTGTTAAGAACAACTTTTGGATTTTCCTTAGTAATACCTTTAGTGAGAATATCAACTAATGGTTTTCTGTAGTGATAAACAAAAGACATAGGTTTCAAGAAATAGCATGCTCTCGGATGAAAGGTCTGTCGATCTTTATGTGTTTGGTATGATCATGTTGAACTGGATTCTTTGCAATAATGATGGCTGCCTTGTTGTCACAAAACAACTTCTTGCAACATCTACCTTAATTCCTAGATCACGTTATAAGATTTCCAGCCACACCATTAGTCATCACCCTATACTCGACTTTCGCACTAGATTTAGCAATCACACTTTGTTTCTTACCCCTCCATGTTATGAAATTACCTCTAAGAAAGGTACAATACCTTGTAGTCAACCTATTATCATCAACATTTCCAGCACAATCAACATCAGTGTAAGCCTTTAGCCAAAGATGACTTTGATTGGCAAATAGTATACATTTCCTTGGAGTAGTCTTCAAACACCTCAAGATCCTCTCAACTGCTTCATAATGAGGAATCTAAGGTTCATGCATAAACTGACTCACCACACTAGCATCATATGCAATGTCAGGCCTGGTAAGAGAAAGATAAAGGAGATGACTAATTAGTCTTTACAACATCTCTTTATCTTCCAATAATTGTCCATCATTAGTGCTCAACTTGTGATGTAGCTCAAGCAAAGTATCTGCAGGTCAAGCACTTAGCTTCTAGTATCCTTAAGTAAGTCAAAGGTAAACTTTCTCCCTGATACAAAGATTCCCTTCTTTGAGCGAGCCAACTCTATACCCAGAAAATACTTACTAATTCTAGGTATTTGATCTCAAACTCTCGTGTCAGAATCTTCTTCAAATTTGCTATCTCTTTAGTTGTTTTTCTTGTCACCACAATGTAATCCACGTAGACAATTAAAACTGTAATAAACAATCTACGACATCTTATAAAGAGAGAGAGCTCAGCATGACTTTGTAATAACTCATCCTCATCACTACCTAACTTAACCTCTCAAAACAAGTTTGATGGGATTGAGTCAGCTATAGATACTTCTTCAATCCACAGATTTTTCTTTCACTGTTTGGAAGCTTCAACCTTGGTGGAGAAGATACATACACTTCATCCCGCAAATCTCCATGGACAAAGTATTCTTCACATTCAACTGATATAAATACCAAGAAAACCTTTTTTTCGGAAGGTGAATACCAAAAATAACTTGCTGCCAAAGAAAAAAAACCCGTATTGAGTTCATCTTTGCAACTAGGGAAAATGTCTCCCTGTAGTCTGTCTCATATATTTGTGCGTATTTTTTAGCAATAAATCCCACCTTATACCTTTTAATTGACCCATGGGCTTTATGTTTCAAAGTGAACACTCATTTGCAACCAACTGGTTCCTTTAGGTAACTCAACCAATTTTCATATACCATTTATTTATTAAAGTTCTCATTTCTTCCTTTATAGTCTTATGCCACTTAGGATCAGGGATCGCCTCCTGGAATCGAGAAAGTAAAGACACAAAAAAATACAGGGCAAAAAAGCAAAATAGGAAGAAGACAAATGCATAGAATACATAATTCGAGAAAAGATGTGCAATACATTGACCATGCCCGTTGTGTAAGGCAATGAGAGTGTTATCATCATTAGTAGGATCAGACACCAAAAAGATATTAGGATTACTTGAATCTGAAGTCGAGCCCGATTCAGAAGAAAGAATTTGATTTGGTAGTTGGCATCATTGTTACAAATCTCCCAAGAAATACCTAATTTCTCGCGAGAAGTACTGAGAAAAAATCTAAATTTTAAAACTCCGTTTTTATCACGATATTTTAAAAGTCACAAGAAATAAAATTTTCTTTTTTATCACGTAAACATGCCGAGATTTAGCCGAGATTTTAAAATATCCAATATTTGCTGGTTTGATGAATTTGTAAAATGGTGATATATATTACTATATTTTGTTAATCCTTGCCGAGATTTAGGCGAGAAATACCTGAAACAAAACTCCATATTTTGAAGATATCCTGAAAAAAATTCAGCAGATAAAAACCCGAGAACGAGATTTGTAACACTTATTAGCATTATCATAGGGGTCGCTTTTCCCTTCTTGTGTCTAGTGTAAACTTATGGTTCCTTCTTAGTAATAGTACCAATAGGAGCTAAGTGTTGCCCTTAAACAATAGAAGGGGAAGGAACATCAATGACCAGCTGAGGAAGAGGAACTAAATAGGAATGATGCCTCCAATGTTTTAAAACCTGAAAACTCGATTCAAAACGTTGTTGAGTCGAGTCGAGTCAACTCAATAAAGACTCGACCGAGTCTTGACACCAAAATTCAAAACATATTAATACATTTTTAACATTTATTATATGCATAAATAATGCTAACTATAACATAAATCCAAACTTAATGATAAACTAAACCTAAATACAATTTATCAATTCATTGTCAACAACAACAAAAATTTGACTAACAATCTAACACATTGTATTGCAAGTTATAGAAGACTACCTATAGATTGTGCGTAGTATGCCACAATAGTTCTAGAAAGAGAGTTATTGAACCTGGAAACAAAAAAGGGAGGCAAAGGGAGAGAAAAAGTGAGAGAGAGCAATGAAGAGGGAGAGTGGAAGTATGAGGGAGACAGAGAGAGACTTTTATGCTTAAAGAAATGTTGCCAAAGAGCTGATCGTTGAGAGCCAAGAACTAATCATCGTTCTCTGAGAGCTAGAGAGGGACAAGAGGGTAGGGGGATTTGGGGTTCTGTTTCGTACCCTAACACCCCCTTCTCTATAGGTTTATATACAATGGGTTTAAAAAAAAAGACTTAACTCGGTTCAACCGAGTCAATTGAGAAACTCATTTATTTTGGAAATTTTCGAGTTTTTCTCCAAGTCGGCTCGAAAACCCAATCGAGTCGACTCGCCGAATTTTAGGACATCAGTTGCCTCTCTTCCAACTCATTATGCTCTCCCTAAAGAAAGATAGGGGAAGAAGAAAAAAGGGTTCAGACTTGAAAAATGTGACATCCATGGTAACAAACCATTTTCTCAACACTGGATCAAACCACATAGCCTTTTTGAGTGGATGAATACCTCAAGAGAATATTCTGAATGGATTTTGGGATCCAATTTAGTTCCATTTTGGACCCAAGACATGAATAAAGCAAACAAAACTAAAGACGTGAGGAGGAACAACAAAGGGGGACTGATACAGACAAAGAATGTTACGTGGAGACTTCAACTTCAGTATCCTAGACGACATACAAATGATAAGATAGGCCGCTATAAGAACCGCTTATGCCCAGAATTTATTCGGTACATTCATTCTTGATTCTTGTGAATAGTCTTCAAGCAACTTCCATAAGGTGACGATGTTCTCTCTCAACCACCTCGTTTTGCTGAAGAGTATATGGACATGTACTCTGATGTATCATGCCATACTTTTTCAAGTAATGCTATAGGTCACCTTCAAAGTATTCCCTGGCATTTTCCAATCGAAATATCTTTAATTGCTTCTCAAATTGAGTATCTTATAACACCTTTTAATTATACTTAATACTTCATCGCTGATCTTCATCAAATAGAGCCGTGTATAACAAGAAAAATCATCCACAAAAGTAATAAAATATCAATAGCCATGTATAGATACTGTAGGTGAAAGTCCCCAGACATTAGAATGAACAAGTTGGAATGGAAAAGTACTTTTATTCATACTTGAGGAAAAAATAGTTCTGCAATGCTTAGATAACTCACACACTTCATATCTGTTGACGATGACCCGAAATCTGAGACAAATTCAAATAAGCTAGGAAAAACTAACTTCAAAGACTGGAAAGATAAATGACCTCCACGATTGTGCCACAACCTGATTTGAGCATCTTTATTACTCATACTAAGACTACTAATGGTCTATAATGCAGAAGAACCAACAACATCTAGGAGGTAGAAACCATCTGCTGCTTCAAGACTATTCCTCATCGTTTCCCTCATCGCTAGGACCTAAAAGACACAATGAGTAGGAAAGAAAGTTACACAACAATTCAGATTTTTAGTAATAGTACTAAATACTAATGGACAACAAGTTTGTTGATAGATTTGGAACATAAAGGACTGGTGAAAGAAATAAGTTATTTGTGAATTTGACATCTCCCTTCCTAGAGATAGAAGAAAGGGAAACATCAGCAATTCTTATCTCATCTAGAAGAAAAAATGGAAAACAATTTGGTAATATGAGTAGACGCACCTGAATCGATAATCCAGGTTAGACTAGATGAGAAATGACTTACGAAATTAGCAGATGCATGAGTACCCTGGCCATGCAAAAGAGGTTAAGCCAAAAAGACCTTTTAAATGGTTCATAAGACATCGTAAACCATCGATTTTAGCTATAGAAAAGTTTTCAGAGGCGGACGTGGAGCTTCTTGAAGGAGGAGTTGAAGAAGAGGTACCCAAGGAAGGAGTCATTGTTGTAGTGTAGCCGATAGGAGTATTCATCTACTATTCAGGATGGTTATACCTCGTCGGTCTACCATGGAGATCCCAATAAGTCTCTCGTATATGTCTAGTCTTCTTACAATGATCACACTTTAATTTATCCTTGTCATCAGGAGGCATGTTCTTCCGGATTGGACATTTTCCTCCCTTTTGAATACTGGAAGATGCTGCAAGGACAATGGTCATTGGTCGGAGACGACTTCTCTCCCTAAAACTTGAACTCTAGTTAACTCCAACTCAGAGTTCAAACCGGCCAAAAAATCAAAAAATATGTTTTGCTCAACCTATTGTCGATGTCGATCTTCGTCTTTATCAGTGTCCTATTGTGTGGGACCTGATAATGATATAGCCTCTTCCCAAAGTCACTAAAGAGTAGGATAGTAAATTGCTAAACTATTCTCCCCATCAGAGAGTAGAAATCTCTTGTCCCAACTAATAAACCTAGCAATGTTCTAGCATTAAGAACAAGTTCCGGTAACTATCCCAAATCTCCTTCGTTGTCCGAAGGAACAAGAAACCTCTACTAATGGTGATTGCATGAAATTAAGTAGCAATTAATCACCATAAGATTCTCTTGTTCCCATTTGTCATACGATATATCATCGGTAATGGGTTCACTCAACCCTACTATTCAAGTAACTTAGCTTCCACCTCCCTCTGATATACATCTTAGCGAATTGAGACCATTCTAAGAATTTAGTGGCATGGTTGTCAATGCGACTTGAGGTGACAGACCCCATAGACGCATGAGGCGCCCGAGGCGTCGCCTGATGACCTCTTCGAAACAGAAATCCTCCAATATGAGATCTATGTATAATGCGATTCTTTGAATAAGTGGCCCTGCAATTCATATAAATTGCAAAATCTTCATTATCAAGATGCACTTTGATAGAACCATCATTGGAGACAGTTTTAGCAATAATAAGGATGATTTAAAGTATTGGGAATAAAAAAAGGGAACAAAAAAAAACAAAGTCTACAATTACTGTTGAAGGGGGGAGAGATGGATTGTGAGGGATTAAAAATATAAAAAAAACAACGGTCTAGAATGACAACCGAATATGAGAGAGAGAAGAAGGGAGGAGGGAGAGTATAGGACCGAATAAAAAATAGAAAAATAGGCCGACAGTCGATGTGACATCAAACAATGGAGAGAGAGAGAAGAGGGGAGAGAGAGGCTCTTACTCTATTTTCTTCTTTCTTCTCGATAATACCCAAGAAAAGTAGTAAAACATAAATATATATATATATATATATATATATATATATATATATAAAATTATAAGGCCTGCACTTATTTAAATTATAAGACCCCTTTAAATATTGGTTTATAAGAGCTTTGGAAACCCTAGAGGAAATTTGGGGCATTCAAAGGGCTTTTTTTGTTATTAGGTCGCTTGAGCCCAGTTGTATGCTTGGTCGCCTAAGCGATGCCTTTAACAACCATGCAAAAAACATAGGGGAACTATATGGCCCACTCACAAATAGAGGGAGAGAGAGACCAATTGGTCCACCCATTGAGCGAGATTGAGCGAGAGAGAGGACAGCTTAACATTAGGGAAACATACTTGACACCGTTTGTCTCTTCTTTCTTCTTCTATCTACAAACAAATTTTTTATATACAAATCCCAGCATATTATATGGTAAAAGACTTGAAAAGTATATAAAATAGCATGTTTTTTAGTTAACAAAACCATATTCAAATAAAATGAATTTTATATCCTAGAACAATAATAATATTATATATATAATATTTTTAATAATGACTGCTAGATAGCCAATCGCCTGAGTCCAGCAAAACGCCCAGTCACCTAGGTGACTGAGGCAATGCCTTTGACATCTATGTATACTGCCATCCAACTTTATAGATGTGAACCGCACACTAGGGTTATCACCATAGCTACTTGTCATAGGCATCAAACTGGGATTCCCAAACACATAAAAAATTGCTTCAGACCCACCTTTAGTTAACATTAATGATAATTTGATAATATCCACAAACATCCCTTAAATATTCTTTCAAATCCTCACAAATTAACAAAATCTCAACATATGAAATTTATCACCCCCAAACACTAGCCAAAAAGGGTACTAACAAAGGAGGAAAATCATCACCCCGGCTTCAATTCTCCACAGAACTGCTGCAAACAAGTTTCAGAATTTCTGAAATATTCAAACTCGTCAAACAATATCAATTTGTCCCAGCAAAAAAAAAAACCTAACAAGTCATACCAATTTCTAAAAATTGAATTTTTCTGGCAGGACACTCTGGGTGAGAAAAACCCTCTAAAAATCATCAAAATATTACACAAAACTAGATTCACATTATCTCTGACCTAATCCTTTTTTCTTGGGCGGACTACATCTGTACGGCTGCTGACGTCAGCTGTTCTTCCCACCCTTTTTGTACCCTTTGCTGATCTTAATCGAAGAAAAAAGGGAAAACTGCTATGATACCAAGTAGAAACCCTAGGAGAATAGAGAAGAAAAGGAAGAAGAGAGGAGAAGAAGGTTAAGGGGAAAAAGTGTTAGGGGCTGATTCCCCTCTTTCTATTATTTATATCACTAATAAATGAAGATCACATTTAACGACATGATACAATGTATCTACACCTATAGTAATAACATATCTCCACCTATATATAGGGCTTTTAAAGCCACAAAAGATGTATTATATCAGGATTTCAAGGTTCTCATAAGCAACTACTTCCAACCTACCTGTACCTTTGAAGAATGTAGGGACATCAAACACAATACTGGACGCCCCACCTTTTATGCATTCTCTCTTCTTCTTCCTCTCTTTAATCTATTAAACCCTATTACAACTAACCAACGGGTAGTCCAATCATTCATAGAGCAGATGGGCCCAAGGGAGCGCTGATACATCATAAATGACTAATTATTCTGCAATTCACATGCTCTGTGATCTCGTAAGTCCCTCTGTGTTATTTATTGTTGCACCCAAACAACAACCGAACTTTGTAATTTCCGGCCATCAATCCTACACACAAAGGTTCAGATTCCTTCTTTGCCATATTAACAAGCAATTAAGAGCCACCCTCCATTTCCCCATAAGGTTGAACTGCTTGCAGATGCGAAGCCCATCCAAGTATATGTGTTTGTGTGTGTGTGTGTGCGCGCGCGTGCATGCTCGTGTGAGCACAAAATTATGCACATCTGGAGCCCCTTAAATGAAACACATGCATATAAACAAATATGTAGATCTTTATCAATCCAATATAGAATCAGAGAAAATAATCATAGTTGGTTTTCATAGAACCAAGCATCTAATATAGTCTACGAGATAATGAAACACTCTCCTCATAAGAAGAATAAAACACTTACAAGTCTGGAGACTGCTTTCTTTCCGTTGTCTTCACCATTTTCAGAAACCTCCTTGAGAGCTGCAGGGAGGACCTTCCAGAATTCATTCACAAACTCACTTCCCTTGCGTCTACTATTTTGTAAGATGTCGTTTGCCAAATATAGAAAAGAAACACGCCTCTCATTTTGGGAAGAGTTGAACAACTTATCCCATGTTTCAACAACCTGTTTAGCTTTCTTCCGGTGAGAAATACACCAACTTGACAACGCTGATCTAATGTTAAGAGAAATGCATGACATAATGGATGTGTAGTAGTATCACAAAAGTGAAACCCAGATGAGTGAAGGAAAAGAGACATATAAGGAGAATCAGTGGAACTGCTTTATTGAGTCCACACCTTCTGGTAAAGCAACAGTTATTTGAAAAATATTATCCACAATAAATAAATAAAGACAGAAGCTGACACAAGTAAATGAATCAAATAACACCCAGTACATGTGTGAACACAAACCAAAGTCTGTGTGAATTAAGATGAGGACCATGGGCATTGGATAAACTTAAGACGATTTCATAATATTAGTAATTTTGAGTATACCTCATAATTATGAATGCAACCTTCACAAACAATATCAATAATACGATCCATGGCATCAAGTATTGTATCATTGGACCAAATATAAATACAGCAAGCCCAGCTGGCTAGATATCTTATCTTGACATGAAGCCACTAACTTCCACTTAAATTCGGCTCCCTTGATTACTTTTTCCAGATCAATAAAGCAAGTAGCATCCAATAAAAAGCTACAATCAACTATAAATTCATACAAAGATACTCGTATTTATTCAAATTTCAATATTTTGAAATGAAAAATGACAAAATATATGCTAAACCATGTTATATCAGGAGGTTTAATACTTAAACACAACTAATGAGGGAAATTCTTTCCAACTGGCAACAGATATTCACCCTGCCAACTCAACCTCCAAGACAAATATTATTGTCCTTGAATAACACAACTAACGAGGGAAATTCTTTCCAACTAGCAACAGATATTCACCCTGCCAAGGCAACATGATGCAGCCCAAGACTTGGAAGCCTACATTTTGAGATGTATTATGTTATGTGGGAGTGAGAAGTATGATATCAAGACCCATGATCCATTTACTCATAATCCATGACCTTACCCATGCTCTAACTATCCATCTAATCAATCCATATACCCATTCAACAAGTCAAGGACTTTCCACCATCACATTAATGTTACCTAGCGTTTAGTTGAAGAAAGTGGTGTTTTCTCATATATTAGTTGTAGTGAGTCGGCTTAATTAATGAGTTTGATGTTTCCCCATGATAGTGGGTTTTGTAGTAGTTTTCCAAGTGAGATCTTGTTCTCTATATATCCTTAAGAAATGAAATGAGACAAAGCTTTTTTTGAATGAATATATGATATTATAAGCTTATTAGCTTATTTCTAGCTTAGTTATTCTCACGGGAGATAACTTGCTGAATTTGGATGTTGAGGAGTCCACCTTGTTGAGTTTGGGTCGTTTTTATACTCTAAAACGACTAAGTTTTACGTGGTTTTCCTAAAATTAAACCACCCCAAAATCGCCTTGCATCACAACATCAAAGACAATTATTGGCCTTGAATACAAATGAGAGGCCAGATTGCCGGAGGTGGAGATACTCCCTGATACATAGAATAGAACATGATGAGTCCAATCCCACTCCCACATTATTATGTCCTTGGAGATGTACATTGGAAAATCAACATAATCACAACTTCAAGGACAACAAACTTGGATAGAAATGATATGCAAATCAGAACGTGTTAACCAACATAATGCCCTTGAAAAATTACATAAGAAAATAAAAATAAAAATCACATCAAGAACAAAGAACTAGATAGAAGTTGTGTTTTAAAAGGCGTGAGAGCACCTAAAGGCTCGCCTCGGGGCAAGGCTCAAGCAAAATGCCTTGAGGTTGAACCTTGAAGCTTAAATTGCATTAGGCTAATACCTCAAACTGTGATGTTTGCTTTAAGCCTGAGGCGTGTGCCTCATACATTAATCAAAAATAAGGTTCTAGCCACAAAACTAAGACTTGAACAATAACTTTTTCCTTTTTTTTATCGATAAACAAATATATTCATCAACAGAAGAGAGCTACAAAAATAAAATAAACAAAAGTTCACAAGAACGTGAACCAAATGAAAAGAAACAATGCACCCAAGGGAACCCCTAGTCGCTTGGGCGGGCCCCAAACCCGACTCAAACTAGGAGAAGGCCCCCGTTCACCCCCTCCGGGCTAGACGAAACCCACTCCAATACCATAGAAACAGCACTATCACAAATTCTGAGAACAGAAAAGTGCAAGTTCTCAAAAACTCTCTTGTTCCTCTCTTTCCATATTGACCACGCTATAGCACCCGGCAAAACCCGCCAGATGGCCAACCTTGAACCATCCCTGCTAACCAAGTCCCAACGGGATAAGAAGTTTGGAAAGGAAGAGGGAAAGACCCACTCCACACCCACTCTGGAGAGAAAGAAACTCCAAATCTCACAAGCTACAGGACAACACAAGAGGAGATGACAATCCAAATCTCACACCTTAAAAGACGTGTGCCTCATACATTAATCCAAAACAGAGTTCTAGACACATACACAAGACTTTTAAACATTAAATTATAATGTGTGGGAATCATAATTTTTTTTATCGAAAAAATACCAATTTATTTCTTTTTTCATTTTGT
The DNA here is from genome assembly GCA_015143295.1 of Tetracentron sinense. NCBI lineage: Eukaryota > Viridiplantae > Streptophyta > Magnoliopsida > Trochodendrales > Trochodendraceae > Tetracentron > Tetracentron sinense. Next base: position 24,330,248 of record CM026557.1, on the reverse strand, counting down.
TATTAAAAATTAACACTTAATTTATTATGTCTAACGTATTTAGGTTTTTTTCATTTTGTTATTAATGTTTTGAAGGAGTTATGGTTGTTTTAGAAAGGCATATTGCTACCATTTTTAGGGTTTTTGCCTATTTTTGATTGGAACAACTTAGAGATGGCTTGCTCTACACTTGCATTGATGATTCCAAGTATTTTTGGAGTATGATTGAAGTGTTTGATGTGTGCATTGATGAGTTGAAGTGGTTGGGAAGTGTTTGATGATTAGTTACACCTAGAAGGTGTTTGTTTATTTGTGTAGGAGTGTGTACTCCTTGTGATATTGGGTTGTTGTCGTTTCTTCCCTAAGGATTCGTAAAAAGAGAAGCATAATGGAAGATTCCGAGGTTAGTCAAACCCCTAACGCTCCTGTGAGCAATGTTAGAACCCCAAACCTAAGAGGGGCATGGTGATGCCCCAAACCTTCAGATAATCTGTAAAGTTGAATGGAAATAATTATCTAGTGTGATCATAGTCAGCTAAGCTTTACGTGAAAGGAAAAGGAAAGATGGGCTACTTGACAGGTACCACTCCTATGCCTAGCTCTACTATTCATCCTTTGCGAAGTGGGATGCAGAGAATGCCACCATCATGTCTTGGCTCCTCCATTCTATGCAGCTGGACATTAGCGATAACTACTTGTTCATCTCCACTGCTAAGGAGATTTGGGATGCTGTCACTCAGACCTAGGTAACACCGCTAGAGCTTATGAGCTACGACAGCACATTTCTCAGTTAAGACAGGATGATACACCATTGTCCACGTACTATTCTACTCTTCGGCGGTTGTGGGAAAAGTTGGACCATTACCACTCCTTTAAGGCAAAGTGCAGTGAGGATACTATCGCTCACGGGAAGTTCATTGAGGATGGTCGAGTATTTGAGCTGTTGGCAGAACTGAACCCTACGTATGAGCAAGTTCGAGTTCATATTTTGAGAAAGGAGTCACTACCTGCCCTCACAGAAGTGCATGCATGTTTACATAAGGAGGAGCGTCGTCGTAGTGCTATGCTTGAGCATCCTCCCCAGGAGAGATCTGCCTTCTCATCTGTGTTCCGAGGCAAAGGTCGTGGTCATGGAACTCAGGGAGGTGCTCAGTTTGGTGTTCCTGGAGATGATCGTGACAGGTTGAGGTGTGAGCATTGTAGTCGCACACGTCACACTATAGAGACATGTTGGGACCTTCATGGTCGCCCACAACAGAGGGGACCTTCAGGCAGAGGCCTTGGAGGGGGACGATCAAGGGGTAGAGGGGGCTCCAGTGCTCATTCATTTGTTTCGTTACTTTGTTAGCTTTGTAGATGATTTTTCTCGTTCTACTTGGGTTTACCTCTTTAAATCTAAAAGTGAGGTATGCTCTGTTTTTAAGTCATTTCATGCTATGGTTATCACTCAGTTTGATGCTAAACTTAGAATTCTTAGATCTGATAACGAAGGGGAATATATTTCTGGAGACCTTGTCTCGCACTTTGATCGTCATAGTATCATTCATCAGACCACTTGTGCCGGTACGCCCCAACAAAATGGTGTGGCTGAAAGAAAAAACCGTCACCTATTAGAAGTGACTAGTTCTTTATTTTTTTTCATGAATGTTCCTAAGGTTTTTTGGTCCCATGCCCTTTTAACTATTGTGTTTTTAATCAATCGAATGCCATCTTGCATCTTAAACTTTCAAATACATGTTCATGTCCTATCTCCTGCTTGCTTGTTTCCTATCCCTCCAAAAGTCTTTCGTTGTGTTTGTTTTGTTCACGTAGCTCGTCCTGCCCATACGAAACTTGACCCCAAAGCGCTCAGGTGTATATGACACCTCCCCTGGCTTTATGTGTCCCTCAGCCAAGGGAAGAGTATACAGGCTGAAGAATGCGGTGTATGGCCTAAAGCAATCCCCAAGAACTTGGTTTGAGAAGTTTCGTACTGCAATGTTGAAGAATGGCTACAATCAGAGTCAAGCTGATCACACATTATTTGTCAAGCAGTCCCACCAGAAAGTCATTGCTCTCATCGTGTACATGGACGACATTGTGGTGTCTGGGTATTACTGTGATGAAATTGGGAAGCTGAAGAGTAAGTTGGCAACGGAGTTTGAAATTAAGGACTTAGGTCAGTTGAAGTATTTTCTGGGAATTAAGGTTGTCAAATCTAAGAGAGGTATTTTTATCTCACAAAGAAAGTATGCCCTTGACTTACTTGAGGATACTAGGATGATGGGCGTAAACCCTGTGACACTCCAATTGATGTCAACCATAAGCTTAGCTAAACCAATGGCGAGCGCCTAATGGATGCAGGCATGTATCAGAGACTTGTGGGTACACTAATCTATCTCTCATTGACCAGGCCTGACATTGTATATGTTATGAGTGTAGTAAGTCAGTTTATGCATGCCCCGACCTCAGGACATCTAGAGGCAGTGTACAGGATTCTAAGGTATCTCAAGTCCACTCCTGGGAAAAGTCTGACGTATGCTAAGCATTATAGCTTGCAGGTTAAGGCTTATACGGATGCAGATTAGGCAAGCTCAGTTGCAGATAGGCGCTCCACTTCTAGTTATTGTACCTTTGTGGGTGGCAACCTTGTGACTTGGCGAAGCAAGAAACAACCTGTGGTAGCAAGATCGAGCACAGAGGCAGAGTTTAGAGCGATGGCACGTGGAGTCTGTGATCTTCTGTGGATTCGATTGCTCCTCTTAGAGATGAGTCTTTCAGTTCAAGACCCTATGAGCCTATACTGCGATAACAAGGCGACAATCAGTATAGTTCACAATTCGATGCAACATGATCGCACAAAGCATATTGACGTTGATTGGCATTTCATCAACGAGAAGTTGAAATCAGGTGACATTTGCACTCCTTTTGTGAAGACAGGAGACCAGCTGGCTGATGCTCTAACTAGGGGTGTATTCAGGTCGGGCTTTGCCTTGCTCGGCTCGGCTTTGCCCTGCTCGGCTTGAAAGGGTTTATTCTAGGCTCGAAGCCCGGCTCGGCCCGAAATCAAGCTTGAAAAGTCGGCCCGAAGCTTAACCTGAATTCAAAAGCATGGCTCGACTCAAATTGATTCAAGCTCGAGCCGGGCTTGGCTTGGCTTGGCTCGAGCTCGGCTTGAATACTTTTTAAAATAATAATAATAATATTTTACATTATTTATATATATAATAATGATATATATAAATAAATAAAAAATTTAATGATATTCGAGCCGAGCCGAGCTCGGGTCGAATCGAGCCGGGCCGAATCAAACAGGGGTTGGCCCGAGCTCGACTTGATTGAATTTTCAAGCTTTTTTTTAGGCTCCGCTCGGCTCGGCCCGATCGAGCCTAAAAATCAGGTCGGACCGAACAATCATGTCGATCGAGCTTTGTGCAGCCATAACCATAGCCCTAACCAGTTTTACAAATCTCGTTTATCGGCCGAAGTTTTTCTTAGGAGATTTTCAAATTTGAACTTTTTTCAGGTATTTCTCGCCTAAATCTCGAGAATAATTAAAAATATATATTGAAATTACAAAAAAGAGTAATAAATATCACCAAGTTATAAATTTATAAAACCAACACATTTGTGTATTTCTCATTATGTTTTTAAAATCTTGATTAAATCTCGGCTAAATCTCGCGATATATACGGGATTGAAAGAAGAAATTATATTTCTCACGAGATTTTTAAAATATCACGATAAAAACAGAGTTTTAAACTTTAGATGTTTTTCTCAGTTCTTTTCGAGAGAAATTGGATATTTCTCGGGAGATTTGTAATAGTGGCCCTAACCAAGGGATTAGGGGGGCCTCTATTTAGCAATATTATTAGCAAGTTGGGGATGCGTGATATCTTTGGACCAACTTGAGGGAGAGTGTTGGATACTATATGGTATACTATACATGTTAGTTATGAGGGTAGACTTGTCCTTTTGTACTTAGTTGGTGAATATAAAAGATAATGAGTTAGAGAATGTTATTAAGCTCACTCTCACTCTTTCTCAATTTAGCAATATTCTTCTTCTTCTTTCTCTTTATTATTTCATCCAAACCCTAGTTTTTGGATTACAATTCCCTTCGATAATCTTGGTCTTTCCAGAGACAAGATCGATGGCTTCCACCATTTGTCACAGTTGGATAATCCTAGTACCGCCAGTGTCGCTTTAGTCGTTTACTCAAGTACTTCAGCCTCAACTCTCAGTGCATTTGTTTTTTATCCTAGTCGCTCCTGGATTATTTATTCAAGAGCATCCGATCATATGAGTAGTATGTCCTTTTTTTCTTCTTAATTAATTCTGATAGGAACAAAGTTAAAATTGATGATGGCACATTATCGCCTTTGCAGGTAATGGGAGTGTTTTTGTTACTCCCTCTATGTCCCTATCCTCTATTCTTCATGTTCCTAACTTCACTTTGGATCTTCTGTCTATTATAGTCATATTATGAAGTCATCAGAACAGTGGCGTCACTTTCTTTCCTTCTCACTGTGTATTTTCAGACTTGGAAATGAAGTGGGCGATCGGTACAGGCCATGAGGAGCAGGGATTGTATATGCTCGACCCTTTGTCTCGCATTGCTTCATCAGTCCAACAATTTCCCCACAGTGTTAAGAGTATTAGTAGCCAAGAGGAGTTGTTACAATGGCACAGACATCTTGATCATCTCTCCTTTTCCCTGCTTAGGCATCTATTTCCTCAGTTATCTGTTTCTAGTTTGCTTGAATATTTTCAATGTGATGCGAAGCACTGTCGAACTTCTTATCCCTATAATGGTAAAAAAATGCGATTCACATTTTTTTCTCTTATGCAGTCTGATGCATGGGTACCATCTCTTGTTACTTCTTAGTATGGTTTAAATACTTTGTAACGTTTGTCGATGATTTTAGTCATACTACATGGGTTTATATGTTGAAATCTAAAGGTGAAGTTGGCATTATTTTTACATCTTTTCCCAAATTGATTGTTACTCAGTTTAATGCTTCAATTTAAAGTGCTTTGTTCTCACAATGAAGGGGAGATATGTTTGCTAATTTAGTTATCTTTTTGCTTCTCATGATTTCATTCATCAAACTTCTAGTGATGGTAAGCCTCAATAAAATGGTGTGGTTGAGCGAAAAAACCGGCATCTGTTAGAAGTCATTCCTTCTCTTATGTTTGCTATGTATGTGCCAAAAAATTTCTCCGGTCCGATGTTTTAACTATTACATTCTTAATGAATCGAATGCCTTCCCGAATCTTGGAATTTCATTCTCCCGTTTCCCTTTTATCTCCTACTTCTTTGTTTCCAATGGCTCCGCGCATCTTTGGTTGTATTTGTTTTGTGCATATTGCTCGTTATGATCGCACAAAGCTGGACCCTAAGGCTCTTCGTTGTATCTTTCTTGGCTATGCTCCTCATAAGAAAGGGGTATGAAAGCTATCACCCCCCCTTCTCATCGATCATTTGTTTCTATGGATGTTACTTTTTTTGAGTCTACCCCTTACTTTTCTACGAAAAAGTCATCTCTTAAGAGGGAGAGTACAAGTAAAGAGATACCTCCCTTCCTATTCATATTTTTTCTCTCTTTTAACAATGGTCACCGAATGACGGAGGGATGGTAGACATGAGGAGTGTGAACCCTTAGTTAAAGAATTTCAAGTGTACAAGCGAATGGAGAAAGATATTAAGGAAGTCACTCATGAGCCCCACCAAGAAACCTCTTCTGATCCAGGTAACATTGTTCTTTCTAGTCCTAACTTTGTTGATTCTGAGGTTCATATTACTCTTTAGAAAGGTACTAGATCTTGTACTCAGCGACCCATTTCAAATTTTGTTACCTATCAGCTTTGTCTTCCTCGTATCGTTCTTTTACCTCGGCTTTGTCTTTTGTGTCTGTCCCTCGCAGTGTATCAGATGCGCAGTCCCAACTAGAATGGAGAAAAGCAATGGAATCACTCTTTTACCTTGGCTTTGTCTTTTGTCTGTCCCTCGCAGTATAACAGATGCACAATCTCAACCAAAATGAAGAAAAACAATGGAAGAAGAGACGTGTGCCCTTGAAAAAAATAGTACCTAGGATATGATTAACTTACCAACAGGAAAGAAGCTTGTTGGATGTAAGTGGGTGTTTATAGTGAAACACCGCTCAGATGGCTCAGTTAAAAGATACAAAGCTCGTCTAGTTGTGAAATTATATGCTCAAAATTACAACAAATTATCAAGAGACATTTTCCTAGTTGCAAAATGAACTCAGTAAGAGTCCTTCTGTCACTTGCAGCCAGTCAGAATTAGCCCTTGTTCCAGCTTAATGTGATGAACGCATTTCCCCATGGTAACTTGGAGGAAGATGTGTATATGTTACCTCCTCCTAGCTTCGTATACCCCTCAGATGAACAACAGAAGGTGTGCAAGCTGAAGAAAGACGTTTGGCCTGAAGCAGTCCCATAGAGCATTGTTTGAGCGGTTTCGCAATGCTATGTTGAAGAATGTTTATAGGCAAAATCAAGCAGACCATACACTGTTTATCAAGCAGTCTCATAAAAAGGCGACTGCCTTGATTGTTTATGTGGATGACATTGTGGTAATAGACGATGAAGTGGATGAGATAAAGTCCTTGAAGAGAAAGTTAGCAAAGAAATTTGAGATCAAGGATCTTGGCCATCTGAAGTATTATCTTGGGATCAAGGTTCTCAGGTCCAAGAAAGGCATCTTTGTTTCTCAGCAAAAGTATGTTCTTGACTTTCTCGAGGAGACAGGTATGATGGGTTGTATGTCATATGATACACCCATTGATACGAATCATAAACTCAATGAAGATAGTGGGGATCGTCTATTGGATGCAGGGAGATACCAAAGACTTGTTGGTCGTCTTATCTATCTCTCACCAGGATAGACATTGTCTATGCAGTCAATGTGGTTAGCCAGTTCATGCATGCACCAACCATTGGGGATTTAGATATAGTAAATAGAATATTTTGTGACTCAAAGTCGTCTCCTGGAAAGGTTTGTTGTATACTTGTAATGGGAACTTAAGAGTTGAAGGCTACACTGATGCAGACTGGGTTGGCTCAATTTCATATAGACGCTCTAATTTAGGGTATTGCACTATGGTTGGAGGTAACCTTGTCACATGGAGAAGAAAGAGCATGTAGTTGTAAGATCCAGTACAGAGGTAGAATTTAGAATCATGGTACACAGGGTATGTGAACTACTCTAGATTCGATTGCTCCTGAGTGCGATTGGACTGCCTACTAGGGGTTCTATGAGTTTATACTATGATAATGAAGCAACAATTAGCATTTCTCACAATCCTGTGTAGGAACGTCACTTTATCAAGTTAAATTTAAAGGCGGGTTACATTTGCACTCCGTGTGTGAAATCTTCATCAATTGGTTGATGTGGAAAAGGCATTTGTCCATGGTCAGCAAATCTTAGATGGAATCCTCATAGCCAATGAATACATGGACGAGCGCCTTCAGTCGTCTCAGTCAGGACTTTTATGCAAAATTGATATGGAAAAGGCTATGACAATGTGAATTGGGACTTCCTCCTATATGTCATGCATAGGATGGGCTTTGGATCTAAGTGGAGGAAGTGGATATTCGTTTGTGTATCGTCTACTTCCTCTCTTTGCTCTTAAATGGTTGTTCCAAAGGTTTTTTCAGGAGCTCAAAGAGTTTAGGGGACCCCCTTTCCCCGGCCCTCTTCATCATCGTATCGGAGGCCTTAAGTCGGATGCTCTCGCAAGCGAATGGGATGGGTTTTGAGGGCTTTTCAGTAGGTCAGGATCACCTAAGTATATCTCACATCCAATTTACAGACGATACCTTAGTATTCTGTGGAGCTTCCTATCATCAACTAATCTATCTTAGGTGTGCCTCGAGGTGTTTCGAAGCAATTTCAGGACTCCGGGTGAATCTGGGTAAGAGTGAAATTGTGAGGATAGGGGATGTCTCCAATCTCGATCTACTAGCCTGTTGCTTAGGTTGTAAGATGGGGTCCCTCCCGACTAGCTATCTTGGGCTCCTATCTTAGGTGTGCCTCGAGGTGTTTCGAAGCAATTTCGGGACTCCAGGTGAATCTGGGTAAGAGTGAAATTGTTAGGATAGGGGATGTCTCCAATCTCGATCTACTAGCCTGTTGCTTAGGTTGTAAGATGGGGTCCCTCCCGACTAGCTATCTTGGGCTCCCTCTGGGAGCATCTTTCAAATCCAAAGCAGTCTAGGATCCTGAAATTCGAGAAATTTGTGTCCTGATTAGCTGGTTGGAAATCCACCTTCCTCTCAAAAGGTGGCAAGTTGACCCACATCAAAGGCACCCCTCGAAGCCTTCCTACCTACTTCATGTCCTCCCTGGTCATTCCTAAATCCATTGCTTTGACCTTGACCATATTCAGCGGAACTTTCTTTGGGCCGAGCTAGGCAATAAAACGATAAAAGGAAATACCACCTAGTAGATTAGAAACAAATTTGTAAACCTTTAAGTGTCGAGGGTCTAAACATTGTACCAACTAGTCAGGTCAACAAGGCCCTCTTGGTCAAATGGGTTTGGACATATGGAGATGAGCGTGATAGTCTGTGGCGGAAGGTGATTGAAGCCAAATATGGGGAACTATTCTGTTGGAAATCTAAGGGATTGCATGATCACATGGCGTTGGTCTATAGGAAGGTATTATGGCTATAGCTCCACTACTTGATCCCCACATAAGGTTCAAGTTGGGAAATGGAATTGATATCTCTTTCTGGAACGATGTTTGGTGTGGTCAGTTGAGGCTAATGGATGACTTTAGAAACATTCTCCTAGCTCATACAAAGGATGCCTTTGTTGCTGATTGTGTCGAGAGGGTAGAGAGCAAGTTAGTTTGGTGCCCCCATTTGAGGCGGAACCTGAACGATTGGGTAGTATACAACATGTAACACCTCTTAGATTGAGTTCCTCCCCCAGTGTCACCCAGGTTGATGATTGTAGGTTGTAGTCAAAAAGCAACTCCAGTCGATTTTCAATGAGATCCCTATTACAGTCCTTGCTTGGAGCCCCAACGCATTCTTTTTCGTATAAAGTTGTATGGTTCTCAGGTGTTCCACCCAAGGTATCTTTCTTCCTATGGTCCACAGCACTGAACAAGATTCTTACGACAGATCACTTAAAGAAAACAGAATGGAGTATGGAGAACCATTATTACTTATGTATGAATGAGGAAGAGACAGTAGATCATTTGACCTTGCACTGTTCGGTTGTCTTTGGACTTTGGACTTTCTTTTTTTCTCGATTAGGTGTGGAGTGGGTCTTCCCCCTCCTTTCTGAGCTTCTTATCGAGTAGGCGGTTGACGCCCCTGGTGGGGGCTAAGGAAGTAATGTGGGCACTACTACCTGGAGCTATATTGTGGGGTATCTGGAAGGAAAGGAACTATCGTGTCTTTGACAATTCCAACTCCTCCCCCTCCCCCTCCCGAATCTTAGCTCGTGTTCGCCATATGCTGGTGTTTTGGTCCTCCTTATCTCAATGGAGCAGTGATGTGAGGGAAATCCTACTATGAGATGCTTTTTTCTAGCTTGTTACCTATCTATTTTGTATCTTTTTCTCTTCAGTTTATCTTCTTGTAAACTGTTGTATTTCTTCTTCTCTATATGACTACACTTGATTTACCGATCAAAAAACAATATTTGGCTGATGTGTTGACTAAGGACTTTGGTGGTACTTAGTTCTGAAGTATTGGTGGCAAGCTGGGCATGAGTAATATCTACGAACCAACTTTAGGGGGAGTGTAGAATACTTCTCTTTTATGTATTTTGTTTGTCTTATACATTGTTTTATTGGTATACTATTAGTATCTCTGATATACTAATAGTATACCATTAGTGGAGTAGGAGAGAGACAACCAGCTCTCTAATTTCTCCCTAATCTTCTTCTTCTCTTCCTCTTCTCTCAAACCCTAGATCCAAACCTAATACCTATCATATCCAAACCAACTCATTCCGTTTACAATGCAAGCCCTAGTTCTCTAAAACCCTGGGGAAATAATGATTTTTTGGTCGTTTTGGACGGGCTTATCTTGTATTTGCCTAGGAACGAATTGTTAACAGTACCTATTAATGATGTGCCTTCACCCTCCCCTGGGAGTATTGATCTCCTATTGCAATCCCATAATTCCCACACCGTGATAGCTCGCCATCCCTTCATTCGCATGGATCCCTGATCCATTAGCATAATCACGATGATTGGTTTGAATACTCAGATTCTTGACTATCACATGATTTTACCTTCTTCCGAGCTAACGTCTAGAATAACATTTTAACCATTGACGGACCAAGAAATTTGGACCAGATAGTCCTACAAGGAAAGGTGGTTTGATTCCTCTCTATTTGCAATATAGCTGAAAATAAATATTGAAGAAAACATACTGTTTGCATTAGGGTGCCAAATTCTAGGATTAGAACTGGATTAGGATATGTGAACAGCTTTCAGGAACACAAATTAGAAAGATCGTCTATTACAACAAAAACGAAAAGCTTTATGACACTGACTTCCCATGCAAGATCGGAGGATAAATGGCCACGTCAGATATGGAATTATTTTTCATACGACAGAGACTATAAAGATGGGGATAAGAAATTTTGAGACGTAAGTCACCCTTTAGAGTTCTATCGATTATTATCTAGGTCGTGCTTGCACTTTACGATCAAAACCAAAAAGCTATTAGGCTCCAAGGGAATCACCATAACCATTTGGTCTTAAAAGACATATTTCTCTCTTTAAGCCTCCTAATGTTCAAGCCTCCTTTTCATGGGAATTGGCACGGCTATCGTCCAGAGAAATTTGATTACATTTCCAAGCCCACAATCATCTGGTCCCAAAATCAATAGATTCCAGATTAGCTTCTAAGGGAGGACTGATATATTTTAGAGGCCATTGACCAACACAACATTTCAAATGTTAGCGTAACTAAGGTAACCTCTTCATTTAAATTAATGCTCACCAAACAGATCTTACCCAAATTCCTCTTCAGTCCTGAAATAGCCCCGAAACATGTCAATACATAATTAAGATTTACCACCTTGTCTTCATTAGCCTCGCTGAAACAGGAAAAAAAAAAAATATATATATATATATATATAATTGGCAAACTGGAGATGAGAGACATCCAACCTACACCCACCCAAATAAAAGCGAATTATTAGATTAAGAGATTCAACTTTAGAGATAAGTCCAGTCAAGAGATTTCACGCAATCATTAACAGAAAGGGGGGAAAGGATTCCCTTGATGAATCCCTCTAGTTGAATGGAAAAAGTATAATTGGCAAACTGGAGATGAGAGACATCCCACCTACACCTACCCCACTTAAAAGCGAGTTATTAGATTAAGAGATTCAGCTTTAGAGATAAGTCTAGTCAAGAGATTTCACACAATCATTAACAGAAAGGGGGTAAAGGATTCCCTTGATGAATCCCTCTAGTTGAATGGAAGAAACCTTCAGAAATAAAAAATAACTAATATATATATATATATATATAATCGGTAATCAAGCATTGATATTTTTTATTAGAAGGTAATCAAGCATGTATATTATATGGAATAAAAAGGAACTACAGAATCAGGAACACAATAGAGTACACAAGCTCGTGAACCCAGAAGCAAAAACGACAAACATAAGAAAAGAAGCAGCCACAGACAAATTAACTCATAGCTGGTGGCACCCGAGCCTAGTTAGACAAAAACAATAACTAAAAAGTGAACTCAAGAGATGCATCCATGAATCCATTTCCTCCATCTCACTCCAAAGCCTCTCTTATCGAGTGAGTACTCTAAGAAATCCCAATCCACCATATAATGTGTTTTCCAAATCCCGCTTCAACATCCACCAAGCCCCTCTTTCATCCTTTCTTCCTAGCATTTTGAGACAATAAGTATTTCATCAAGGAGTTGTTTGTGTTTTTATGAAAGGCACTCTGGTGAGGGGAGACAGTCAGGTCCAACATTCCTTTAGTCTCCGGCCAAAGTTTTAACTAGGATCTTATACATACTACACACCAGACTGACAGGCCCAAAGTCCTTTGTCCCCCTAAAACGCCTTCCTTCTTGGGGATGAGATAATTCAAAAATGTCAAAAGGAATAAAGCGAAAACTAATCTATGACTATACAACAATCAGAAAAAAAAACTAATTTCAAACATGACAACAAAGACACGTCCCAAAAAAATGACAATGGAGAACTAACATTACAGAAGGCTGCTGAGCCTTACAACATCACTGACAAGATCAACACAAATGAACATAATACAACATGTTAGAAACATCCTTAGTATAATTTTAGCAATGAACGGCTTGTGAATAATAATTGCTATGATGAGAATTTCTATGATAGAAAAATTGGGTAGTGCTTCTGCTTTTATGCTGTGGAATGACTCAAAGCAATTGATAATCGATTAGTAGCAGAATAAGAGGAAAACTAATTGAAAAAGGCTACATGATTGCACCAATTTGAGTCAGTAGAAAAGAAACCCCAAGGAGGGGGGAACAGGATTGCAATCTTGACTTCGAAAACAATACAGTAATATTCTTTGCACAAAATTTCAAAATCATCTAAAAATAAGATGCCGAAATAACCGACTTATGAAGTAACGAAAATGATAGCATAAAAGAGGCTTGTGCCACTAACATAACTTGAATGGATCAAGAATCTAAATATATATATATATATATATATAACAAAGAAAATAAGGGCACAAGTCACAAGAGATATAGATTGCACCACTATTGCTACATATGCCAATAAAAAAGGAAAAACAAATGAAATTGATCAAATGATTAAAAATGTGCATTTAAAGAGTCCTGTTTCCACTGTGTAACTTCAGTGAACTGGCCATTCATGGGATCGACAACCTTTACAAAATTCATTATGATTATGTCATTCATAGAATTACATGGTTTCCAAGTAAAGGATACTTTGAATGCTTTGTTGTGAATTGTTGAGCTTAGACAGCTTCTCAACTAATATCTGTCCATCAAAACCGGTGTTCATCCTGCCTTTTTAACAAATCTTCACGTAAAAAGACCCCTGCAGCATTACATTCAATTGAAAATAAATTAGCATTGTAAAATGTATGGTAACTATTCTGACGTTCAAAAACAAACATGCAAGCGATGAAAACAAGGGAAGTCATCTTTTATACAGTATTGTGGAGGAATTCGCTCTTGGTCAATTAGGCTTTTTTTTTATCAGAAAATATCATGTATATTAATATAGTGAAGAAGAAAGCAACAGTTTCCAGGGTGATAAATTGAAGGGGATTAACAAAAAAAAAATACAGAAAGTAAGTATAGCAAAATGAATATACGAGGAATGGATCTCCTCACAACAAAATATCCCCCACTTCGATCCCCTCCCAAATGTGTAATGGAGGACCATTCCACAAGCATGCGTCAAATACAAGCTAAGATACCAGGGTTGGATGAGGAGGAATTGTCAAAAACACGACTATTCCTTTCCTTCCAAACACCCCAAGAGATAGCTTCAGGTAGCATAATCCAAATTGCTTCATTGGCCCCCACTAGCGTCGAGAATTGCAAACCCGATAAAAAGCTTAGGAGGGAAAGGGAAGACCTACTCCACACCTAACCTAGACAAGAAGAAAGTCCAAATCCTAAAGACAACAGGACAATGTAAGGTCAAATGATCAACTATCTATTTCTCAGTCGGGCACAAATAACATCGATTTGTCACTCTACCATCTACTCTTTAAGTGATCCATTGTAAGAATCTTATTCAAAACTGTGAACCAGAGGAAGAAAGATACCTTTGATGGGACACCTGAGGACCAAACAGCTTTATGAGGAAAAGAGTCCGTTGGTAATCGGGCAAAGGACTATAAAAAAGATCTCACTGAAAACCAACCATTATTTCTCTTTGACTACAACCTACAATCTCTAACCTGGGTAGGATAGAAACTCAATCTACTGAATAGGTGTTGAAGGTCTTTTAACTTCTCAATCATTCAGGTTTCGCCACAATCGGGGGCACCAAACTGACTCACTCCCCACCCTCTCGACGCAGTCGACTACTTATGCATCTTTGCTTAGAGCAAGGAGGAAAATGTTCCAAAAATCATCCTTAAGCCTCGATTGACCATACTAAATATCTTTCCAATAGAGGATTTCAAAACCATAAACTATCATAAACATAATGTGTGGATCAAGTAGCTTAGTCACATCCATGATTCCTTTCCAAAGCGAATCCATGCAATCCTCGCACCCTCTTTGGTTTCCAACAAGAGATTTTTCCATATTTGGCGACAATCACCTTCCTCAATAGACTCTCACGTTCATCACCAAATCTCCAAACTCATTTGGCCAAAAGAGCCTTATTGACTTGACAAGCTGGGACGAGGTTGAGACCCCCATCACTTAAGGGATTATAAATTTGCTTCCAGTCTACTAGGTGGTATTTCTTTTTATCACAGCTCACATCCTAGAGGAAGTTTGTCTGTAAACGGTCGAAGGTCAAGGCTATGGATTTTGAGATTAACAAGATGGACATGAAATAAGTCGAAAGGCTCCTAAGGATGCTTTTGATGAGGGTCAACTTTCCTCCCTTAGAGAGGTAGGTGGATTTTCAGGCAGCAAATCTTGCAGAAAATCTTTCAATGTTTGGGTTCCAAGTTGTTTTGGCTTTGAAAGAGACTCCCAGAGGCAAACCAAGGTAACTAGACGGTAGAGAACCTGACTTACAACCTAAGCAGCAGGCTAACAGATCTAGATTGGATATCTCACCAACCTTCACAATTTCACTTTTTCCCAGATTAACCCTGAGTCCAAAGACCGCCTCAAAGCAACGCAACACACCTAAGATAGATGATAGATAAGTTGAGAGGAGAAAGCTCCACAAAATATTAAAGTATCATAAGCAAATTGTAGATGTGAGATACTTAGGTGATCCTGCTTTATGGAGAATCCTTCAAAACATAGTATTAAAATTCGGTGAGTTGAATTGAAACTCGGCCGAGTCAACTCGACTCAGCCAGATTTCGAGTCAAGTTTCAGGCAAAACTCGGTTTTAACACTAAAAACCGAGTAACTCGCCCCCGACTCACCCAAGTTTTTGCATTTTTTTGTTAAAACAAAAAATCAAGTAAACCGCCTACCCGATTGACTAAATTATTTTTTTTTTCTTTTTTTTAACACACCCCACCCACTCTTGAGTATAAATACAAAACAAAAGGGGGGTGTTTAGTATATATTGAGTTATGTATCTCATTTTAGGCATGGTTTATCATTAATTTTGAATTTATACCATATATACAGTATTAGAAAAATATTATATATGTCCGAGTTTTAGGTATCATTATTCGGACGAGTTTTGCCCGAGTTTCCGAGTTGACTCTACTTGGCAAGTTTCCGAGTCAAGTCGAGTTTTCGGGTTTTAAAACACTGCTTCAAAATCCACCCCGTTCGCTCTGGAGAGCATCCCACTCAAAGCCTCCAAAACTATGATGAATAGAGTCGTGGAAAGGAGATCCCCCTATCTTAAGCCCTTTAAACTCTTGAAGACCCTTTAGAGCTACCATTTATGAGAATAAAAAAGGAGGCTGGAGACACAGGCTAACATCCATTTTATCCACTTTGACCCAAATCCCATCCTAAGATCACATATAGAAGGAAATCTCAATTCACATTGTCATAGGCCTTTTCCATATCAATTTTGCAGATCAGCCTCGGTATTTTTGTCCTAAGACGCTCATCCACACATTCGTTGGCGATGAAGATGTCATCTAAGATTTGTCAACCACAAACAAAGGCTCCTTGCTGGAGGAAATGATGGATCCCAAGACAAGTCTCAAACAAGAGGCTAAGAGTTTGGTAAGGATTTTGCATGTGCTACTCACCAAATTAATTGGCCTAAAGTCCTTGAAATATTGGGCATCAGATTTTTTTCGAAATCAGCACCACAAATGTCTTATTAGTCGATCTATCAAATTGATTCAATTCGTGGAGCTCTTACAAGACTGCAAGAAGATCCGCAACCACAATGTCCCAGCAAAAGCGGTAAAACTCTATGGAGAACCCATCTGGACCAGGAGATTGTCTGGTGCCATTGCTCAGATAGCACTCAACACTTCTCCCCTGAAAGGTTTTTCTAAGTCTTCTCTTTGGTCTGATGTTAGAGTAATTAGGTTGTTTGGCACAACACAAGGGGGAAAATCTATGGAAGGTCTTCCGTTTGCTCTTCCTTTGTTGGGGTGTTAGAAAGAACATAAGAGAAGAAATTTTTATGAGGCAGACATTAATTGGTGGAAGTATGAATGGATATAGGGCAGGTATCAACTACGTGGACGTCCATTTTGAAAGAGTTGAAGGATAACGAACGAAGATATTAGCACTGGATATTTTTTTTATTGGTATAAGTACGGGATATTCAGTGACTAGTGGAAATAAAAGTTTAGCTCTTATCTCAAGGGAATTATTTTTTATTTATTGACGCAATCTACTGTTATTAAAAGGGAAAAAACGTTTACAGAGTGTATAGCACACTAAATGCAGGAAGTAACCAATACAACTAGAAGTAAGCTACTGACCTGGAGAACACAGTCTCTCAGTTGAATAAAAAATCATGAGAAAGGGAATGTAAACATCTGCAATAAACTATCATGGATGGGACAAAAATAACCTCATTGTGCACATAAGAATTGTAATAAAGCACCATTGCAGCAAGAAAATGGAATTATCATCTGCCGATCATCATGCAGTAAAAGGTAGGTGCACTTTGGTATCCATACAAAAATCCAAGACAAATTATCCTCACATAAGATGGCTAGCAAGATATGTTTCTCCAATGCCTCATTCCTGCCACCAACGCATGGTACCAGGAGAGATACAAGCTACCATGCTTGAATTCTATTCAACAAGCAAAGCGACTTGTCGAGTCGAAGAAGCTCATATTTGATCATTGAACTCAAATGGAATAAATGCCGCTAATTCTTGCATGAGTTGACCAATAATGAAGGCAAAAAAGAACAGTCATAGATCTAGAACATAGTTGTTAAAGGCGTTGCCTCAAGCAGTCGCCTACTTGCCTAGGCGACCAGGCGCTCTGCTGGGCTTAGGCGACTGGACGCCTAGGCGGTCATTATTAAAAATCTGATTTATGTAATATTATAATTGTTTAAGGGTATAAAAAGTTATTTTATTTGAATATGTTAGTATTTTATATGTTTCGCTTGTCTTTTATCATATAATATGTTAGGGTTTGTACATCCAATAAAAAAAAAGGTTTGCAGATAGGGAAAAGAAAAAAAGCATCGTACAGTGTGAAGTATGTTTCCTTCATGTTACCCTGTCCTCTCTCGCTCAATGGGTGGACCGATTGATTGTTGTTTTTATTCAGTCCTACACTCCTCTCTCTCTCTCTCTCTCTCTCTCTCTCTCTCGCACGTTCAACTGTCACTGTAAGGTAGTGTATTTTTTTATCCCCTGCAGTCTCTCTCCCCCCTTTCGATAGTGTCATTGTAGAATTTTTTTTATTCCCAAAACTTGAAATCCCTTTTTATTATTCTTAGAACCGTCTCAAAGGATTGTTCTATTAAAGTACATCTTAACAATGAAGATTTTGAATTTTATAAGAATTGTAGGGTCCCTTATTGCAGCATACATTAGATCCAATATTGGGGGAGAATTTCTACTAGAAAGGAGTTCATCCGGCGACGCCTCAGGCTATCGACTCAGGCATTCATCAATTTTGTCGCCTCGTCACCTTGACAACCATAATCAAGGAAGCCTCACCGATCAGAATTAGGTTATAAATAAGGAAAGATGAAACGAGAACAAGTGAATTTGAGTATTCAGTATCTCAGCATAGGTCAATAAGATACATGAAATGTCATGCCACCGTGTGAGATATTAATGGAACATAAAATGACAAGCAAGGCTCAAGAAATTGAGTAAGAACGTAGGATCTGGAAAGTGATCACTTGACTTGAGTAACTCTCACTCAAATAAGGGGTGGGATAAGGACAAAAATAAAGTGCCATGAAGAGTGATGATAAGGAAAGAGATACCCTATCACTCAATGGATAAGCACCCAAAAAATTCCATAAGTTGATCAAACTTCAACTCAATGTGACGTGGATTCATCAATATAGATCAGAATCTTAACAAAAAGCTTGCAACATGTAGAGGCACAAGTACAAGGTGAGAAATGAGAGAGATACCTTTAAAAGTTATTACTGACAGGCTGATAGTCAACTTCCCTATTTAGTATTCCTAGGACAATGAAAATCAAGTGTGAGGATACCTTGCAAAAGAGAAGCAACAAGGAATATCTTCATTGTGTATGGTAATGGAAAATGTGCCAAGCTGCCCAAAATCACTCGTTTGATCTCATACAACTATACAAGTTGCAGCAAGTACTTGCGTGTAATGGAGAATTTAGATGGTTCAACTGTTGCATTGTAGCACTAAAAATCTTGAGAGGACATTTTCCAATAGGGTGACAAGAATAGTTGGAATGAAATTGATAAATGGTAGGGTCTGCTTTTGGCGAGCTGATGGTCCCTTCTGGTAAGTTCCTTGCTGAGATCCTAGCGAGACCTGATTGCAGCTAGGTGGTTTTCATCAGGTTGTTTGATCGGATCTCAAAAGGGAATATCTCAGGGTTTTGGTTTTCTCATTCACACAGTTTCGTGTTAAATACTGATTTACCCATTGCTTGGCATAGGGGGGCAAATGGTCTAGTACAGTTGTACCTTTCACATGTTTCTCATGAGGTTTCTTACTAGTCACTTTCACATAGTTACTCTGCTTACCTAGCTTCTATTGATTCGGTCGCAATTCCTCCATTTGTTCTTTTGGCTCTTGAGCATCATCCATAAAAGACCGCTATGATTTACCAAGATACAAGCTCTTGAAAAGAATGGTAGCTGAGAATTGACTCATCTTCCTCCTAGAAAACAACCAGTTAAATGCAAGTGGGTGTTTATAGTTAGGCACATGTCTGATGGTGTACAAGGCTAGGCTAGAAGGGATACACTTAAACGTATGCTAGACATTTGCCCCCCATCGCGAAGCTGATTCTATTCCCCATCTTATCTCTCTTGCGGCCAATAAAGATTGCAGCTTTATTAGTTAGATGTAAAGAATGTCTTTCTTCATGGTGATTTTCATGAAGTCTATATAATCTACATCCTAGCTTTCGGCTTAGAGGAGACTGCTAAAGTATGCAAACTCAAAAAACCATTGTATGGTCTCAATCAGTCACCTAACGCTTGGTTTGAAAAAAAATTGTGTTGCAATTCTGGATTTTAGATTTTGTGTTACAATTCTGGATTTTGGATTCAGAAGATGTTCCAATAACCATATAGTCTTTGTTAAGATAAAAGGTTCAGGAAAAATATTATCCTTGTGTATTTAGATGACATAGTTGCCACTGGAGATCATGTAGGCTCTATTGTACAACTGAAGACACAACTTAGTAAGACCTTTGATACTAAAGACCATGGGGTACTCTAATACTTTTAGGGGATTAAGGTAGATCAGCACAAGTCCAATAGAAATATTTGTATATCTCAAAGGAAGTTACCTAGATAATTACTGGACACTAAGAAGGTTGGCACTCGTCTGCAAGGTTCTGAATATCAATATCACTCGACATGTCGAGCAGTGGAAAAAAGATATATCAGAGATATATCGTTTATCGGTGATTTTTGGAAAAATGACAACAAAAAAAAGGGGCAAAACATGAAAGTTTGCAGTGAAACTTCAGGAAATGTTAAAATAGATATTAATACACATTTTAGAATAATTTTTAAAAAAAAACAACAATGTACATAAGAGATGTAATCAGAAGAGAGCAAAGATGTGCACTGACGAGTCACAATAATGTATGATTGATTCATGTTTCATTCATTTTTGCATGAATCGTGACCATGAGAGTGAGAGAGATAAAGAGAACCGTGAATAGTATTAGATGTGAAAAGTATTTTCAATGGCTTCCATTGTCTCGATTAATAATATTTTATATTTTAAACAGATTAATAATTTGTTTTAGTTTTAATGTTATTAAATAATATTTAAGTAATATTTAATAATTTTATATATTATTTTTAGTTAAATAAGTTATATTATTTGGTCGATGTTACTAAGTATATTATTTAGAATTATTAGCTATTAAAAATAATAATAGAAAATTATTAAAATTTATAACTAAATAAAATATTCATGAATTTCATGTATAATCCTTTAAAAAAAAAACGACTTATATTAAAATTTTAATTCTTTTTTTGAATTTGATGTATAATACAAATCAATATTAGATAATGAGAGTGACCCTAGCATTGCCCTTATATTAGGTTAAAACTATTAAAGAAGTATGTCTAATGGGATTATGGGAGTGACCCTAGCATGACCCTTGTTAGGGTTACTTATATGTTAAAGACAAGGGATTATGGGAGTGACCTTAGCATGACCCTTATTAGGTTACTTAAATGTTAAGACACAAGAGGGTCAAGCCCTCAAGCTCATTCGATCAACAACCAAAAAAATCAGAAGAAGCAACAAAGGCAGAGCTTGGAAAGGAAGAGCCGAAGAGGAGAGATGGAAGTCAACCTTGGCTGGCTTTTGCAATTGGCGAAGGCTACAACCCACGGGCCCACGACAACGGTAACTCAACCCACGGCGACAACGAGAGGTATGTCTCTTGCCTCTTCTTCCTTCTTCTTTCTTCTCTACTCTCAACCCTTTTTCCTTTTTTTTGTTCTAAATCAAAGATTCAAGAAGATTGATGAGTCTCAACCAAGGATCAAAAGGGTTGAGAGTAATCATTTAAAATTCAAACCATTCACGGGTTGACTGTAGGGACTGGCCTCATTCAGGCTCCCGTGATATTTGTTTTTTTGTTTTTTGATGTTGTCTACACATGTAGCCAGCAAAAATTGGGGAAAATATGCATATTCCCAAGTTTCAGTCGATATCGAGCCGATGTCACCGATATATCTCCGATATTATGTAAAAAAATGCTTACGGTGTGTAGATGTGTCGAGAGGTGGCGATATCGACATATATCGGAGATATATCGCTGATATTGTCGATTTGTGATCCTTTCTCGTCTGATTTACTCGCCTATGGAGCCCAATCTATACCTTCACAATATTCAAAGGAAGTCCAACACTTGGTTGGTCGCCTTATTTATCTAACTAGTAACTATAACTCATCCCAATACTATCTAAGTTGTATAAGTTGTGAATCGATTCATGCATACCCCACAAACTCTTCATCTCGATGATGTATATCATATTTTCAAATATTTGAAATCATTCCACAAGCGTGGATGTATGTAGAGTTTGCAAGAATATTGGATATTAGTGTTTTTTGTGATGCTCATATATTGATCATTGTGCTATCTTTGGCTATTGCACAATTGTTGAAGGTAATTTGGACACTTGGAATAGCAAGAAATAGACAAATGTTGTTCGCTCGAGTGTAGAGGCAAAATTTTGTGTAGTGTGCTATTAGTGAATTGCTTTGGCTTTCTAATCTCCTCTTGCAACTGGGTGTTGCATTGCACACACCAATGAACTTATTCTGTGACAATCAGGGGGCTATTCGCATTGATTCCAGACTGATTTATCATGAGAGCACTAAATACGTAGAGGTTAACTGTCACTTCAACCAACAGAAGATTGTTCAAAAGTTGGTGATTTCTCCCTACATCCGTAGTGTTGATCAGATGGCTGATGTTCGTACTAAGGCACTTGATCCATCAAAGATTTAGAGGTTCTTGGTCAAGTTGGGCATGATTAATATCTAAGCTCCGGCTTAAGGGTGAGTCTAGGGGACTGTATATTTTATACCTACCTTTATGCCCTTGTGTCATTTTTTATCTCTTTTATGCCTATAAGGGCATAATCTTCATTTCTCCGTTCTTCTTTCTCTCAACTCTAATACTTTTGACATCCAAATCTCCTATGATCACGCCAACCCATTGGGAATTGGGATCCCATGACCTGTATTCCCTAAATTTTCCAGTTATGATCTTCCTCCACAGCATCTCGCTTTCCTTTGTACCCCCATAACTATTATCCCTACATAACCTTAATCATGTCTTTAAGCATCCGTATCCCTAGGCCCCTATCCAAAGTCGGGCTCTTTACTTTCCTTATCATACTTACTCTTGTTGACTGCCTATAGTGATGTGGACCGCGATGGAGCTTCTTCTCTCACAACAGGCTTGTCTTGCATCTCTTGATTATTGAGTTATTTCAATAAAAAGCAAGAAACAATAAATTTATGGTTTTTCTATGAGTTGAGGCCAAAAAATGTTCAACAATAAATTTATCGTTTTCATCTTTAGCTACCTATACCACCCTACTAGGATAACAACTGTGCTGTGAAGATTGCTCATAACCCTGCCTTTCATGACCCTAACAAGACAACACATAATACGAGCAAAAAATGTTTGGATTAACATCCCCAGATGCTTTCAGAACTATTCGAAATGTTCATAAATTTCCAGGCATCAGTCTTAGTTCCCAGATTTTCAACTACTCCCTTGCATCAGCCTCGGTTAGTAGGCGAGGGCTGTTATCAGATGCATTCCATTTCAAATCTTGAATCCTTGTATTGCAGCTGTGAGCTACCAGTGCGCTCGCTATATTTCTGTGCTAGTATTTGTTCAGGAGATCAGTTTGGTGGCATTTTCTGTATGCATTCTAAAACTGTTAACCTAATTGTTGTCAGTGTGATTATGCAATTCTTCTCTTGGGAACATCCTTTCTCTAAGGCCCTTCCAGTTTACAGCACTGGGGATTAAAAAGAACTAGAAAACTAGCAGAATGTAGTCAACAGCCATTAACAAAAGGATACATTCTTCCTTAAATAGCTAGCATAAATATCAAAATTTGAAAAATATAAATACATGATAACTAACCCGATTTCCAACTGGAACATCGTGTGACTTAAACCATCGCAGAAAAATCCTCCTTTCGATCTTGGTTTCCTGAATTAGTTACGTCATTCACCAATCTCAGCAGATAGTTGGAGAGCTTGAACAAAACGAACCAAAAAGAAAGAAAGAAACGCAGAATTCAATGGCGGAAACCCTAGATTTGGAGAGTTTTGCAGGAAACTGGAGAGGTGAAGTGGAGAAAAACGAAACCCTAGATTTCAGTTGTTAGGGGGAAAAAAAAAACGGAAGGAGATCGGGGGTTTGGGTTTGAAGTTCTAGTTGGGAGTGAATAGATGAGAAGGAGAGGATCGACCCGACAAATAACTGAAAGGATTCTTTTTGATTTTGTGGTTTTAGACGGGCGTTTCAGCAATAGCCAAGAGGGAAGACGCTTGTATCTGTGTAAATAGTAAATACCTTTTTCTCAGTTTACTGCAGGGGTGCTCCCAAAAATAATCTCAAATCCTAACTCTTTAAATTATTAATTAAAAACAAGGGTTGATGTGGCATTAGAAGATACTAGCGGAAGGCACGCGCATTGCACGTGTGTACAGTTCGATGCACGTGAGAGAGAGGGGTGGGGGAGAGCGACTTGGGAACCCTAGAGGTGAGTGAATTGTAACCACAATTAAAGAGTGTCAAAAGGGACACGTGTTAACCTATGGGTGCAATTGATGAGAAAGGGGTAGTTTGAGGTGGGTGAATTTTAACCACAGTTAAGGAGTTTCAAAAGGTGTAGATGACAAAATTGTAGTTTGGGAATTAAGTAAAACATTAAATCAATGTTTTGTCTTAAGGGCATTTTGGGAAATTATAACTTTAAATAGATTGTAGATGAGAAAAGGGTAGTTTGGGAATTTATCAAAAATCAAGCTACAGTTTGAGAAATTGGTAGTTGGTAGATTGTATATGAGAAATGGGTAATTTAGAAATTAAGTAAAACATTAAATGAATGAATATTTTTAAGGTTTGTATATAAGGGTAGTTTGGGAATTGACAAAAATCAGGCTACGGGGGTTGTTTTGGAATTTCCATCATTAGGAGGGCTTCTCTCATTATAGTAGAGATAAAATAAAGTCAAGCCATATTCTTTAGGGCAAAGGATTTACTCTCACTAGAGTATCCCTTTGTGAGCAACAGGACAAAGCAATAAGAAAAAAGGGGAAAAAAATTGAATGGGAAGAAGTCAAAAAATGGGGGGGGGGGTGGTGGGGTGGCATTTTTTTTTCCACCAATTTGTTGCTCACCAGAGGGAAAAAATGACTTATGGTGGCATTTTTTAGAAGTATACAGTACCCATAGATGGACTCTTATTTAATGACTATAAAACCCTTATATTTGTTTGCTTATTTTTTAGGGTACACCAATATTTATTCAGTGGATAATATTTTTTTTAAAATCAACTTTCTTTTTTTAAGGGTGTTGTTATGTGCACTCCAATATTTGATGACTACACCCCATTCAAAATATTTCTTATATTTTAGGGTGTTATTATGAACACACCAATATTTTCTTATTATACACCAAGCTTATAAATTATTGACTACACGCCATTAAATTGTATTATCAGCTACGAGCACACCACAAGGTAAAAAAATTATCTAAAAAATTCTACTTGTACACCAAACTTAATTTTTTAAAGAACGTCATCCTAATATGAAAGCATGAGGGAGAGAGCGATAGGCAAGTTTGATGCTTCGACCTTCTCAGTTCGATTCGTAGGTCGTGCCAATGAGTAGAACATGAGCCTCGGCATGCTAGAACAAGGCCGAACTAAAATGGTTGATAAGAGTCATCTTCCCCTATTAAAGGCCCTCGGAAGAGTTGTACAACTACCAAACCATATCAAACTAAAGACATGATGTCTCCCTTCCTTTATGTTAATAAAATAAAAGACAATTCCAATAGTTTTGGTATCAACCATGCATACGACCTCTAATTAATTCAAACTTTTAATATAATAGGGTAACATTAAAGAGATACATAATATTATTAATTTATGGATTTTTTTTAAAGTGACCTTTGAAATGCAATTTAGTACAAGGACACAATTTACTTCAAATTCTGCAACATCCATTAGATTTGCCTGTAGCATTACTTTAAAAAATGTGTATCCACCAACTAAATTGAGGTTTTTAGCCACCAAATTTCTTATGGTAATCTTTAACATTGGTTTCACTCACGGTATTGCATTATTCGCATCCTATATATAACATTCAGTCTCAATTGAATTCTCCATCAATCATGAAGCAATTTCAACCAATCTTCATACGTCTTTTATTCCTCACATGTGACTCCTTATAACCCTGCTGCCACTCCTACCAGTTATTTGGACTTTATAGGAAGGCATGGAGAGTTAGTTTTTAGACTAAAAATATCAACAAATTTGCTAAAAGTATTTGATTCAGATATGAAGCCTGCAAGAATAGCATGCATCCAATATATCATTGGTGAAATCACTAAAGATAAAGCTGAACCGTTGTATATATATCATTGGATACTACTAGTGGAGGTTGCACGTGCAGTGCAATTAAATAATGATCATGATAAAACCTTATAAATTGAGAAAATAAATATTAGAGACATATGTTAAAACAATATAAACAAAAAATGGTAGAAGAATAAAATGAAAAAGTATATTTTACAAAAAAAAATTAATGAAAAAACTATCATCCCATACAATATGAACATGCAAGCTCGTGTAGTCGTATTGATCCCAAAAATAATGCAAGGGTAAAGCAAGAACTAATTGTATGATCTAACCATCCGAGCTACTATGTATTGCAAAATCTAAGAAGTCAAAACTCAATCAACTGAGGGGGGGTCAACCTAAAAATTATATTTCAAAAAAATCTATATTATCGAGCTTCAGATAATCAGACTTCATTGCAGTTGGAATTGCAACAACAGGTCAAATTCCCACGACAGCAAGATCCACACCAACAGCAGCAAAACTCATGCATGAGTAACACAAGATGATCTTCAAAAAGTGCAACTCAGTGGGCGGTGGGTTGGTTCAAGAAGGAAGAACTCGGTATTTAGATGGCATCAAGAACTCGGCAATAATTGAATTTCAAGATACAATACCTCATTTTGTCATATGGTCAAACACTCACTGTGCATCCAACAAATTAAGAGAAAGAAAGTACAATTCGTCCAAAAAAATTACAGATCATAGAAAGCTAGATACAAAACCAATGAATAGTTCAATTTAAGATCGTTGTCCAACTAAACTCACCCTACAAACATAAACCCAACAAAATAAATAAAGAAAATTGTTTACAAAGAAGAACAATAGAATTTGGCAAAAAAAAAAATCCTCACAAATATTATCCCAACTAATGTTGAAATTTAAAGAAAAAATCAAAGGAAACATAAACTTAAATTGGCATCAATGTTAAGATATATTAAATAAAGTCTAGGATTCATATTTGTTTACCATAACAAGAAAAACGAAATAAAAAAGAGCTTTGATCAGTTTGCAGAAACTTGCAAAAACAGTTGCTTGGGATTTTATGTCTCTTACTTTCTCATCTAAATTTTGGGTCACTACTTGTGCCTTGGGCATGCTGAAAGATCCATGTTTAAAATGAAAACGCTAATCTTCAAATCTCCCTGAATCAACAACACGGTATAGATGAGGATGAAGACGTTGAGAGGGCATCTTGAGTGGATCCGTGATGTGGTGGCAATCTCAATCCCTCGGTGGGCAGTTGGGCACTGTGCAAGTGGAGTCTGATGATGGCATGATAAAGGCAGTAAGAGGCATGTTGTTTCTCAAAAGACAGTTGTTCAACAACTTTACTAACCTATGGGCATTTTTGGAAGATGGAAAAATGTACAACATTACTAATCTAGAGTTCTAAAGGTGCAAATGTCAACGTCAATAAGCATATAGCATACATACAGCAGCTGTGAAGAAACAAAAAGAAATGAAATAAGGGTAATATTCGAAAATAATGTTCGACGAAAACATTTGGATCGTATGTTACGCTCGTGTTATAAGGGTATAGATGTACAACATCGAATATGTCAGTGGAGAATATGAACAAGAAGTGTGTGCCCTAAAACACAAGTCTAAGAAGGATCAGATTGATAGGGACGACCTTGATCAATTGATCATTATCCATATTTCAGAAGCACTTGATAAGTGGATGGAGATGAAGATCGCAAAAGCTCAGTGCGACCTCCCATAAAAGAACATAATAGTGGACGAGTTAATCCTTGAAATAGAGACCTTCCTTCAAGCTAAGCAATAGTTGAGAAGAAGAGAACAAAAGCCACTCCAGATTTGTAATCTACCTCAATGCCGAACTAAACGGTTGAGAAGAGGGATGGAGGTTTGGAGAAGAAGGTTCACAAATTGGGGATTTGGGTGCGCATAGAGAAAGGTACACTCCTAAAATAAAAGACAATTTCTTAACATTGGTGTATAGTAAGAAATTGTTGGTGTGCTCCTAGCAGTACCCATATTTTCAAGGTTCCCTTATCCATTCGCCAACACCTCTCAATAGTTTCAATTCATCATCACTTCTCCATTAACAAACATTCTCCTAGTTCTCATTTTTAGTTTGGTAATTTTATTTATTTTATGAAAAATTTATTATACGATTTCTCGTATGCCTTTGATTCTCTTTGTTTTGTCGATAGTTGTTAAAAATTCAATTAGTTTTTTCGACTATTTCTGATTATTTGAGGTTTTCTTCATTCTAAAAATAAAAGAAAAAATAGATTAATGGTATTAAAATTTTTGCACACTACCGCATGTGCTTGCATTGTCCATTAATGGTTCACCATTTAAATAGTACATTACCCATAAATATTAGATGAGAAAATCCCAACTCTTTCATTAAATAGGTGGTGATTCCATTTTTATTCCTGGGTAAAATGACTCTTAAAAGAAAATAGAGCTAGCATTACCCTCTATTCTTATAATTAATAAACTAGTGGAGACCCCGTGCGATGCATGGGTTAAGAAGACAAAGCATTAAATTTAAAATAATATTTAAAAATAATAATTTTTTTGGAAGTATTATGTTAATAAAATAAAACTGTAATTAAATGAAACGGTAATCAAATGAACATCATGCATAAAAAAAACAAAGCATCAAATTGACATCCCAAATAACATAAGCAAACTTAATTTACTCTGAATGACATAAATTAATCAAATTAAAATCATGTTAAAATTAATATTTGTTTGTTTGTAATTAATTTAGAGAGTACAATCCCTTTTATCTCTGATAGGTTTGACACTTAGCAGGTTTCCCACTTGCCATCTATTAGAAATGTTGTGCGTTACACCCTGGGTTTGTCCCAGTGGTTGATATCCCTTTGGGGAGGTGTGACTCTTGTTCTAGTCTTGGTGTGGCTGTTGAGCACCCGCCATATGTGCTAACCCTGCTAACCTCCTAACCTCCTAACCCCTAACCTAGGGTAGCTAAATGATTAGGACCAAGCAAAAAAAAAAGTTGTGTGTTTAATGAATATGATTTATGATTTTCTAGATATATCGGTTTTAAACCACCCTATCGGTAGTGTGTGCTAGTCACCACTCCATTAGCCCGAGAGGGCGTGAGTGTTGTCATCTCCACCCGCCCATGACTTAGAATAGATACTAACATACCAACCGAACTAGGGTTGCAGCCTAACAGCGTATCTCTCTGGCACATTAAAATTTCACTGGTTTATTGAATTAATGCTAACGATACTTAAATCACTCACAATTTTATTCACGGACGTTTTATCATTTTAGTCATTGTTGAGGATCTATTGGAGATCCTAGTATGGCATGACTTCAATTTGAGGATTTGATGGGATGCACTAAAAGTCTAAAACCATATAAATAAAATTTGCAAAATCTAATTTTGGTGTGTTGACTTTGCCCTTGGAAGGGGGTGAAGATGTTATCATGTAACGTATAACATACATTCCAAACTACCACACAACCAATCCTAAGGTAGTCGCTAAGGTGCCATAAGGGTAAGTCTAAGCAACCACTCCAAATGGGAGGGTTGATGGGGGTGCACTTATCATTTGATATACCCATTTTCCCTCTAGATTGATAACCATATTAACTCATGGATAAGTCCAAGCACCACCCCCATCACCACGTTCCCTTCTCCCAATCTCTAAAGCCTCACATCACCATTTTCTCTCTCTCCCAACTCACGACCAACCACCCACCTAACCTCGCCTACATGTCATTCTCCATTTAAGGGTGTATCAAGCTTCATACACCACATGCACATCCGATCGTCTATTTCCCTCACCCACTTCCCCTATCTTTCTCTCACATCTCTGTGGGTCTCTCACAGAGACCCAACTCTCATACTTTCTTTTCTCCTCACGTCTCATTCCCCAAAAGGCTCCTCCTTTCTCTTACTAACCTCTCCACCTCTCACCTACTCTCATCCAACCACCTAGTTTTAGGGTGTCGCAAGCAATAACGCCTAGGAGCAACCACCAACAACACCAACATTGCTGGTTCTACTAGCAATTGTGGTCTCCCCAGATTTGCCAACTTCCAAATGAAAGGTATTAGACAAATTATTTCCAATATTGCTAATAAAAAACAAAAATAAATAATTAAAAAAATCCATCACATAATTAAGAAAGAAAATAAAAAGGTAATCAAGATTTTCACCTTTTCTTTTAATTGCACTTGAAGAATTGACAATGGGTGGGATAGGTCAGGGCTAGGTGAGTTGCCGGTGTGTGTATGGATGCAGGCATGAGTGTCCTTCAGTAGCTCCTCAAAGAAGCTATCCATCGAACAACTGCTTTGGAGTTGATCGCCCATTACCAACAAGAAACAACAGATCAATAAGATAGAATCAACCAAAAAGAACAAAATCTGGTGAAATAGAAAATTTTAGTATTTTGATCATGAGCCAGATGAAAAGCTAGTCAATTAAAATCGATAAAGAAAATCTAAAGCCAAAGATTCTTTATGAGTCTTTATATCATAGAGGAGAGAGGTTTTTTTTTTGGAAAATGGAGAGGGAAGGACTGATACGGGAGAATGAACTTTCTCCCACGTAACAAACTATGAGAGATGAAGAGTTAACCAATGCAATTCTTGGGAAAAGATTTTAAAGTGTCATGTTGAGTATCATTATGGTCGGTTATAGACTTTATTTAGGTAGACTCATAAATGAAAAGAAGGAAATGGAGGGAATAGAAGAATTTTAAAGTGTCAAACACAATCTAATAAATGAGTGGGATGATGTGGCAAAACTAAGAGAAAATAAAGGCTAAAGAAAGGTGCCACCTAAGCATCCTATTTCTTTAGTATATAGTATAGATTTCAAGTTTGGTGTGTAATATAAAATTTATAAACATTCTTTTTTATTTTGGTGTGCATTTAAAATTTTAAGAAATTAATGGTGTGTAGTCCTCAAATTTTAAAAATGGGGGGTAGTCATCAAATTTTAAAAATGGGGGGTAGTCATCAAATTTTGGTGTGCACCTAACACCACCCTTTTTAAATAATGTCTTGTCTATGCACACCCATACCCCTAAACCCTCTTCTAAAAACTTATTTCTTTTTAAGAATGAACTCGTGAAACTTCTCTTACCTTACCTTTCAAGAGCTAACGAGTTGTAGAAACACAAACTACTGTAAGTTTTTCCTATTCTTAGTAACCTTAAATCCTAGGCTCTTCATTGTTCTTCAATCTTCATCTCTCTCCCTACTATATTCTCTCTTTGTCAAATTTGAGTTTGTCTTTCATGATTTGTATAGTTTTTTTTTTATGTTGATTATATGGAATGGAACGGGGTTTGAGGGTTTATAATTTTAATATTGATGAAATTAATTAGTGACTTGCAAGCACGCTAATTAAAATGAAATGCTCATTTTCCGGCACTCTCAACTCTGATAACACTTTTTCCCAACCACTAATTATGTTATAGAATGGTGTATAGTTAAAAATAATTATAAGTATTTTTTTTTAACTTTTTGGTGTACTAGTAGAAATTTTTACATTTTATTTGGTAAATATCGGTGTGCTCGTAACAACACCCATTTTTTATTAAGTCAGTCTACAGGTACTCCCAAATATACTCCCGAATCCTAACCGTCTATGGCTAACCACAAAGAGTCAAAATTTTGCTTGGCTTATTTTATCTTTGCTAATGTCACATCAGTTCTAATCTTGACCCTTTAATAACTAAATTAAAGGATTGGGATTTGGGAGTACCCATAGACTTACACTTTTCTGTTTTTTAAAAGCAAATTTGTATGCTTGTTATTACTAACCCAAGCAGTAGGGATGGGCATGTGGCGGCTTCATAAATGTTTTAGGGGGTTGAGACATGTGGCCATCAGGTATTGATTACAGTAGAATAATGTTTTACCCTTACACCTCTTTTTTCTCTAATAAATTTGTAACACGACACAACATTAACTGTATGTGTTTTCCGATCAGGTATTAATTATCATTTATGGTACGGTTTTAGAAAATATTTGGATCACTTGTAGTGATTGATAGCATCTTTCAATTGTATACTTAACTCCTTTTACGTAGTGTCCTTCATATCCTGCTTCCCTCCTTCTATCCATTGATTTGCATGATTGTTACAGTTGTGGTTATGCGAATATAATCAACAAGAACTAGTAGTTGCAACTGGTGTTTTGGGAGATTACTTTGCTTGCTTTTTTTCTTGAAGGGTAGCAATTGAAATTGTCATTGGAACAGAGTCATCGTAGCAATTAGTGTTAGGTGATGGTAGTAGAGGATTGATTCTTCCTTCGATGCAAAATGAACATTTTTTTAGTGATCCTAAATTTTTAAATTTATTTTTGAGGATATATTTGTAATTTTCTAATCAATGAGTATTTTAGTAGTATCACTAACGAATGTTTGATCATAAGAAATTGTCTAACTTAGTGTTGAACCAGTGTTTTTAGAACTGGACCGACAAGAGGACCCGTTCCTGGCTCCATCGATTCAACCAGCCAGTCCGATCAGTTTGGTAGTAAAACCTTCAAAAACCTGTTTTTTAAGCCCCAAAACCCGTTTTTAGTTGTTCTTTTGCACTAAAAATACCAGTAGAACACAACTATTACATCAATAATAGTTTGCGCACTAAAAATTATTACTTTGATACACTAAAAGGCTTTAAGAAGTAAGAAATTCAAAATACATGTAAATTTTTTTAAAAGAAAAACATAGAAGTTGAAGTTTAGTAACCACTAACCACCAAGTCATACACAAACAATATAGTCTGGCAACCATCATCAAGTTATTAACCAACGTGAAAAAAGAGATATAGTATCATCAACTATGACACTATGCTATCAAATTCAAGTTTCTAAAGATCATTAAAAACATCCAACACAACTAATGGTATTTTCAACGTAACCAAGCCTAATCATCATCACCATCTGCACTTTCAACTTCATCAGGTTGATCTCGGGTAAGGGCGGGTGGCAGTAGTGGAGAGTGATTCTCTTGACATCCTTGACTTTGGATGCCAAACATGCATATATCTTTTGGGGTTTTGTTTGTTTGATCGATAACATCTTCATGATCTGCTTTACAAACATTGAACAAAAAAATATTATTTAATAATAAAGTGCATTATTGATTATACAATTTCATAAGTAATAGAAATTTAGTAATTGACTACTGTAAACACTAAATACCTCATTATTGTGCACGACGGCATTGTCTTTCAATTCTTGGTAATATATCTTCAGAAAGAATATATTCTACCTCATAAGTGTCAAGTGTAGGAGGTTCTTCATCATTATCTATAATCCAATCTTCTGTGACATCGATCTAGTCAATGTCTATAGGATCAAGATTCATTTCTCTCTTCATTTCCTTACAAGTCATTAATATTATCAAAAACTAAAAGTGAAATAACCAAAAAAAGTAAGCAAAATGACATAGTATCATACTAATACTAATTATATCATACCTCTGTTTCAATCTTAAATTGTAGTGCACATATACAAAGTCATTAAGTCGTTGGTGTTCCAATCTATTCATTTTCTTCGAGTGTCCAACTGCTTTCACATCTAGACGAACTACACATTTGACTTAATATACAAATTGCCAACATTTGGAGATTTGGAGCAGTTCCTCCAAACATTCACCACCATTCATCTGAAGTACAAAATTATTATTAAACAATAAAATTTTGAATGAATTACAAGTTACAACTTATAAATAACAATAATTCATTTTCCAAACTTACTAAAAACAAACAAATTATAATACCTGGAAGTATAGTTTTGCATGAGTTCATTGTAACTTGTCATCCAAAATCGCTACGACATTCTCGAAAGACCTTTATATCTTGTATCATCAAAGTTGCATGTGCTAGATTATCAGCTAGCTTTTCTATCACATCAAACAATCAACTCATTACTTCAGGTAAGTTTAACAATGCGTTAGGACTGTATTGAAAGATAGGGTTAAGAAAATAACCAACGGCATGTAGACTTTGATTCAGTTGTTTATCCCAGTGTCGATCAATTATATTAATATAAGGTGCATGCAATCTCTTATTATTATTAAACAATATCTTAATTGCTTCCTGAGCTTGATGGATCCCTTAATATAAATATCTCATTGTTGGCCTCTCATTAGAATCTACAATCCTCAATACTCGGACCAGTGGTTCCATGATTCTAACGAGAATAGTACAACCAGTCGAGAATTTATGATAAAAAAATAATTTGACAAATTTCTTCCCCAAAATAGACTTGACATATTTATAATCCAAAAATTATCTACACGTAACCAAGTGTTGCAAATCACTCCTATGCTAGAGAATGCTTTGTAATACAATTAAATTTGTTGCAAATCTAGTAGCAGTAGGACGGATAATCTCCGTCCAATTAGGTCTCCTCCTCAATATAGCAAACACGTATATGTGATTATAAACAAATTTAGTGATTTTGGCCTCCTGCTCAACCACTGCAACCACAAATTCAATTTCTCCAATTTTCTTTAGAATAAGATTTAAAAAATGTGTAACACAAGGTGACCAAGATATAAAAGGATATTTTTCTATTAACAATCTTCTTGCAGCCACATAGTTAGCCACATAAAAAAGATTACTTGTTGTCTTTACTATATCAGAAGCATCAACTGACTTAACAAAAATAGTCCACATCAAAGTTTTGCTCCTTTTATCAAGTCAACCATCTGTCATTATGGTACATCCAGTCTCTGACTAGTGTGATCTAAAGGTATCCATGTACAACTTCACTTCCCTCACATTTTGTCGCAGTATATGAGTTCGAATATTATGATACGAAGGAACCTTGTACCTGGACCAATCTCAGCAATGGCATCGACCATAGGCTAAAAGTAAAAAGAATTGACTGCATTAAAAGGAATACGTGTCATATATCCATCTCCCAATACTCAAGTTAGTTGTTTCTTTTGCATCCTTTGTAGCTAAGACACTTTTAATAGAAGGTTGGGACCTACCCAGGGGTGGTACGTGGAGCAAAGTATTCACTAATTATATTACCGAAACTGGTCGGACTGTTTTAGTTTTAGGAACAGTCAGCTTTATGAGGCCATAGTTTTGTGCTCACAAATCATAATCGAGTGATTCTTGTGAGATTTGAAAGACAATGAAATAACCCTTGATGTTCATGTTTATCGTTTTCCAAATTAGAACTTAAATTAGGTTAAAATGCTGAAATACAGAAACCAGTTGAACTATTTTGGGTTTAGGAACAGTTAGCTTTCCGAGACTATTCTTATTTATGTGATTGTCTGTTTGAATGATATGTGATTGTGATTAAGGGTTGTGAAGTAATTTTAACCCGAAAATGGGTAATGTGGAGAATGGGTGTGTCGTCCCGAATCCGCACCCTAGGAAATTATATTTTGAGACGTGCGCCTGTTTGCCATTAAGATACAACGAAAGAATTTGCCCGTGAAAATGCGGGAAATTTTCAACTTTTATCAAAGGCTTAAGTAAAGCAACATATACTGGTCATCACAATAGCCATCATTATAAACCAGATACATGTATTCTTTACATTAGAGCATTCTACAAAATAGGAGCCTATGATGCGCTAAATACAATCTTTACATCCTCAAAATATCCAATCGAAACCTCCTATTCACCAGACAACAACATCATGATTTGCTGACATGAAACATCAGTGAGATATGAAGCCCAACAAAATTCTTAGTCCATCTAGACTATTTTTCATATATTAACATAAATCATCAATGATATAGTAGTACAGTCCAATTTTCATATTTTGATAATATGCAGGAAAATAAAGTAGTAATATAATTTGAGGTTTTCTTGGTGTCGCTTGAATGACCAGTTACCTCGCTCGAGAGAGTTCCTCTGTAATCTGTAGTTTAGCTATTTTCATCTGAGTTTCAATTCAAATGCCAAGTTTATTTATCACCTAAGGTTTAATATAAATTTTATTAGTTAATCACCTAAGGTACAGTCTAGTCTAGGTCACTAAGTCACTTACCATCTTAAGGTACGAGATCATTGCACCGGCATGATATGTTTAGTAGCATTCCTCTGGAGCTTCTTCATTATCACTTTTGCACTTTATCAACTCTAATAGACCGACCTATGACTCTAACTTGACTAGGTTTTGACAACAGAATTTGCCAATTACAAATATAGGCATTTCATTAACATTAGTAAAAATCTTTTTTACATCTTTTTATGTAAGATCACTTCGATTTTCACAACAAAATCCATAGCTAGGTGATCGATATGAATTTAAGTTCATGCCTGCATGTTTTTGAATGAAGAATTATTCAAAGCTCGTAAAATTATGGACCATTACGTAGATTAACATATGATAGATAATCAAACAATTATCCATTGAGAAAACGTTTGTACAACTATGGGGCAAGAGGAGTTGTGATAAAAGTCAAGAGAACTAGAAATTGAACTGACTCTACCATCAATTTTGGACCATCTTCTTTACAAAAAATAATAGAAAACCTATTAATGCACATAACAATATTGTGATATGAGCAACACAGTAAAGATCTGCATTTATCATGATCAATGAAATCTTAAACACAAAAGACATTTCCTAATATTTATTGGTGGTCATTTTCAACAGATTGTTGCTACCCATTTATAACGGTGATGCTATACTTACCAGATCACTACTATATTATCAAAATCACAATCACTGATGTTCTGCCAATTGATGATTTAAGTTGACAAATGTAAACCTTATAAAGTTATTGTTAAACCCTACACAATACCATAAAGAATATATATATATATATATATATATATATTATGTGTGTGTGTGTGCGGTTGGTTATGACATGATTCAAGCCCTCAGAAAACCTTAAATGTAATAAGAGATACTGATATTTTTGAGAGAAAACAACCATACATGAGATTTTCAAGCAGAATCCAACGACGACATGTTGTCTCTAACAAAGATTTAGATAAAACATACGAAAGGGATGCCTTTTGGGATGGTAGCGCGGTGATTCTCCTTCAATCCCCAACAAATCTAAACTTTAACATCTCTTTAAAGTATGAATTTTTATATGTATTCACAAAGGTTAACATAGATAATTCACCATATAATGATTGTATAAAATATTATTGAACCACCGCTTGAAACTCTATTTGGATGTCTCCCTGGTTGCTCCAGTGGTAGGATTGTATCCCTCCATGGGGGTGGACTCGATTTTGAGACCTTTGCGGTGACGTGAATTATTTGCCCACCAATTTACTAACCTCTAACGCTAGGGTGGGTTCGGATTTGCAAAATTGATGGACAAAGTTGTCAATTCCATCCACAAATTTCAATTATGTCGTTTGAGGTGCATTATAAAAATAGTGAAATTGAAATTTGTCAATTTCGCACCGAACTGAAGCGTTTTTATGGGCTAAATGAGTAGAATTCAAATCCATACTTGGAGGTGTTATTTGGAAATTCCACACTATTGAGGAATTGAGAATATGACACAAGCTTAACGAAAATCTCTCTCAAGGCTTGACTCTTATCTCACAACTTGTCGTTGTTATCGCCCTTGAACGTCAATTTGGGGGGGGGGGGGGGGGGGGGGAGGCAAAGGGTCAAGTTTAGGGTTGAGGAAGTATACCGTAAACCCAAATTGTTTCTAATTTAAAGGCAAACCCAAGACCAACCCAATAAGGAAACCCTCAAATGAAGTCGTCATCTAACCTTTGAATTGAATGAATAATAATTAAATATATAAATTTATTGTACTTCTATATTTTGATAATATTTAAATTTAATATATATATCATGGACATAATTGTATATGTTTATTAATATATTTGAATTATAATTTTTTGGCATATGGTAAACACACAATAGGTCAACACTGTACACATTGGTTTATGAGACTTGGGTCCAACACATCTTTACAAAAGGACCCATCTCTTGTAAAGAGGGAGGAGCCTTATAGGCCACAAGGTGAGCACATCGGTTACCGATGTGGGACTATAGGGGTGAACCCCAAGCACGTCCAAAGGGTGAGTATAACACTCTTGATTTTTTTGGTAAATGGTAAACACACACACAACACATTGTAGGCCAACACACACACATGTGCTTATGAGAATTTTGAATTATAATTAATCTTTACATTTACTATTTATTAAATATCTTATATACATAAGTATAAATATTTATTACTAAATTAAGTAAGTACTAGCAAACGCCCCCGTGCTATGAACATGAAGAAAACTATGATAGCAAATTTAGAGAGGAAAATAGATTAAGATGATAATTAATAGATTTTAGATCAGTAATGACTTGGAAAAAATGACAATAGTAAAATTAATCATATAAAACTCTTAATTAATTAAAAGGGTGAAGAGAAAATCTAAGAGATTAATTGAGATTAAAACAATCATCCATAATAACAATAACTAATAGATAGACATATCAACAACATCAATAGGACGTGCTTAGGATTGAAAATGGTACTAAGCAAACGTCACATGTCTCTTCTCCCAAATTTATTTTCTTCTTTTATTGCATGTTTGATTTTGCAGAGCATTAGCAAACGCCACTTATTTTACTTCATCTAACTTTGGCCAAATCTCTATCGCTACCTTAAAAACTCACAGAAATGATAAGTTCATCTAGTTATCTTAAGAGCAAACAATAAAATAGATGTTTTTTTTCATTTTTCCCTGGCACTGAAGGGAAAGAAAAACACAGGAATCAAAATTCAAGCAAAGTCGCTCGATACTTGCTCAAGAAACTCTAGTCAACATTGCATGATATGGTGGATCCTGGACAATGGTCTAGAGAACTGAAAGACAAATTGAAAATTTGAGGGAGAAAGAAGAGGGTGTAAGAAAGAAGGTGAATTATGAAAGAGGTGAGAATATAGAGATTGAGGAGACTGATTGTTTTAATTAGTATTTTTTATCTGTTAAGAAAGATCAAATTAAATTACTTCACAATTAAAGAATTATCATATATAATTACCAGAAATCATAAGAAAGACCAAATGGAGAAAACCAAAAAGAAAAGGCAAACATAAAAATAAATTACGAAATTCAAATTCAAGTTCCACTGTGATCGAAAACAATTAATGCTATACAATACATAAATAAGTATATTTATCATGCAACAGCCCCTATTGTGGGATTATGGTGATTCCTTCACTCATTTAAAACTCCATTAGTACATGCATATGTTGAGGTCAACCTCATATTAGAATGTGGATATGGCATTAAAGGTAATGAAAGACTGCTATTGAATATTTCAAATAGTAAAATAGAACCGCTCTAGCATAAGCCTAAAATAAGCGGATAATGTTTACAACTATAGAATATCTCCAACTTTAAAAAAGAGACAAGATGAATTATATGGGTTGCCACCACAGTCCAAAGAGACTTCAGTAAAAAATTGACAACCCCATAGACATTTTAGAATATACAACTTGAGGACTTCTTAATTTCTTCAGTAACTTCACTATGAAAGAAAGTCCAAGCATAAAGCGGGTAGTAATATAAAAAAACACAAATTTTCGAGAATGGTATATAAAGCTTACCAAGGAAAAAAAAATTAATGGGTATTTAACAGTGCAATCTACTAAGCACAATAGAAATAGGTCATGTTGATAACACATCCCCTCTCAGCTCGAATTCAACTGGGGATCCAAGCTTGGGTTCTTTAAATATTACATTGGTGCATAGCATATCTATTTGTATAAGTTGTAGGGAAAAAAATTCCAATCGAACATAAGCTTGGGTTCTTTAAATACCACATTGTCTCAATTGCATCCTGAGATGGAGCATCCTTGTTACATACCTATATAAAAAAAGACAGGTAATTGTTAATTTTTAGTGTATGGTAAAAAGTCCTGAAGGAAATATATTCTAAGGGCGAAAGGTAAGAACGCCTTAAAGACCAGGTTCCAACAACATATTCGGATTATCAAATAGGTTGTAAGCATGAAAGAGAGCTGATTACTTGATTTATCAATGATGTGGCTTTATTAGTGCTGCCAAGTATCTAATAGGGGAACAACTCAAAAAAGAAGGAAGAACTGACCTTGGTCACCATAGTAGAATCCAAAATTTTTTTTTCATCGATGCCATAGTAGATTCCAATTAGTATAAGCTTTGAGAATTTGTAGTATATATCTTCGATCGATTGAGGGAGCGATAAACCAAAAAACGCATTAGCAGCTTGCTCTGTAACTTTCTTCATTCGCTTCATGGCTACCACAAAACGGTTCCAAATTCCCCCTTGAAATCAAATCTGCAACCCAAATATTTGAAAGTTTAACTGCTGCCACAAAACTGTTACAAATCGCCCTCAAATCCAAATTCGTTACCCAAATCTGAGCATATCCAAATCTGAGCACTAATTGGAGAATGACCAAAAACCTGCACAATTACAGGAACTCAAGCTCTGAGACAATTATATATAATAACAAAAAGTGTGGGATAAGGATACTTTATCAGGAAGATTTTCTCAGATTCAGAGAATTGTAAATATCTTATCTATATATCTATTAATTTGTTGATCCATATGTATATATATAATTATGTTTATAACTACATAAAATTGTGCATTAAGAACAATGGCTGATAGTATTTGGGTTTGGATTAGTGTCATGGTCCTCAATTTCACTATTTGTTATGGTGATCTTTGTAAAGACTCCATAATCTGACTATTTCAACATACCTCTACTAATTGCTTAGGGAA
The DNA here is from genome assembly GCA_015143295.1 of Tetracentron sinense. Classification (NCBI taxonomy): domain Eukaryota; kingdom Viridiplantae; phylum Streptophyta; class Magnoliopsida; order Trochodendrales; family Trochodendraceae; genus Tetracentron; species Tetracentron sinense. The sequence goes on along the minus strand of CM026557.1, from coordinate 24,290,151 downwards.
AAGAAATATATGTCCATCAATCACAAGGGAATTCAGGTTCCATTGGTCGCTAACTATAATCACATCTAGTCTATATATATATATATATATTATGTGATCAAAATATTATAGATAATAGCAACTAACAAACGTCTAATATCCACAGTCAAAAAATCATATGATCATAAACATCAATTCATAATTCTTTTCTAATCATTCATCAGTTATTTTTTGTTTCCATTAAAATAGATGTCGGCAGATCCAGTATGTACATATACATCCAAATTCAGTATACATGTCTTCAAAGTGACCCACTGATTCTCCAGATATTTTGTTTCATCACTATAAAGGAGATCAAAGTAGTAATCTTTGAGACTGATCTTCCTCAATATTCTTACAACCTATGAGCAATCAAATCGCCCACAAGAAAATGACATCAAATGTCGATAACTCACAAGAAATGACATTGAAGGTGGATAGCTCAACAGTCAAACCGTCAGCTTGACTCTGGTGAACTTAAAAGTTTAAAACATCTGAACAAACATAGGTAAGAAAAAACCATCTACTTTTCTATAAGCATATCCGCCTCTTTTTCTTTCAAACTATGACAGCCATCCACTTTTTATTTTTTTTTCTATTCTCTTGGATATTCCTTTTAATTTTTTTTATTATATATGATAATAAATATCTTCCTTCAATAATATTTGTTTATCAGGCATTTGGTACAGGCGTTGTGGTTGTAGTCATAAGGTGAGTGGCTGACATAAATGTACAGATAATGCTAAACGTAAATGGGGGTCACGAAGTTCGTAGACTATTGAATTGATGATCCCTTGATAAATAAAGATGATTTCTATAGTTTACAACATGTAGTTGAGGAAGCCACCAAAAGTTAAAAATCTATTTTGTAGAATTTATGTGTAGTGAAGTATTATCTATCACCAAGAAAAGTCCATTCTAAGTTATACTATTTCTTTTCAATGAAACATATCACTCTAATGCAGAGGAAAAATTCACAGATTAAAAAAAAAAGGAACTAATAGCATGAAAAGGTTGGGTAAATACTTGGCCAAGCTCAACCAACCTCGATCTCAATAATATCTCTTCGACTTTGGATTGATCTAAACAAACAGTCCATGAAACAAATAAGAGAAAAATCACTTTGGAATCAAGAATTCTAACAAATGATGCAGAGAAATAAAATGTGTCTATGTCCTGTTAGTATAAGTTGTGAGTTTTTGACCAAGGTTTCTAATGGGACAATCAACAAAATGGATATATGGGCACTAAGTTTGCACCTTTGAAAAATGGACTGCATTAATCTTAAATAAATTTTATATGTTATTTGCTGATTTCTACTATTTGAGGTTCGTTTTCATGTGAACCAATTTCATGTAACTATTTTCAGTCTGTTTTGGAAGGTTAATCCCATGTGTGTTATCTTTGTTGTTGTGGGCCATCTTGGTCAGCATGTATCATTATGCCTGAAATTTTTAATAATTGAGATTTGAATAAGTAATTATTTTCAACCACCTAGAGCAGCTTGTAAAATGTGTCTATGTCCTGTTAGTATTAGTTGTGAGTCTGTGACCAAGGTTTCTAATGAGATGATTACCAAAGTGCTTGGAAGAAGAAGTAGAAAAAGGAATAAATATAGTGATAGTTTGATTCTTCGTCGCTGTAGTAAACAGGAGAGAAAATAGAATATGTTTCTTCGTCTTTACAGAAGAAAAAAAAAAGATTTCTGAAAAATGGACTGCATTAATCTTACATAAAATTTATATGTTATTTGCTGATTTCTACTATTTGAGGTTCGTTTTCAAGTAAACCAATTTCATGTAACTGTTTTCAGTCTGTTTTGGAAGGTTAATCCCATGTGTGTTATCTTTGTTGTTGTGGGTCCTCTTGGTCAGCATGCATCATTATGCCTGGAATTTTTAATGATTGAGATTTGAATAACTAATTCTTTTTAGCCACCTAGAGCAGCTTATAAAATGTGTCTATGTCCTGTTAGTCATGATGCATTTTATTGATGGTTGCCTATTATTTAACCCTATGTTTGGTTATCGAGAAAATAAATAAAAACATGGAAAAGAAAAGAAAATGAGACAAAACTCAACTAAAAATTGTATTAGAAATTCAAAATTTTCTTTTCTTTTCCATATTTTCACCTGTTTTCTCGACAACCAAACATAGCCTAAAGGAACCGAAGACCTTTTCTTGAGAATAGAGAGATTAAATTTCTTTAGCATTTACTAGACAACCACTGCTTCAATTGGAGAATAAAGAATTAACCTTTCATTCTGTACATTTCAGAAATGCCATTGACACCTAAATATAATTTTTTTCTCTCTTTTATTTATAGCTTTAGAAATTCTTAGGCAACTTAGGAGGGAAGTAGCTCTACTGCTTACACAAACAAAAACCTCATATATATATATAACATGGAATTTTCATTCTAATTTCAGGAAATGCCAAAGGAGATAGGAATACACACTTAGTGCCTTAGTGGTAAAAATGCTAAAAGCTAAAGTACACAGATCCATAGATCCATTTAGAATGGAACCTCAAATAGAAGCAATACACTCTATCAGTTATTTAACACAGATATGCTACTTAAGCATGCATTCTCATTTAAAAAAATTAAAATAATAATGCAGAAATTTATCACGGCAAGCTAAAAGCATGAAAATTTCAACTAATAGGGCAAAAAGGTTAGGGTAAATACCTTGTGAAGCCCAAAAGAGGTCGACCTGAACAATATATATTTGACTCGGGGTTGATCTGAACAAACAATCTATAAAACAAATAAGAGGGAAGTCACTGATGCAGAGTACAAAAACACAGAATAATAGCGGGAAAATGTTTGAGAAAATACCTTGTGAAGCCCAGCCCAATGCAAACAAAATAATAATATCTCTTCGACTCTGGGTTGATCTGAACAAACAATATATGAAAAAAATTAGTGGGAAATCACTGACATGGGTAAAAAAAATAGGTACCACAAAAATGGCAAGGTGAAGACCTTTCCAAGGCCACTCGCCCACTGACTTAATAACCTGAATCCGATGCTGTGGGAGGGGGGGGGGGGATTCTGCCTATAAACAAAATGGATGGAGGCCGTTTTATAGATTTTATAAGTGAAGAGAAGGGATAGGGGAGATGGATCTGGAATTTTTTCCATGAATTAATGAAGGGGAAGGGGAAGAAGAAGAAGGAGAAGAAAGGGCGCAGCAGCGGGAGAGATGTTTCAATATTTTATTCCATTAATTAACAATTAATGAAGGGGAAGAAGGACGCAAGAGGGGTAATAGGGGGAGCCAAACCGAGAAGAAGGGCACAGGAGAAGAACCAGTTAGGTAGAAGAAGAAGAAGAAGAAGAAGAAGAAGAAGAAGAAGAAGAAGAAGGGGCGAGGAAGAAGAAAGGGCCAGAAGAAAGGAACCCAATAGGTATTTTGTGTGTGGGATCTGGGAAGAGGGTTAGGTATTCAGTGTGTGGGAATTGGGAAGATGAAAGGCCGAAGAAGAAGAAAGGCCATGTGTGGGAACTGGGAAGAAGAAAGGCTGAAGAAGAAGTAAGGAACCAAATTGGATTCGGGTTAGGGATTCCGTGTGTGGGGCCCACATTAAAAAAAAATATTATAATAAATAGGTACAACTATGTGGCATCAAGTTGGAGTTGAATTTGAGGATCCTAAAGGCATCCACGTGGACACCAAATGCTATATAGGAGTAGTATAGATTATGACTATTTGATTCTAGGAGTCATCCTGACTCACAGATCTAAAACCTAAACTATAATCAAGGAAAAGTTGGGACATGTTCATGTGGGTTGATGAGTCAGTTTGGTTAAGGGTTGAATCAATATTTGAACCAAAAAAAAAAAAAGGGTTGAATCAATATTTCAATATAAACCCAACTCATTTATAAAATAGACCGAAAAGGCAAACCCAAATCCAACCCATTAAGAAAGCCTTAAATTGAACACACACACCTAACCAATGAATTAAATTTATAATAATAATTAAACATATGAATTAACAGAAATGCTAGCCCTCGTAGTCTTTCCTAGACGCAAGGTGGTGGAAACAAGTTTCAGCTCATCTCCCTGGTAGCAACACCACGTTTTGCACCCGCACTGCTTGTGGAAAAAAATTACTTAGTGCGTCTGACGCTAGCACTCATCATAAATTAATTATACTTATTTATTATAATATTTTTAAATTTAAAAAGTAATAAATATATTATGTATATAAGTATATACATTATATAACTTAAATCAAGTTGGTATTATTATGTACCATTGACTTTTATTTATTTTTGTTAATAGTAACATCACAACGCACACACATTTAAGCCAACCACACACCCACCCACCACGGAGATCGTATTAAAACAGGAGTGCAAATCCTCTAGTCGGTCCCTAATACCAGAATTGGTATTAGTGGCCAACTCACTCAATCAAATGTTAACTCATCAATCACCTCATTTAATGCCCAGGAATGCCAAAAAAGAGACCCATTTCTCTTAACGTTGCTAACGTCTTAAACTAAAGGGAAAATAAGTCTTATAACAAAAAAAAAAATTGGCATTCTAAGTAACTAGTGGTGAAGGCCCATGAGATCAATTATTAATTAAAGAAGAGGCGAAGATCTAAAATCAACTAGATGTCGGTTAAGTTCGACATGAATAAAGCTTATGATCGAGTTGAATGAGAATTTCTCTTTGCTGTAATAAATAAATTGGGGTATTGCAGCCGTTGGATAACATGGGTCCGTCATTGTGTTTCTACGGTCACATATGCGGTAGTTTTGAAGGGCGAAGCAAAAGGTTATATAATTCCATCATGTGGCCTTCGGCTAGGAGACCTGTTGTCACCTTATTTATTTCTTTTTTGTGTCGAAGCCTTCACGTGCTTCCTTCAACAAGCTATTCACTCGCGCAAAATCAGTGACATCCACATTCCTACTTGTACCCTGAAATATCTCACTTGTTCTTTGCTGATGATTGTGTATATATATATATATATATATTTTTTTTTGCAGGCATATCTTTAAGAACTGGCCTCCTTGCGGACGCTTTTAAAAATTTATAGCGCAACCTCAAGTCAGACAAAGAATTACTCAAAGTCTGGGCTCTCTTTTAGCAGTAATACCCCTTGACATTTTCAAAGAATGATCGTCCGAATTCTTCACATCCGAAACTCAGCCACTCAGGATTCTTACCTGGGGATGCCTATAGAATTTGGGCTCTCCAAGATGCGTACTTTTGAGAGACTCGAGAGGAGGATTCTAAGTAAAATGCAACGGTGGTCGACAATTTGTTAACTCAAGCGGGTAGAGGGGTCCTTATCTGGGCTGTTGTCCAAGCCGTCTCGGCATATACAATGGGTTGTTTTTTACTCCCTAACCGTTGGATAAACGATGTGAACTTGGCAATAGCAAATTTTTGGTGGCGTTAGGCTCATACCACCAAAATTCATTGGTCCAACTGGAAGAAATTACGTATGCCAAAATACTTGGGGGGCTCGTATTGAGGGACTTGCATGCCTTCAACTTGGGGCTCCTACTATCTGAGCGTACATATTTTCCTTGGTCTTCCTTCCTTGACACTTCTCTGGGAAAATTGCCCCTTGTGGGGGTGGTGAAGTATCTTAGCTGGTTGTAAGATCCTCGACCAGGGGGTGCGATGGCAAATAGGTTCAGGCAGAGTAGTTTAGGCAGGTGATAAACCATGGGTGCCTTCCCTGCCCTCTTTAAACCCACTCCACTGGCTGGCGTCTCTCTTTAGCACATCATTGAAGATCAGAAGATTTGGGACCTTCCTAATCTCTCCAGCCTCTTCTCGCAACATTCAGTGGAGGAGATTATTAAAATTCCGATTAGTTTGTACGATCGTCCGGATGTGTTAGTTTGGCACCACTCCAAGTCTGGCACCTTAAAAGTCAAATTGGCAGCTCACCAGCGTCCCATCTATTGGCAGTGAACCTTGCCTTTTCTAGTTCTAATGTCAGTGACAGAGAGAGGAAATCTTGGAGGTGGATTTGGAAAATATATCTTCCTCCAAAAATTCAAGTCTTCTTGTGGAGACTCTACAACAATGGCCTAGTAGTTTCTAGAAACCTTCGACACAGAAAAATAATGGTGGATGGGGCTACCCGATCTGTGGCCTAATGGAAGAAACCATAAATCACTTGTTTTTGGAATGTTCTTGCTCCTGGAGCATCTGGTTCAGGTCCCAATTATCCCTCAAACTCCCCCCTCTATCCTCATCTTATGTGCTCGACTGGTGAACTAATTGGGTCCGTTCCCCAAAATTCACAGATTAAGAGTTATCTCTTCCAATTCGGTTAGCCTCTACCCTTTGGGGCATATGGAAGCATAGAAACGATGTTGTGTTCAACAGAGCCTCTCCTAATCCAGCCAAAGCTCTAGCCATGATTGAGCTCGCTAGGCCTCATGGTGCCCCCCATTAGCAATCCAAGTTCCTCATGGTATCCAGAGTGCCAGTGTTCCCGAAGCTGTGTGGGTGCCTACCCCCGACGGGTGGCTCAAGATTAACATGGATGGTGTGGCCTTAACTGATGGCAAGGCAACTAGTGCAGGTGTCATGGTGTGGGATCATAGTGGAGTCATTCTCTCTCAATTCTTTAAACCTCTCTTGGGCGGATCCGCTAGAGTTGCTGAAGCGGAGGCAATCTGACTTGGGTTTCTTACCGTAGTTTCAAATCGTTGGGATCACATCATAGTGGAATCAGGGCCGGCCCAAGCCATTTGGAGGCCTAAAGCGAGAATTCTAAATGAGGCCTTTTAAATATATATATATATATAATAAAAAAAATTAACTAAAATTTATTTTTCTTGCTTTTTGAGATGCAAAATTACCAATTAAACTTTTGTATTCAAGTTTTCCTAACATATCTTTTTCAATTGATAACATAGCTAATCCACTTAATCGTTCTTGTGACATAGTCATTCTTAGGTAAGATTTTATCAATTTTAGTTTTGAAAAACTTCTTTCTGCAGAAGCAACTGTTACAGGTATTGTTAATAAAATTCTGTAAGCAATGTATGCATTAGGAAAAGAATCTAATTTTTTTATATAACTTAGTACGTCAATTGGATTGTTTTCTTCTATTTGTCAAATTTCTTTTAACACTTTTAATTCTGAAAATAAATCTAAACCATCAATATCAGAAAAAACTATCATGTTTCAAGACAAATTCAAGATTAAGACAATATTTTTTCAAACTTTCATCGTCTAGTGATTTTAATTTTTTTAAATTAAATAAAAAACCAAATATTTTTTCGTACATTTGAAATTGTTCAAATCTACTTTGAATTGAAGAAATAGATTGATCTATTATGTATAAGAAATATTCAGTTCTAAAAGACTCTTCAGCAGATTGCGTTGTCTCGTCATTGACATTTTCATCAAAGTGTTTCTTTCTACGAATTATACGTTTTTCACGAAATATAGGTTCTATTTCCATTTCAGCTGCAATTTCTTTAGATGATATCATAGCAGCTGTAAATCCATTTTCTCTATACTTATTTAAAAAAGAAATAAGACCGTTTAATTGTTCTATAGCAACATCAATACGCATTTCTTTTGATTGTAAACTTTTACTCACTGAGTTGACGGCAAATAATATATCATACCATATAGTCATGCCCAATATGAACTCAAAATTTTCCATCTCATATGTTACTAAACACTTAGCTTCACTTTTTGTTTTAGGATCTTCACTAGTTTTTGATAATTGTAACAAAGCATTTCTTATTTGTGGAGCTTGAAATTTTATTGCTTTAACACTTTCAATACGACTTTCCCAACGAGTTTGTGACAATGACTTAAGAGTTAAACCTGATACATTATCTTGTAAAATTTTCCATCGTTTTTTAGAAGAAGAAAATAATGAATATATACGTTGTACAACTCCAAAAAAAGATATGGCTTTAGGACAAGAGTTAGCCATATCACAAAGTACTAGGTTTAGATTATGACACGCACATGGAGTGTAAAATGCTTTTGGATTTATATTTAGAAGTCTTTTTTGTACCCCTTGATGTTTTCCTTTCATATTAGATCCATTATCGTAACCTTGTCCTCGTACATTATTAATATCAAGTTCAAAACTTTTTATTGCATTTATAATTGTGTTAAAAAGACCCTTTCCGGTGGTATCATCTACTTTTAGGAATTCTATAAAATATTCTTCTATTGTTATTGGACTTGTGAAAGTATCCACACATCGTAATATGAGAGACATTTGTTCTTGATGACTTGCATCTGGAGTACAATCAAGTATAATGGAAAAATATTTTACTTCTTTAATTTTCGTAATAATTTTATTTTTAATTTCATTTGCTAACAAAATAATCAATTCATTTTGTATGTTATGTCCAAGATAATGATTATGAATTTCATCATATTGAATACGTCGAATATGCTCTTGCATTATTGGATCAAATTCTGCAATCATTTCAATTAGACTTAAAAAATTTCCATTATTTTCTTGATAAATCTTTTCATTACTCCCTCGAAATGCCAAATTATTTTTACCAAGGTTCTTTACAACAGCAATAATTCTTACTAATACTTTTTTCCAATGATCTTTCTCTCTGTTAATTTGTTCTTGAATACCTTCATCAATTGTTCTATTTTTTGACAATCTTATTTCTAAATCAATCCAAGTATTCATGTTAATCATATGCTCATTACTTGTTTCATGACTTTTAAGCTTAAAACTGAGATTTCTCCAATCACTAGTTCCTTCATTACCTAGTTTACCTATGCTCTTATACGAATTAAACAACTTACAACAAAAACAAAATACTTTATCCAAATTTTTTGAATATACTAACCATCTTCTATCATATGTCTCCCCGTTAGGTAATTTTTGAATATAATGTGTAGTAGAAAAATGTCTAGAGTGTTCATCTTTGAGAAAATCTATATCATTATCTCTAATTGGACCACTTTCTACTAATAAATCTCTTAATTTTGTATCAATATTATTCCAATGACTTGGATCATAAATATTTTTAGGAATATAATCAACCGTTTCATTAATGTTTTCACACTCTTCCATATTTTTTTTTTGTTCTTCTTCAAGAATTGTTGTATTACATGGTTGACTATCATTATAGATATTCTCATTGTGTTGGTCTTCTTGTATTATTTCAGTATCTTTTAACTCTTTTGGATCAATTATTTCTTCATTTATAGAACTTTCACCTAAATTTTTTGTTATATTTTGTTTGTTGATAAAATTTTTTTCAAGAGCTCCTTTTTGAGATTGAATTAAATTATCTAATCTTCTTCTTTTTTTAAGTTTTGAATAGCCAGATTCTTGTTTTCTAGTAGACATATTTGTTATTTATGACTAAAAAAATTATTAAAAAAATGACTACTATTTATAATAAAAAAAATACAATATAAGCTTGAAACTAAAAAAACCTTTAAAGTATGAAACAATAGAACCTGATTTATTGAGAAGAAAATGAGGAAACTTGAACTTTGAAGCTGTGCCTGTCAATATGAGTAAGAAATTACATTTAAATTAATGAGTTATATTATAAGTAATAAAATATGAAATAATTGGATAAACCTAGCATCTAATTCTATACCCTTCAATAAATATTTTTTTTTTCTATCACTTCCACAAAATTTCATATGAACCAACCCATCAAATCTATTATTACCTTCTTCAGATTTTGAGTAGGATCAAGAGTTGGATTATGAAACTCTAGCAGCTCCACTAGACTTTCAAATTTCAATCTCGGATTTCTTTGCAGATTGAACTCCAAAAATGTCTTCCTTAATCCTTCAGGCTTCAAATATGGTTTCATTCAACTCAGTTTCCATTTACATAGTCCACAAATTATAACTAAACAAAAGAAAAATATTAAAAACCCTAGATTTGAACTTGAAATCCAAGTGGGTATACCTTGTAATGCTTGATTAAGGCTTGCTTTGATTTGTGCAAGTGTCTTAAAATCTACAGGTTCTTCCTCTGTCTCCTGCAGGTTATCACCAAGACACCAACTAAGCAGAGCTCTGTTCTGCAGCTTTAATGGTGTAAGCAGTTAGCAATCCAAGATTTATTTTCTGACTGCAATAGTGCAATGGATCAGCAGCAATATGAAGAAAGCTAGAGGAGAGATTGAGAGAAGATGGAGAGAGGGAAGAGAGATGGATGCATGCTTGCATAAAGAAGTAACTCTCTTGAGGAAGAAACCATCGTTGGAACTTGGAAATAGGGGTGTGTGTAGATGAAAAGTCTATCTTGGAAATAACCAAAGTTACCAAACCATAATCACCTTGTGGTGTTATTGAGTTTACCAAAAAAGAAATAATCAAACCCCAAAATGGAAAACCCCAATCAACGTTTTTTTTTTTTTGGTAAACTCAATCATACCCCATTAACGTTCCTTCTATAACAGGCCCCATAAATTTTGGGCCTTCAATTTTTTGGGGCCTAAAGCCAAGGCTTTAGTGGCCTTATGGATGAGCCGGCCCTGAGTGGAATTGGATGCCAAAACAATTGTGGAGCTCATTATGGGGAATTCTGATCAACAACGATGGGACATCCTCACAACGATTGCCTATATCGACCTTTTAAAAGAATCTAGTAGCGAGACTGAGTTTAAGTTCATTCTCCGTGTGGCCAACTCTATGCCCACAAACTAGCACACCAAGCTCTTACTGTAGGCCTCAGATTGTCTCTGGCGAAGCCAGAAAGGGCTCTCGGGGTTCCATACATTGTGCAGCAGTTGGCGTAAAAATGGGGAGAAGTCATTCCATTTTCTCCCCTTGATTTTGACTTCTCCCCACTTGATATCTCACCCTTATTCTCATACACTTATTGCCGCATGTCTTATTATGGGTGGAGAAGTCAAAATCATGGGCCCCATGATTTTGACTTATTTACCACTTGTCCCCTATTCTATGAAACCCCGAGATAAGCCCTTTCTGGCTTGGCCAGAGACAATCAAGGCCCTTACTGTAAGCCTGCCAAGGAATCCTAGACCCTTTGTACCTCTCCCATCTACAATGGGGGTTGGCATGTCTAGGCCCCATGGGAGCCTGGGGTGTTTCTTGATATGCAATGAATATCTCTTTAACAAAAAAAAACTAGTAGTGAAGGCTCTTATAAGGCTTTTAACCCCTATATATTAATTGTGATCAAGATTCATTAACCCTTGGGGTTCAACAATATAACCTTAGTTTTTAGAATAAAAATTAACTAACCCTGGGGTTCAACAATATAAACTTGGTTTTTTTAAAATATTAATTGTGGTTAAGAATTTTTAACCCTTCAAGAGTTAAAAAATTTAAAATATTTTTTCTAAAAACCAAGGTTATATTGTTGAATCCCAAGGATTAATGAATCTTAACCATGATTAATCGAGATAAAAAGAGATATGTATAAAATATTTAACTCTGATTAAAATTTAAAAAATATTTTTAAAAAATTGAACTTAAGGGTTAAAAATTCTTAACCAGAGTGAATATTTTTTAAAAATAAAAGTCTGAGGTTATATTGTTGAACCCAAGAGTTAGGGCCTATTTGGTTCGGATTAAAATAAGCGCTTATACAAGATTAAGCACTTATACATGGATTATTACATGATAGTAGTGTTTGGTTCATTTCTTCATAAGTGCTTAATCAATAAGCTCTTACAATTATAATTGGTGATTTTGTAATCATCGACGGAGGTGCTTATGGGGTGTGAATACGCGCTTATGCGTGAGGGAGTTATTTGAAGGGAAGAGAACGACGCCAATCTTATTTCGTTTTCATCTGCTCTCCTTTTCTCACCGAACAATTGAAGAATTGTCTAATCTTCTTTTTCTTTCTTTCTCCTCAACCTTTGATCATAACAGATTTCACATTTCCTCTTCTTATTCTTCTTTTGATATCAATATCGAAACCCTAACCCTAGAATTTTTGGTGAGAGAGAAATTAGGATCAGAGTGGCTGGAGGTGCCATGAGTACGAAGTGGATGTGTGGTAGGTTTAGAGTTGGTGGTGTCATTGAAGAGTGTTGCAGGACTGCTTGGTGGAGCAACCCATTGCAATCTAATACTTTGTTATTGGAAATGGGTTTTGTTGTTGTTGATAATGTTGTATTCATGATTGGTCCATTGAGTATGAATTGTTTGGGACTTTGGGTTGTCGCAAAAGAGAGGAACCCCATCTTGCGCCCCAAATAATTTGGATAAATATTTCCTTCAGAAGGGTCCTCGCATTGCAAAAGGAGTATGAGGGATCAATTACAGTATCAAGCTTTTGGAATATGGGGTCGTGTTATCCATAAAGTTTTGGTGTAATATGTGAACAAGGGAATTTACCACATTTCCTTCAGGGTCGGGCCCTACGGAGGAATGATGCTAAATGTCAATGATAAGAGTCGCCACTTATTTAATTAAGAGAAAATAGGATCTCGGGTAATGGATAAGGAGTTCTATGGTCGATATTCTAGGTAAGTGATTCTTTTAAGCCCTGTGGAAGGTGTTAGGCACTCGGGACCCCCATTCGGAGATGATAACATACTCTCTATATCTAAGCCAATTTAAGGTGTAATTTCAAAAAGAAAAATTGAAAAGCTATTTGATTATGCTAATTAATCAAGCAAAACAATATAAACTAAAAGAGAAACTAACCTAAGGGGGGGTTGGACCTGTTAGGGCTGCCTACTTACCCAACTTGACGGGATCAAACCAAAGTAGTTCTTACAACTATGTTAAGCTGGAGGATTTTTTTTTGTGATTTTTTTACATATTTGAATTTTTTTGAGATTTTATAATGTTTTTGGATTTTTGAATAATAATTTAAGCTCATTGCGGAGCATATGGAGGAATTTGACAAACTTAACTAAAGTCAAATTTAACCTAGGAGAAGGTTACAAAAAGACTAGGCTAAGGGTTTGTATTTAGGACATAAAGAGGGGTGTTTGCATTTGATAGTAGATGGTCCATTGCTAATACCTAATTTATTGAATTGGTGTTGACGATTAATCAAATACCGTTACCTTTGGCATGAGGCATTGTGGGACCACATCCTCTTTTAGGTTCTTAAATCATCATTTACCCATTCGAAATAGAAAATGAAAGAAAAAAAAACAAGTATAGAAATGAAAACTTATCATCTCCCTTGTAATGTGACCCATTTAGATCATTATAAATGATGTAATGAAGCTCTAAATATGAAAGTAGAGGGGATGAACTTTCACAAAGAATTCTAGAATGAGGACTAGAATCTAAATGAAGAAACAAAATGTGAAGAGATGTATAGCTTTAACTTCCACTCTCTATGGGCCTACCCATATCCATACTAGTGGGAACATAAGAAAAAAATACATTAAAAAGAAAGACATCTCCTTGTTGTGATGTGAGACCCTTCTACACCATTAGATTGGTGTAAAGAGACTTAATTGAACCTTGAAGAATAGAGGCCCTCTACACCATTGGATTTGGTATAGAGAGACTAAATTGTGCTTGAAGGGAGAAGTCTTCCAAAAATTCCTAGAAATGGATTTGGAATAAACAAGAAAATTATAAAAATATATAAGAGAAAAAAAATGAGTGTTCATCCTTCCCTTATTAATGGGGGTCCCTCTACACCATTATATTGACGTAGAGAGACTCACCAAAGGAGAATGATGGACTCTCAAAAGTGGTTCTAGAAATGGACTAGAACTCAAAAGAAAACAAATAGACTAGAAAAAGAAAGAGATGGAATGTAGAAGGGGTTTGGTGAAAACCTACACTTCTATCCCGCTCTTCAAAGCTCCATGGTCCAAAGAGGAGTTGCCGTACTAAGGCGTATGACCTAAGGCTTCCACCATAGGCCTAACTTACTCTAAGATTTAAGGGATTAGGTGTAGAGGGATTGACTTATGTGACTTGGGAATTCTTTAGAAGAGTTCCAGGATAGAGATGATGGAGAGCTAGAATTTCTACTTGAGATTTTAGAAATGAGAGAAATAAATTATGAGGGTCTTGTATTTATAGAGTGTTTAAGGGGTTGTGGCAATTTGATAATTAATAAAATGGTTGATGAGGATAAGGGAGGTGATTGATTGGTCAAAATGGGTGTAGTTGATGATTGGATAGTAAAAAAAGTGTGTACTTGGTGAAATGTGATTAAATGGTAAAAAAGGATGTAAGAGAATTTATTGTTTTGTAAGATGTGTAAGAGTGAGTTATAAAAGGTGTAAGAGAGGTGATTGGTTGGTCAAAATGGGTGAAGTTGGTGATTGAGTAGTCAAAAAGGTGTGTACTGGATGAGAGGTGATTGAGTGGTCAAAAAAGTGTGTAGACAAAAAAAATGGGACTATTTGGGGTTTGAAGAAAAAATAAGAGGTCTTTTGTAGGAAAGTGGAAAGTGGGCTTAGATTTGTGGGTTTTGGATGAAGGTTTAATGAATGTGGGTATGTAGACTAAATCTTATGGATCATGAGTTATTAGTATATGGGTCACGGGTTATGGTTATTGGACTTTGACTATGACAATTGAGCTTGGACTATGGTAATTAGGCTATGACTAAAATAATTGAGCTGTGACTAAGACAATTGGGTAATTAGGCTTTGCTACTTGGGTTTGGGTAATAGAATTAGGTAATTGGACTTGATTGAGTTGTTTGAGTATAAGTTTGACCAAATGGACTTGGGCCTTAGGTGAACCTTGGAGCCTATGAAGAAACAGGAAGAGGGAATAGGGGGGGTACAAAAATGGGGTGCTTACATAACAATCAGGCCATTTTCCCCAAGGGTTTGCATAGACAAATGTTTTGACTCTATAAAGAGGAGTAATATGTAACTCCCTTATGAGTGTTTGTCCTTTACTTTTTCCAGTATTTAGGAGTCGAGTTAGGTACTTGAGCATTCTAGATCCAACATGTGTCTGAAATTCTGCATGGTGGATTGGTCAGGCCTCTATTTATGGAAATTGGATTTGCTTTGGTTTATCATTGTTTTATCACTCGCGATGATCATTTATATCTAATATGAAGGACTGAGTTCTTATTTGGAAATTTTGTTGAGTTTTATTGTAATCTTTGTGTTGATTTTTTTTTTGTCAACGTAGGGTATTCGGAGCTCAAGACTACGACTAATCCCCACATGCTGCCAATGGATACCCTCCCCCTGGCAATCGATAACGTGAGTGTGCCCAGACTCGATCTCGAGACCTCCAGATTTACAGTTCATCTTCCAACCACTAGGCTACACCCCGAGGGTGTGTTGCTTTTCTGATGATGCCAACTCTTAACATTTCTTTTTTCTACTTATTGCAATCTTTGCTATCCTTTCTACTACATAAGTGAATTTTATATCTTGTAAATATGATTTTGTGATTCTGTCCCTCCCAAACTCCCAATCAAGTTGCAAAAAGATGATTATATGTACGAAGCTTCTTACACACTTGGTGAATGGGCTGGAAGACCAAACGACTCAAAAACCATTAGCCAACCCTAATCAAGGACAACTACTAAATTCCAAAGAGATTTAAAAGGAGGCTTCAATTCTTCTAGTTATTCAATTTACTTATTCTTTTAGTAAAGTTGCAACCTTCAAATTTTCTCTTTTCTCTCTTCCTTGCTAAGTTCTCATCAATCTTTCTCTAGCAAGTTTAGATCATGCAAGCATAACACAAGAAATTTTATTTTCCTAAGATATCTGTATATATTTTATTTCGGTTAGGATGAATGTGCAAAGTTCTTCAGCATAAGGTGTCACTCCCCCAAGTAAAAATAAAAAACTATCATTTATATGCAAGCATAGATATATAAAAGTCTTCCACACCTCAGCCCTAACTACTATCAAATTGATGATCTTGCAACCGAAACAAGTATTGGACTTTCAATACAATGTGCATAGAATACTTAGGATGAAAAAACGAGTGACTTCTTTTGTTTGTTTCTTGTGATTGCATAATGATTTTAATACTTATTTTGTTTGTTATGCTATTTTTTATATTTTTGTAAAACAACTACAACTAGTTTTATCTTTTATGAACAACTGAAATAATCAATTTTTTGCATTTGAGTGAAACAAACATGATTATTTTACACGTAATCGATTATTATCAACATAATCACTTATTAACAGTGTCCAACCAAATATGATTATAGCTATCAACGCTTACTGACATCAGTGCTTCAACATTATCGCTTGTGACTTTAATAAACTGAACCAAGGTTATTTTATTGAACCCCAAGGGTTAGTGAATTTTAACCACAATAATAGGGGTTCAAAAGGGACACATGCAGAAAATTTAACTTTGGTTAAGAATTTTTACTCTTAATGTTAATATTTTTCTAAAAAACTAAGTTAAATTGTTGTTAACCACGGTTACACGTGCCTATGCATGAAAATTGTTGAACCCCAATTTTAACCACGGTTACACGTGCATGCACCACTAGTTACTTAATTAAAAGGATTTTGCTAGCCCCAGTTGCAAATCTTCCAAAGATGCAACTAGGGTGCTACAAATGTCCAAAATTCTCTAACTGTTAAAATAATGAAACATCTCCACGTGTTAGCCCCATCTTGCGTCTATGGAAAAATTTGGAGTACATGGCGCTTGCGTCTATGAAAAAATTTGGAGGGGTTAGCACTCCTCAATCAAAAATGGTTCTTAAGAATGCTAAAAGTTTCTTTTGTTATAAGACATATTTGCCCTTTAATTTAAGTCGGTAGCATCGTTAAGAGAAGAGCAGTGCTTAGCGGATCCATGGGTCCGTTTCATATCTTACCCTGTGTCCCTTTTAACACCTCTTTAACCCTGATGAAGCTTAAGTAAATTAAAATTAAGATTTTTTTTCCTAAAAAACTATGGTTGGATTGCTTAACTCTAGGGGTGAGTGAATCTTAACCACAGTATGTGAGAATTTAAAATTGGGGCGTGGACCAATGAGGACGGGCCATTCCGTTATAAAATGGGAACTAGGGGTATGTTAACTATTATTCTTAAGAGAAAGAGGTCTCTTTTTTGGGAGATCGAATCACAGCCAATCACAATTGAATTCATGGAGACTTCAATTGCATCCACAGGTCAACACGTGTTCCCTTTTAACCACTATTAACTATGATTAAGATTCTCTAACCCTTAATATTCAATAATCTAACCTTAATTATTTAAAAATATTTAACTCTGGTTAGGAATTTTTAACTCTTAGGATTAATATTTTTTAATATATTATTCAAAAAACCAATGTTAGATTATTGAACACAAAGGGTTAGAGAATCTTAACCATGGTTAATAGGAGTTAAAGAGGACATGTGTTGTCCTGTGGAAACGATTGAACTCTCTCCGAATTCAATCGTGATTGGCTGTGATTCCATCTCCTTTTTTTTTTGGCATGTCATTAAATGGGGTGAGTGATGTGTTAACATTTGATTGAGTCAGTGACCCTAATACTGAATTGTAAAGAAACCAAATCCTCTACTGTTATCAGCGGATTTGGCAAATCCGGTTATCACCCCTGAGGTCGCCACATGTCCCTTTTGTCACCTCTTAATTGTGGTTGAGATTCAACCACCCTTAGGTTCACTCACCCATCCTTGGTTTTTAGAAAAAAATATTAATTTTTTATAAAAAATATTTTAATATTAAAAAAACCTTAAAAACAGGTTTTTAATTTTAAAAAAGAATTAATATTTATTTTTCTAAAAATCAAGAATGGGTGGGTGAACCCTAAGGGTGAGTGAATATTAACCACAATTAAAGGGATGTCAAAAGGGACACGTGGCGACCTTAAGGGGATTTGGCAAAAAACCTTAAAAACAGTTTTTTAATTTTAAAAAATAATTAATATTTATTTTTCTAAAAACCAAGGATAGGTGGGTGAACCTATAAGTGAATATTAACCACAATCAAGGGGTTTCAAAAAGGACACGTGGCGACCTCAAGGGTGATAACCGGATTTGCCAAATCCGGTTATCAACCCTAAGCTCGTGGGTTAACGGGCGGGTTTGAAATTCGCCCAGTGCCCACCCCCTACAGCTCCTTCGTTTATTTTCGCTTCCACCATTTGAAAAACGGCATACTTGAAACCACACACAGCAAAGATGGAGGACACTCTATTTCTGCAACTGCATAAGCTATCAGGTGCAAATTCCGAGGAAGCCCTAGAACAAATACTTGAAACCCTATGGAAAACCAGAAAAACTGGCCTCAGAACTCCACAAAAATCATACATCCAATCTCTTCTCAATCTCCCGTCCCTCGAAGAACTCGATCCGGTAAAAAAAATAATGTTTTTTGTTCTCAGCTGCTGAATATGATTGATCGTTTCTCAAGGATATTGATGGTGTTTTTCTTGCTCGAAAATGTGTAATTTATTGTAACATGTCTTTGATTTTGTTTGTTGTTTATTTGTGTTGGACTATCTTGATTTAGGTGATGATTTTTGTTTCTCTTTTTGGTTTCTATAGTTTAGCTGTTGTGTTTTGCTTTGAATATTCTTTGGAGGTATACCTTGAGAGAGATTTTGTAATATCTGGACAAAACTCATAAATCCAAGTCGTCGGGAGCCAATTTCTTACTGGCACTTGATTGCCTCTTTGTAATATTAGGGTTAGATTTTCTCATAAATCCAATCAGTGGGAGCTAATGTTTTTGATAATTCAGCTCTGGAATATTTATGCCCTCGGACGCTGAGGTTTTTTTTTTTTTGAAAATGACTTGGAAGAAACTAATATTGCATTTGGGCCTGATATCCCTGACATTCCTTGTGAGTTTAAGTTCTAAATCCCTCTTCTACCCTCAAAAGAAGTAGTGTTTCAAAAATCTATGATATGTCAATATATCATCGAGAAATGGTGTGTATAAAAGTTATGTCGATTTTTTGACATATCAAGAAGCTCACCAATTTTGGGGGGGGAGCCCTATTTGTGTTTCACCAATTTGGTTAAGGTGGGATTTGGGTTGTTTAATCCTAAATTGGAGAACTTTGGTGATATTCTTTGATAGTTAGCACGGCACAATTTTTTTTGACAAAACAAAAAGATATATATATATATATATACATTTATTTTTTTAAGTGTAATACTAGGCCACTCTAGTTCCAAATTTATTATATTACATCTTTCTGGCTGATATATTGATTAACGGGAAAGTTTATTTTTTTCCAATTCTTTTGATAATTTTTTCTAATAAAAATAATTATTCAAATAACTTTAGAAATTTTTTAAAATTTTAATACATTTACACTAATTATATGTTCTACATTGAAGGTTGATTTATAAATTATCCAACAATTTTGTAAAAATTAAAATAAATAGGTATAACAAATGCTATGTTGAGTACACCAAACCCCATCATTAGCAAGGATTTTAATAACTAAAAAAAGTAGTTGATTTGGTAAGCAAATACCATAGTGGTTTACTTGTAGTCATGTCAAAGGGAGAGAGAGAGAATGTGGGAGAGAGATGGAGGGAGAGCGAGAACATAGATGAGAGATAGGAAAGATTGCGCAATGATAATCAAATTACAAACAAGGGAAACAGATACTATGCTGAGTACATCCAATCTCATCCTTAGCAATGATTTTAATAACTAAAAACCAATCGCATCCTTAGCAATGATTTTAATAACTAAAAAAAATAGTTGATTCGGTAAGCAAAACCCACGGTGGTTTACTTGTAGTCATCTCAAAGGGAGAGAGAGATAGAATGAGGGAGAGAGAGAGAGAGAGAGAAAGAGAGAGAGAGAGAACGTGAGGGAGGGAGAGAGAGAACATAGAATGAGAGAGAGGGAGAGCGAAAATAGAGATGAGAGAACGAGAGATAGGCTTCTTCTTCTTCAGCGTATGTAAACTGCAAAGGTGTATAAGGTTTTAAAAGTGGGTTTTTATAGGGTTTTGAAAGAGGGATTTGATAAGATTTTTGAAGAGGGATTTGATAGGGTTTTGAAAGAGGGGTTTGATAGGATTTTAGAACATATTTTAGTATGGCCCGCCTTGGCGATTGCCCAACACCCAGGTGCCAAGGCAGTCCTCTAGTAAAGTTTTCCCACCTAGAGGGGAGCCTAGGCCATTATGCTTCTAAAACACCTACCGCCCAGGCGACTCCTTGACTACATTGGCCCGTGATATATCACTTTTAAAAGTGTGATATATCCTGTGATATTAAAATTTAAACCTTGAAAGGGAGGCAAGTGAAAGAATTTCTTTGAGGCAACCCTACTAATACTCCTAAGTCCTAACTTGGGTTCTAAATCCAATACAACAAAGAATTCCACTTTTTATAATGTCCAACCGTAGCTCTTCAATTAAATTAGAAGTGCTTAATTGTCTTTAATAAGATGGTTGCTTGTCTTTACGAAGAGATGTTACATGAGATGGTGGCTTCCAATATTTGCATTTGGTCCCTCAACCTTCCCCTTTGCAGCTATGCCTCTTTCCATCACCGTTGAACAATAGCTTTCAGTTGCTCCCTCTAAAGATGCTCTACATCATGGTCATCATTTCACTAAGTCCTCGACTTCATACATACTCTTCTCAGAGCACCCATTAGAGTACAATTGATATACTATGGAAACTCAGGAATCTTAGGACTTCCTACAGTTTTCTTTTGGATATCCTTAAAAATGACGCGTAGTGGTCTCTACGCACTGACATTACCTATTTTTACCATGCTTCTTACTCTGGAGATATGCTTGTACCTTCATTTTGTAGTTTATCCCCCCTACCCTGAGTAAAAATAGATAATGTTGACGTTTATGCCGATCAGTAAAATTAGGAAATGTGCACACACTTATCATTTTAAAATTTTTTTATGCTGAACATATAATGCTGCTTTTATGTTGTTTATGGTTACTCTGATATTAACAGCTGTGCCACTCTTGAAGAAAAAGTAGATAAAGTTTATGCTAATGACAATCAGTAAATTAGGAAATGATTTTTCTTTCTTCAGATGGGAATAACATCTGTAATCCTGAACTTAGGTTTTAGCATGCCTTCGTTCACTTATCAGAAAATGTGTACACGAGAACTTCACCGGGGATGATATTCTGAAGCTATTTCCACCCAACCTGTCACTTGATCTGCAAAGCATTCTTATATTGTTACTCCAGAAATATCAGAGCCAGTGGAAGGAGGATGCATCCAGAGACCAGGTGCCATACATTTTCTCAAACTTGTCAAACAACATAAAACATATTTCATTTAACAGGCAGTAAAAATCATTTGGATTTTGTATTGTTTTTTGGGAAGGTAGTTTTATATTATTTTTTACATCAAGCGAAGATGATGAATAAAGAAGATTTTAAATGGTGGAAGCCTTCATTATTTTAGTTTGGTCTTGAACCTGCAACTTAATTGATTGGTGCTCTGTGTCACAAGTCGCAACTGTAAGGCTGCAAGGTTCAATCCTAGTTACTAAATGCCCACAAAATAGAAAAGAAGTATATCAGATCCGAGGATTCAGCCCGTGATAGGAAAATGCATCTATATATATATAGCTTAATTGATTGGTGCTCTGTGTCATGAGTTGCAACTGTAAGGCTGCAAGGTTCAATCCTAGTTACTAAATGCCCAAAACATAGAAAAGAAGTATATCAGTTCCGAGGATTCAGCCCGTGATAGGAAAATGCTGGCTAAACCAATTTATATTGGTGACCAAGATATAACAAATATATATATAGCATTATCAACAGTGAAATCATTCTTGCAAATTGTCCAATGAACTTGGGACTCTGGGATTACTTGAAAGTGAATCTATTCTCTCAAGTCTTGAGTCTTGACTGGTATACTTGTTTGCATTGGTACTTTTATCTGATCGAAAAATCTCCATCTACTCATTATTTCCCCAGGTAGGCTTCTAATACCCACCGCAATCTTCACAAAGATTGTAAGGATTATGAGTGCTAGTCATCATGCGATCATAACATTTTTTCTTCTTTTGAAATTTTCTGTGAAAATTCGACGTAGTATCTATTTGTTGGTTCAGTTTTTATTTCACTTCATGCCGTACTCTTTTGCCAGCCTTCATGGCAAAGGACCAGGGATTCCTATCAGGTTAAAGATATTGTACCACCTTCTTCTACACCTTTCCCAACTTCAGAAATGTTGTCGTTGATGTGGCCTCGGCAAGATGATCCTACTGCCCACTTTAACCGGAATGACGCCGGTACTTCTACACCAATCATTGCTGATGCTAATTTATCACGTGTGGCTCCCATGTCTCTCCAAAGAGATGACGGTCCTACTGACAATCTGGTATGGGGAAAACACTTGTATTGGATTTTTGTTTCTCGTCTGCTTTTACTCTCAGATTAGTGAATTCGTGTTAAATGAGGCTATATTCAACAACAGCATGATATTTCATGATTCCTCTCTCATCTGCCTTCCACATGATGCACTTGCAGGTGGGTCTGAACTATTCAATTTATAGGCCTTAAACAATAGATATTCTACCCCAAAAGTGCCCAATTGAATCATACAGCCCATCTGTTGCAGATTCCAAGGGGAGGACTGATGCACTTTTGGATTGCTAGGGTAGGATTGACCCATAAAATGATCCAATTAATTAATTGAATTACACTGCCCCATCTGCTTTACTCTGTGGGGACTGGGGGTGGATAGGGATTCTTGGCACTGCTTGTAAGTGTGCCATGTCGAGGTAGTTAGTTGATGAATTGTAAAATTTGCATCCTGTTGATGCTGTACTGCATTATCAGCTGCTACTTCCATTTGAATTATGAGATATCTTGAAAACACTTTGCCTTTACATTCAGGTGTTTCAAAAGTCAAATTTACCACGCCTATTATTCCCTAACAATATAAATGTGCTTTCTTTACTCACGGATTATTATACCACTTGTTATGGTCTTTCTGTCAACCCAGTGGACATGGGATGGGTCCTGAAGTCTTCTCAATAGCATTTTTTGCGGTGATTTTCAAGAACTTCTGGGTAAATTATGAAGTTGCTTTTGGTAATTTATAAAACATTATAAGAAATATTGACAAGTTTTTCACCAAGTCATCCAATTTGAAGGATCTGGGATGGCCAACTCTGGAGTAAGTTCCAGTTCTCTTTTTTATTTTTTTAGTTGCTATTTTTCTTATCACTCTGTCTTTGCAGCTTTTCATAACGCGTCACACGCTGAAGGCGTTCTTGGTTTTGGAGTAGCCAAAGCAGTGCTTATTTTTAATTATTATTTATTTAAAACTCCGGGAGAGTGAGGCTTAAATGCATCTAGAGGTCGTAATGCCTCGCCTCTTAAACACTGAGCTAAAGTCATACATGTGTTTCTTTTAGGTGTGCAATGAAGCATGTAAAGTTGACGATTCACTCAATGTCTTTCAATTCCGCTGATTTTCCCCCCTTTGTGATTTTTATCCAAAGAAACAGAACAACTTTTCCTTTGGATTAATGCCTTTGTCTATAATGACACTCTTTTGTTAATAATAGGGAATTCTACCGCGCCTGAAGTCAATGACTTGGACCATGGAGAATCGGAACTCAAGCTCAGCTAATAGAGTGGCTGTCATTAGCCTGAAGGTATACAAGCCTCAGCAAGTTTGCTTTCCCTTAAAACTTAAACTTTATAAACAAACAAAATAAGAGTATGTTGACATACCAAAAAGAAGGAATGTTGTTAACCCTGCTCTGCCTCAAATAGAAATGACTTAAAAGTTGAAAATATTTGTGATGAAAAGACCAATATGCCTTCAATATGACATTATATAAAAATGATGGAAATTTAATATTTTCATTGCAAAAACTTAAAGTGAGTCATTTGCAAGTCACTTTTAAACTTTTGGGTGGCGTGGCCCTCAACAACATTATAACGAAGTACCCAGTGGTAACTTTTTGAAAAGAAAAAAGAGGCAATTTTGATCCTTTATGGTTACAAGAAATTATCGAACCCATGGATTTGGTTGGCTGTGAGTTATAGAAAAAGGTATAAAATTAGAGGAGAATCCCCCCAAAAAATTAGCATATAAAATGCACATGATTGGGACTAGATGTATCTGTATTTACATCAATATAAATATATGCTTATATTTATGCATATTCATGCATGTACAAACATGTCTATAAGATGAACATATTGAAGGTGGGAGGTTTCTACTGCATGTACCGTTGATGTCCAATAATGAATAATTGTTGGATGTGGTTCCGTGCATGATTACAACCCTCTAGCTGGTGTTTGGTTGCAACTTGCAATAATATCTTTGTTTGAATAGAGTTAGTAGTTGTAAATGTAAATAATCCTCTTCAAACTACAGACTTGCATCCCAAAGCATTTTCTTTTTTTATGTCATTCTTCATATTGTTGGGGTGTAAGTGCATTCTCTGTATTTTTGGGGGTGTAAGTGCATTCTCAAAAAAGGGGTTTACAAACTTCACAATTAACTGTAACAACTTGATTTGACTATAGATATCGTTGCAACCAAACCTCCTTAATGTCTACTAGTTAGCAACTAATCTTTAAAAGTTTATTTTTGAGGTGATAATTATAGCGGGAAATACATTTTCTCAGTTGGTAGATTTGCCTATACATGAACTATGTTCTTTAGTAACCTGTACTAGTAATGTGACTTATTGAAGCTTCAATCTGCTACTGTGAACTCTTTTGCTTTAGACGATTAAACTATGTTTCTTTTCACCTTCCAATATTTGGGTCTAGTTCGAAAGATAAAATCCTTTGGTATGTCTACTTTTCTGGAGTCTACACTGCCCAGATAGCTTCGTGTTGAAATCTATTGAGGATGCTGGGCTCCTAATATGTATATACCTGTCTAGAATATGTAATTTAAATTTAAATGCCAAAAAATTAAAACAAATCAAAGAGCATATAGATCATCAAATACACGTTCTTTGTATTTATTAAATAAATTATAATATTAGCATATGAACAAAAATGTGAAGAACACTGGAACTCTATTTTTTTTCAATGCATTATAATTCTTGCTAATAATTGTAAGTACATATATGTTTTTGAATGCTATGTTTACACTATGGACGGGATCAGTTAGGAAATTTGCTTGTGCATGGAGGGATTTAAGATTTTGTCTAGAGATGCCTTCCAAATGGAAAAAGACACGTGTCTTCCGAACCATTTAGCCGGATAGGATACATGGCTCTTGTTGGAGGAGTCTTTTGTATTTTTAGTTAGCTCACCTCTTGATTAATCTTTCCTTGTACTTATCTATTATTGGTAATGTAGTTATATCTTTAGATTCTTTACTGATTAAAAAGATGTGTTCCTCGAGGGGCATGCCTCACATGCCTAAATGATCCTTCTAAATTTGTCTATTTGATCAACTTAAATTTTTTTGGAAGACTAATCCTAACAGCACTGAAACTCTAAAAATCGTCAATAAGACATGGATTATTGTTCACAAATATAAATGTTTTTGGTAGGCAACATCTGTGAGGTTAGTAGTTAGTTATGACTTATGAGGGGACTTGCACGACTGCTGCCTCACTGCAAATGGACTCGAGCCCTGACCTCCCAAATGGGGAGTATGCTACTTGCCATCCGAGCAGATAGGCGTTCACACAGAATGCGAATAGTATCTCATGAGTAGTGTTACATGGCTAGTAGTTTTTGAATAGTTCTACCTAAAGAGTAAGCCCATGTTTGGTCCATTAGTTTGCCATCTGATGAAGGATCTTCCTCTCACCCATAAAATGCTCAGTATTGTTTGGCCTTTAAACTTGGTGGGTTAGGCCAAGCCTATAACAAAACCCATGGGCTTGAGCTGCAGTTTTCGGATCTAGGCCTGATTTTGGGGCTCATCAGGGCCCATGATTGACTTTGGTTGGCCCAAGTCTGGCCAGTGTGCACCCTCATAAATGTGGACAAATGGTTAGGGGCGGAGCCAGGATTTTCTAGTCTTGGGGGCACACAGTGGTTAATTGAAAATGTGGTAGTAATTGACTAATTTTTGATAGATTTGAGGTGAATATTAGGTGTGTATGGAATATTCTGTCTAGGGGTTCGGGGCATAGCCCCAAAATATTTTTTTGATGACTATGTTCTTGGGCCATTCCATCCATATATTTCGTATGTCTTACTGGTATTGTTTCTCCTTGTCTACGAGACAATTGTCTCTACGAGACAATTGCCCCCCTTCTCTATAGATATGCCAAATAATATAGTATAATTTTTTTAGGAGGCAACTGTCCATTGCCCATGGTTATGTCAAATTAAATAATTAATCAACTTAGTATAGACGATATTTTTTTTTAAAGTTCAAGAGTTAAGATCATAGTCAATTGCGATTAAACTCGGGAGAATTCAATCACACCCACATGTCAACACATGTCTCTTTTAACCCCGATTAACTCTGATTAAGATTCACTAATATAGGATTCAACAATCTTAACCTTGGTTTATAGAAAAATATTAACCCGGCAACTTCGATTCCCGCCCCGTTGTGATTGCAATCCCAAATTCTCGCAATTGGACATATTCTGACTCAAAGCCAAGTCCATTCCTAGATATCGAATCACAGCCAATTGTGATTGAATTTGGGGAGAGTTCAATCACATCCACAAGTCAACACATGTCCCTTTTAACCCTATTAATGATGGTTAAGATTCACTAACCCTTAGGGTTCAATAATCTAACCTTGGTTTTATTTTTTTAATATTTTAAAAACTTTTAACTCTAGTTAAGAATTTTTAAACCTTAAGGTTAATATATTTTTCTTAAAGACCAATGTTAGATTGTTGCAACCTAAGGGTTAATGAATCTTAACCATTGTTAATGGGGGGTTAACAGGGGCACGTGTTGACTTGTGGGTGCGATTGAACTCTCTCCGAGTTCAATCGCAATTGGTTGTGATTTGATTTCCCACTCACATGACTATATTTAAAAAAAAAAACAGTTTTTACAAAATTTGAGTGGGGGGACTTGTGCCCCCACCTGGCTCCGCCCCTGCATATGGTCATCAATCTGGACTGTGCAGTGGTTAGGCCACATCCTAAAAGACACGCTGATCAGAATTATCCAAACTATCAGTTCCAAATCATCTATTTGTATAGTGTATGAACATGTTTTGTCTGGAATCAAGTGGCAAAACTAAATTGATTGGGATCATCCAATATATTTTGAAATTTGGGCTGTTGCCACTACACAGTTTGGCCTAATATGAATTAGTGACTGTATGGCTGAGGTGTCAAGTATAGAAGTAAATCTGTTCTTTATGAAAGTTTGTAACTTTTACAGTACAGAGTTCCAAGTTCCTCACCCAATCTGGAATATTTTTCTCAATTGTATCATTAATTTTTGTGTAGCTTCAAGACTATACCAAGTCTCGTTTAGGGGAAACAGAGGTGAAGTTTCAGCTTACCAGAGACACGCTGGAAGCCATGCTAAGATCCATGGTCTACATCAGCGAACAGCTCTCAACGATTGTAAGCACTTTCTGATCCATCTTGTTACAATTGCCATAAGTAGGTAGATCATAACACCTCCTCAGTTTCCATTGAAACAAATAAATCTCCTTGAGTTTAGGGAGGTATTCTCTCTCTAAATTTCAATTAAAGAATAACTCTCCCAAAATTTTCAGCTAATACTGTTAATCACTTAATATATTTGAGGAACTGTCAAACAGGTGACTACCACAAAGATAGCTAATTTGTTTCCATCAATATTCCTGTGCATTCTAAATTCTTAACATGGGAAAAGGTTATTGGTTACTTTTCTAATTATTCGAAATAAGTTGGACTTCTTCTTAACTTTTAAAGAGATTTTGTTTGGTTTCAGATTTTAAATGAATACTTCCTCCATAAATTGTATACTGACTGTAACATTTACAGTCACCAATTGTAAGTCCACTCCTAACATCATTGTCAGAAATTGTTAGTTCGTTTTTCATATTGATCATAAACTTTCGACTCAATTTGCTCTTTGGATCATAGTCTGTAAATGGTAAGAGTATGATCAACAGTTAGTTCGTTTGTGCCATCACGAACAACCCTTGTAAGTTCAGGGTTGAGTCATCTTTGAAACTATCTGACAACGAAATCTGTCTGACCTACTCAATAAAGAGTGCTTGAGAGAAAGAAGAAAATGACAGGAATGATAATGCAATAGTTTGGGGAGTGAGAAGAGTGTTGGGTTGGGGGTGAGGGTTACCTTTTCTTAAGAAAACCCCAAGCAATGAATATGCTAGAAAAGAAAAAATTAAAGTTTCTTCAAGCACTACTTTCGCTATTTGTTAACTAGTCAACTGACTCAACTCTATGAGAAGAAATCAGCAGATTGGTGATTAACCCAGGTTCCGCTGGTGATTAACCCAGGTTCACATTCATGCGGAACCTGTTGAGTTCTAAGACCTATGAAGGCCTATGATGTGTTTTGGGTAAAATTGCAATATCGAGGAACTTACATCGGTAATTAATTATTTGATAAGGACCTTCTGGAAACTACTGAAATATTTAAACTTTTACATGTAACTTATAACAACTTCTACTGCTAGTGATCTTTTGGTATATATTAATTATATGAGGGATTTAAATATAAAAGAAAAATACACCACGTTACAAATGCACCTACTTTTTGAAATGGTGGGGTGGTAGCGACGATGTTATGACAGTCTTAACTCTTAACCATGCTGACAACAGTGGCAGTGGTGACCATGGTGACATTGCTGATGGGTCAGTGTTTTAATAGGCGAGGACTTAGGACTTCCAGGTGCATGAAGCATAAGCCTGAGGCGTGAAGCTTAAGCTACATTATGGGCTGAAAGATTCAACACAAAAGAATAAAATTGCAAAATTCAGCATGTTGACGAAAGAATATATATATAACACTATGTAAATATTTCAACCATTATGGATAAATAAAACCCGAAAAAATTTACCTTTTTGCATACATATTAAAATTATCTCGTGTGTGTGTTCAATCATCAATTTGTGTGGCAGATTTTCTGTTCTAACAAACATCCACAAAGAAGTTATGAAAAACTACATCCTAGGTAGTGGCTTCAAGTTCCTTCAATGTCCACTAAGAGAGTCTTTAATGTGAAATTGAGACTCAAAAATGCTTGAAAACCTCCAATACGTTAAACATAACTAATGCAATGGTTGTCTTAAATAAAAAATTAATTGATTTTAAAGTCTTAATTCTATTGTTAGCAAGGATTTAAAACTTGGTTTCAGGGACCATAACGGTCTTGACTGAAACTGATACGTATTGGTTTCGGGCGATACCGTCCGCTGTTTTTTTTTTTTTTTTGAATTTTTTTGGTTGGTTTTATTATAAACGACCGTTATTTAAAAAATAATAATATTATTTTATCGTTGTTTATACTAAAAACGACATAAACCACACATATATGGATTTTTTTAAATATATATTATCTGGACGAGTCCTACGGCCCAAACCGTTTCATATCGTAGGGCTTGGCTGATACATAATGATTTTGGCCGAGTCATTTTTGTTTTTTTGGAAAAAAGGTTGAAGGTGTGGTTTTGGGTATTGGGTGCAACCGAAACCGATATGTATCGGTTTTGGCGAGTTCTTAAACCATGATTGCTAGATCATATGTTTTTTTATCGGTAAATGAGAGAATATATAAAAGGAGAAAAAACAAAAACAAAAACAGCACGAAAGATCACAAGAAAGTGAGCTCGGGAGCTGGAGCAAAGGAAATAAAAACAGAAAGTAAGACACTACAAGGAAAATAAGCTACAAAGAGAACAAAAGTGTGGGCTAAGGGCCCACGACCATGAAGCTGCCTCAGACACAAGGCAAGTCTCAATCTTGGCCTCATAGCTATTTGATGTAGCTGCTGTTTTATGTTTTCTTGTGTTTACTCTCTTGGTTTACTCTTGGTGAACCCTAAGATGTATGGTTATATAATATTTATTCTGTTTACCGATAAAAAAAAATCTTAAGGCATGAGCCTTACACCTCACACTTTGAGGCTTAAACCTTCGGTTATTAGACTAGAGATTGAGCCTTGAGTTGTAAGGCTTCCACGCCTTTTAAAACAGTGACTGTAAGGTGGTGGGGATGGGCTGGTTGGAGCGGAGTAATGGTGGTGGTTGTGGGCAGGTATATTGGTGGTGGTAGCATCTGAAATGATCCTGTTGATGGGCTGGGGGTGGTGGAGAGACCTAAAAAATCCTTTTTCTTTTTGAAAATTGTTTTCCAAAGAGCATAAATTTTTGAAGTCTTTTGGAGTATGCCTGTAGAAGACCTAATAATGGCCATTCCAGATGCATCCTTTCTATTTGAAGCACGGCCAATCTGAGCAGCTCAGCTTAGTTCCAAGTTCTTTGACTTCCCTGGTCAGAAGTTGAGGTCAATTTTTGACCTATGAAGATAGGATATATTAAATAATCCAAATACATTAAGAAAATACAAAAAGGGCGGGTGACACTTATATATTTCCTTGGGTAAAAATCTATGGATGTCTTCGTATTTATTTAGTTTTAATTTTTTTTTGGAGCTTTAGTTACTTCTCTTAGCTTTCGGTTACAGTTATTTCACCATTAGAAGCAAAAAAGCTTTGGCTGACATTTTTGCAGTTCAGCAGAACTGCTGTGCCCATTTTGGCCCGTTGTATCAACATAATGCAATTATTTCTTTTCCCTAAACTGTATATTTTGGTTTGTATGTGGACAATTTCTTTGGCAGGCTGGGTCTTCTTCAGGGCCATTACAGAAGAAGCAAAGGCAGTAGGAGCATCTGAGCTATTTTTCTTTCCTACCATCGATCATGTTATCACCAATTGATATTGCTCAGTGAGCATGTTTTGTAAGTGCCATTTTTAGATATAACCCTATATTCCATGTTAGCACATTATACTTTCTGTAAAATGTAATAAACCAAACAGAAGCATTCGAAAGCAAGTTTCCATTTTCACCCCACATTAGAAAACTTCTGAAGACACGAATTTGGTTTTACTGGTTCTAAATTTATCATTCATGAGTGAAAATCTTTTGAATGCATTGTGTAAACATCTGCTTCTCATTCATTCATTGTCGATAACACTGATTTAATGCTGATCAGCTAGGGTTTAATCGGATGGTAGCTGATTTCTTACCACGTGTCCCTTAGGGATTTACCTTAAGTTTGGATGGTCTGATTGAAAAAATGCATGCCAAATGATAGATTTTTAGAGGCCCACTCACTATAAGTTTTAATGAGCAATCGGGTTTTTTGAGGCGTGCTTATAAGTTCTAAGAAAGATGCTAGCCTCAGTCGCAAATTTCCAAACTCCCACTGTAGTTGCCACATATGTGGCTACCTTTAAAAACCATTGAAGCCATAACTTTCTCTTTGAAAAAGAAACTGTTTTCAAATCTGTTGAAGAAATAGCAACGACGGGTGTCTCTCCCACCTTAAGTTTGGAAAAATTTCAAATCTGTCAGGTGCTAGCACTTCTCAAATTCTAATGGCCGCCCATTAGAATCATGAGTGCGTGCGGAGCTGTGCTTCATATTTTAACGAATAAAAATAAAGGGATGTCAGGGACTTGTGTAATAACCTAGAATAAGGTTAGGATGAGTTAAGAACGAGAATAAAGACAAATATGAAATAATACAAAGCATATAACCAAATTATAGAATAATTATTTTTAAAAATTGTTTCAGTGGTAACCTTTTAGGAGGTTAGGGAGACTAGGTGAAATTTCAAAATTTTTGGAAATCATTTACTATATTTATTAAAATTTTAAAATAAGTAACAAGATTTGTAAAAATTGCAAAATATATATATATATATTTTTAAATTATGTTTCCGTTAATTCCCAAGAGGTTAGGAATAGTCTTTGTAAAATTTCAGAATTGTTGGAAATCATTTACTATATTTATTGAATTTTTGAAATCATTCTAGACTGCACTGACAGTTCAGAAACTCTACGAATCATTCAGTTTTAATCAACTTTTTATTATAGAACTTTTTCTAAACAAATTAAACTATTTATGTGATATTAAAGGATTTTGAGTCTAGTTTTAAGAAAAGTAAATTTCATGCATTTTTATGAAGAAATAAAATTATAGAAATTCTCATTTTAAAGAATGGTCAGTCTGACAGTAATTTTTCAGTAATGAAGTGAGATACGCTTGATCTCTAGAAATAGATAATTGGGTGAGTTGTGTACGATCCCTAAACAACAAATAGGGTGAGTTGAGTATGATAGACTGATCATCGGTTCTTGCTTCATGTTGTGGTATGGGTTTATCGGAGATATCTGGAGATATTCGGTATAGCTGGGCTTACCCAGTGCATGTGACGTAGAATTGAGTTTCAAGAATACTCTTTTCTAATTGTTCAAAAGTAATATTGAGATTATTATTAGTTTTTCATGTAATGATATGCTGATATATTTGATGAGCAGTTTTATAGAAAATTTTTACTTAATGTTTAAATGACATGATATTAATTAAATGTTGGATTACAAACATTGATGTGTTGATTTAATTTGTTGTACATGCCATAGATGTTCATGTGCACTTGATGGACGTGTTTTACAGCATTTGTGCTCATTCTAGCTTGATATTTTTCAGGCGGTAATTGAGGAAATTCGAGATTCTCTGAGTAAAGTAACTAGTTATCATTCCTTTTACTTGAGAGAGTGAATTTGTACTGAGGAACATATGTAATGAACACAAATAAAACTCATACGTTTATTTTAATTGGTTATTAATTTATTGAAAATTTACTCGGTTTGCTTAATATTTTAGATGTCGTGACTCCAATTTTGTTGCTCTAGGGGCCTCGGGACTACTAGCTCATATGATAAGGGCTGCTCTAACTCCATTCCTTTGGAATGACCAGCAAATAACAAGAAACAGATTCTTCTTAGCTGTGACAACTCTTGTTTTCCTCTAGCTGAGTTAATAGAAAGGGCTCAAGGGCAGCTCAATCCACGCGAGCGATCCCTTGAGCATACTTAGCGCCGTACTTAACAGGGGATATCTCATATCTCTCTTGTGTGCATGCGTGTGTTGATCGCTTCGCTCGTTCCAGTCCTTATGAGCAGTTGTTGCTCTGCTCTCGCTGTGGCTTGGGGGATACCCGACCCTTTGGGCTACCCTAGCCATCCACTGCCCCTATGGGTATACCCCTTTCCTCGCTCTCGCAGATCAGCTCCTTCCCATTAGCCTGTCGGCTTCGGGACTGTCGCTCGCTTCGCTATGCTGTTAAGTAGCGACTCCCTTCTTGCATAGGGATGCGTTCCCTGTTCATGCACCGAGATCTTCGATATCTTGTGTTTAGATTTTGGGGGCGTGACACTTGGTGTCACCAGTAATACTTGTAGATTCGTTTTTCTTCCTGGGTTTCCTGGAAATCCATTGCTTTAATGAGATTAATACTACCACCCAATAGAATCACGTGTATAAAACAGACATTTATTTGAGCACAACTTTGATGCAACTATTCCCAAACTTTACCTTCAACAAGCATAGGTTCCGGAATGTAAAAAAAAAAACTTTAATTCTGTGAACCCAAAACTCAACAGATCCAATCTCTTGGTTCTTGTAAAAAGGAAAAGAAATTTATGTTCTTTTACCTTCAACAAGCATAGGTTCTGGAATGTAAAAAAAAAAAACTTTAATTATGTGAACCAAAAACTCAACAGATCCAATCTCTTGGTTCTTGTAAAAAGGAAAAGAAATTTATGTTCTTTTCAACCATACATCTTTTTGAGTAATGATTAGAGTACTGCAAGACCTTTGCTAGCCGACCACCCAATCAAATTTAACACTTGACAAAAAGGAAATTGCCGACCACCCAATCAAATTTAACACTTGACAAAAAGGAAATTGAATATCTTTACAAAGGTTATCTTTAACTATTTTAAAAAAAAATCTTTATCATTAAAGAATGCAATCTACTAAACAAGTTTTTCTTCCTCTCACATGCCCTCTAATAAGCTCATCGTGCAGTCAGTAGTTATACATATCTCTCTCTTACCACACATCGTCATCATTTAGTTATGTTAGCTGCCACTTATTCTTGTTAATATAGAGATAGGATAATTCAATTGCATTCGTGGCACATGTGGATTGGATGGAGAGAGAAGGCGAGAATTTTAATGGCATCAGATTACCTCTGGCGGATGCCCCAGCTTCGGTTGCACCTTCTGCATCCGGCATGTGGGGAGAGGAGATGTCATTTTCATCCTTGATTTTGATTGCTCCCTACTTCTGATATCTCTCCATTTTTCTCGTCACATGGCAGATGCAGAAGGTGCGCTAGAGGCTGGGCCTCAGGCGTCCACCAGAGATAAACCGATCGGGCATCCGCCAGAGGTAATTCGATGCTAAATTTAAATTTTGAATTTTTTTCTCTTCCAATCAACATGTCCTACATATGCAATTGAATTTTCTGAATTCAATTGCAATTGGCTGTGATCTTATCTCGTTAATATGATAGTTAATTAGGGACTTTTCAATTATTCGGAATAGGATTTGGTCTAACCCTTGAGGCCAAATCCGTCTAGCCCTCATCCCACAAGTTGACATGCTTCCCTTTTAACACCTCTTAACTGTGGTTAAGATTCACTAATCCTTAGGGTTCAAACAAGTAACCTTGGTTTTTAAAAAAAGAGAAATAATTTAACCACAAGATTTAAATTTCCTTAACTAGGGTTGAAAGAGAAGTTAAAAGGGGCTCTGTGAGTGAGCCAGATGGTTTTGGCCTGGTGAGGGCCCGACCAAATCCAATATCCAATTATTCACTTGAACACAGTGTCCTTTTCTCTAGGATACTTTGTAGTGCATGTGAAAGGGCACTAATTTCTATATTTCACACTAGGGATGTCAAATCAACCCTATCCACATATATTGTTTGAATAGAAGTTAGATACATACCGTGGGCTTGTCTTAATGGTAGAATGTCTCACATTTTGGGGGTGAGTTTCAGGATCGAATCTCAAGGGGTATGATATTGTAATATTTTCTCTATCGTATAATTGAGGGGTGCAATCACACCCCTCGGGACTTGATCCTGGAACCTACCCCTGAAGGGGGAGATACACTACCATTGGGATAAGCCATTTTGTTTCTTTTGTTCGGAAAATTATACATAATTTTACTTATTCATAACTCACTGATCCCGGATCCTTTCCAATTGTGATTAAACTCTCCAAGTTCAATCGCACTCAGTGTCCCATTTTAACCCTAATTAAGAAATTTTAACTCAGGTTTATTTTTTTTCACTAAAAATCAATGTTAGATTATTGAAACCTAAGGGGTTAGTGAATCTTAATCACAGTTAATGGAGATTAAAAGAGACACATGTTGACCTGTGGGTGCAATTGAATTCGGGAAGAGTTCAATCATACACTAATCGGAGATCGACAATACTTCCTCATCCAAGTTGATGATACAGTCAATGAAGACTCATCCCGTCTGGGAGCAGATGTTTTGTAACCAACATGTTTGGTCACCCACTTTTTTTTTCTCGGGATCGCACGCAGTTCTTCTTTACTGGCCAAAGCTTTGGCAATAAGGCTGGGTTTACAAGTAGCGCTGCCTGAAAATGTTATTCCGGGCGTGATCTGATCAGACTCTATCACGATGGTCCAATATCTTAAGAAATGATGAAGCTCCTCCTTGGGAGTATTTAATACTATTTAGTATTTACTATCAATAGGAGCTCGATTGAACAGTCAACCAAAAGCAACCCAAAAAGTGCATTTTGTTTTTTATTTTTAGGAATGAGTATTTATGAAAAAAAATTTACACTTAGAAAATACCCTTCTTTGTATTAATTCTTTAAAAAATTGATATTCTTTTGTCCATTAAAATTGATATTCTTTCAGGCTCAGCTTGTTTTGGAAGTGATTCTCTATTGCTTGATGTAGTATGGAAACGATATCAAATGTAGGACCAATTTTTGTGTATTGTTGTTTAATTGCTGTATCTTTCTTAGAAATTCGTCTGTTACATACAACAGCCGGTTGTTCCAAAATACCTGTAAATGCTAAATCCAGAAAGGCAGACCCGGAAAATCACAAACAATACTGCTACCACGAACTCAGAAATAATCCTACACTTGAAAATTGATTAACAACTCGATATCTCTTGTGAAGTGAGGCACGGATCACGTCGCTCTCTTTAAGACAATTTGCGCCCCTACAGATGCAATGGGTTGTTGGTCACGATGTCTCCCAGGACACAACAGCTTCACAGATCTATTCCTGACAGTAGAAAATGCACCTTCTACTATCGTACACCACTCTGTATTCTTAGCCCAGCAAACTCGAAAATATTGATGAAAAAATACCCTAAAACCAGAGGAAGAAAAGAGATGAACTCGTATATACTAGCTTGCTTATAAGAAGAACCCAAGAAAAATTATGTACATAAACCTGTATAGAAACCCTCTTTATATAGATTAGGAAATAGTAAGAAGTCTGTTGATTTCCAAAACTGAAATTTTAATACCTGAAATTAATCTAATTAATTACCACAACGGTAATAAAACAGGAATAAAATAATCACTAATAATTAGAGGTATGCCAAATGGTAATAAAACGGTAACCATGATTAATTAAAAATTAATAATAAACATTGTATAAAAAGTAATATTTTATCAATGACCCAACCCAACCCAACCCAACCCGACCCGCCCCGGCTCGGCGCGCGCGCGTGTGTGTGTGAGTTGTAGCATAGTATAGTCACAATGTGCAATGGGTGGGTAGACAACAAATTCAAAGGCCCTTGAAGGCCCAAGCCTTCTTCCAACACTCTTTCTTATAAAGAGGTAAAACTATTCATAATTTTTCCATGTGGGACTAAAAGAAACACCCAAACTTAAAAGACAATATTTTTCCTTTAGTTTTGAATCACACCAAAAAACACAACAATCCCCCACTTGATTCAAAAACAATAATAATAAAATTAACATATCTGGGTAAGATTAGATTTAATGCATAAACAAAGGTGTCACGTAGATTTGAACCTTTGTATAGTTTAAAGTAAAATTCTCACCAGATATTCAGTTACCATAGATCATAAATCTTGGTATTCAAAACTAAGATCTTTAGTGATGAGTCTTTATACTTTAAACACATTAACTCTTACAGAGTCTACAGGTGTCTTAGCCAGCACTTTTCGGCCATGTGCTTTTATCCCAGTTTAATAAGTGCTCTAGAGAAATAGCCAATTTCTCATAGGAAGCGGCCCCACTTCCACACTTATATAGGTGAGTCTATCAAGGATGCCTATGTGACTCCACATCCCACTCAACAGAGCTATAGATCTCATTAAGAGGAAACCCTCAGCCTCTAATCGTCACATACTTTATGCACTATTTATACCATAGGAAAGGACTAAAAGAATAATAATATTATTCTACTTTTATAGTGCTTTTACCTCAAACCACTTAGTAACTCGTTCTTCCCATTAAACCTGTTCTTGGGATCTCTAGTCTTCAGGTTGGGTATCCATTACAGTTGGTTTATTTTCAATTGGCTTAAGTCCCATTCCCTTTGATGTGGTCCACACTTTTTCATTTACTAAACCTTTAGTTAAGGGATTTGCCAGATTTTCAGGTGATCTGATTTCATTGACAAATATAACTTCATCTCGTAGGAGTTCTCTCAAACATGCATGTTTTCGATGTATTTGTCGAGATTTCCCATTATACTGAGTATTATTAGCTCTTCCTATTGCAGCATTGCAATCACAATTAATTAATAGCTGGGACTGGTTTGTTCCAGAAATGAATATCGAACAAAAAGTTCCGAAGCCACTCTGCTTCTTCTCCCGCTAAAGAAAGAGCTATTAATTCTGATTCCATAGTGAAATTTGACAGAATTGATTGTTCTTGGATTTCCAAGAAACTGCACCACCACCAATGGAGAATATATAGCCACTTGTTGCTTTATATTCATCAGAGGCAGAATTCCAATTAACATCACTATATCATTCTAATACAGGAGGATATCTACCATAGTGAAGACCATGATTCATAGTTCCCTTTAAATATCTAAGAACTCTGCTAATTGCATCCCAATGTTCCCTACTAGGATTACTAGTGTATCTACTTAATTTTTCAACTGCATATGCAATGTCCGGACGAGTACAATTCATAGCATACATTAAGCTTCCAATAACACTAGCATAATCATTTTGGTTTATACTATCTCCTTTATTAGGTGATAGGTGAACACTAGGATCATAAGGAGTACATACATGACTATAATCATAATGATTATACTTTATTAATAATTTTTTAATGTAATGAGATTAAGATAAAATTATCCCATCATCTCTCCTTATTATTTTAATTTGAAGAATTAAATTTGCTTCTCCAAGATCCTTCATATCAAAATTGGGAAGACAAAATTTTTTTTGTCTCATTAATGATTTTATGATTTGAACCAAAAATCAGTAAATCATCTACATATAGACAAATGATAACTCCACAATCATCATTAAAATTGTAATATATACATTTATCACTTTCATTTGTACTATATCCATGAGATATTAACACTCAATCAAATTTCTCATGCCATTGTTTTGGAGTTTGTTTTAAACCATATAATGATTTTACAAGTTTACACACTTTATTAGATTGTCCAAGAACAATAAATCCCTTTGGTTGGTCCATATAAATTTCTTCATCTAAATCACCATTCAAGAATGCCGTTTTTACATCCATTTGGTGAATGATTAAATTATGAATAGATGCAATAGCAAATAGTACTCGAATAGAAGTAATTCTTGATACAGGTGAATATGTATCAAAATAATCTATTCCTTCTTTTTGCTTAAACCCCTTGGCTACCAACCTAGCCTTATATTTTTCTAATGAACCATCTGCTTTAAGTTTCTTTTTAAATATCCACTTACAACCTATAGTTCTAGTTCCAGGAGGAGGATTAACTAATATTCAAGTGTGATTGGACATTATTGAATCCATTTCATTTTCTACAGCTTCTCTCCAAAAAAAAGAATCATGTGACTCAAATGCCTCCTTTAAAGAAATAGGATCGTTCTCTACCATATAGGTATAAAAATCAGATCCATAATGTTTACTCTTTTTAACTCTTTTACTTTTTCTAGGCTCAATTTCAGCCTCATCTGAATCGATTATTTCAAGATTTTTAGAATTAGGATTTTGGTTTATTAAACCCCCACTATTTGAAGAATTAAAAGGAAAAAGATTTTCGAAAAAATCAGCTTCCCTGGATTCAATAATCACATTATTTTCAATATCTAAAAATCTATATGCTTTACTATTTATTGCATAACCAATAAAAGCACATCTCCTAGATTTAGGTCCTAATTTATTTATTTTAGGATCATTAAATCTAACCATTGCTAAACATCCCCATGTTTAAAATAACTTAAATTTGGTTTTCTCCATTTCCAAATCTTATATGGAGTCATTTTAGATTTTTTACTAGGTATTCTATTTTGAATATAACTAGCAGTGATTAGGACTTCTCCCCATAAATTTAAAGGTATGCCTGAGCTGTTAAGCATTGCATTAACTATTTCTATTAATGTTCTATTTTTTCTTTCAGCAACTCCATTTTGCTGATGAGTATAAGGAGCAGTAACTTGGTGTATTATTCCACTTGATTCACAAAATAAATCAAATTCATTAGAGGTATATTCACCTCCTCTATCACTCCTTAATATTTTAATTTTTAAATTTAATTGATTTTCAACTTCTGCTTTATAAATTTTAAACATATTTAAAGCTTCATCTTTAGATCTAATTAAATATACATATGTATATTTAGATTTGTCATCTATAAATGTAATAAAATATTTTTTACCACCTCTTGTGACTGTTTCTTTTAAATCACAAATATCAGTATGAATTAGGCCTAGAATATCTGATGATTTGTCTACTTTATGAAAAGATTTTTTAGCTATTTTTGATTGACTATAATACACACATCTATCAAAGACATTATCATTTAATTTAGGAATTATTCCTAAATTACTCATAGTTTTCACATATTTTTCATTTGTATGTCCTAATCGATTATGCCAAAAATTAACTGAACATACAATATAAGCCGAAGAAATTTTATTGCTCAAAACATTAAGTTTAAACATGTCATTGGTTGCATAGCCTTTTCCAACAAATTTTCCATATTTGGAAATTACATAGTTATCA
Source organism: Tetracentron sinense (assembly GCA_015143295.1). NCBI lineage: Eukaryota > Viridiplantae > Streptophyta > Magnoliopsida > Trochodendrales > Trochodendraceae > Tetracentron > Tetracentron sinense. The sequence goes on along the minus strand of CM026557.1, from coordinate 24,250,095 downwards.
GACTCTATTACTTGTTTAAATCCAGCCTTGTTAAGAAGATAGTCCGACACCAAATTTTTTCGCACATCTGGAATGTGAAGAACGTCCTTCAGAGTCACAGATTTCCCTGAAGTGAAATCGAGAGTGATATCTCCAACTCCAACAACTTTAGAGGTTGAGGAGTTCCCCATCTGGACATCATGGTTGCTTTTGACAGCCTCATATTTTTAAAATAAATTTCTATCATAGCAGACGTGCCTCGTCGCACCTGTGTCTGCCCACCAACCCTCATTGAAACCCATCATGTTGATTTCAGTGATCATAGCAACTAAGAGTTCTTCCACCATATTTGCTTGAGAATAATTCATTTTCCGGAATTGACAATTCTTAGCAAAATGTCCAGATTTTCCACAGACGAAACATCCACTCGATTTTGATCTTTCTCCTGTCTTCTGAAAAGGTTGATAAGGCTTCTTATTCTTCATAGGCTTCTTGTTGGTTTTCAAGAATTTCTGTTTTTTCTTCCCCGAAGAATCAACAAAATTAACCTTTGAAGTCATCTCAGAATTCTCTTCTTTTTTATCTTGGGCTCTAGATTCGTCTTCAATCCGAATTCTCATTACTAAATTTTCAATTGAAAATTCCTTTGATTTGTGGCGAAGAGAATTTCTGAAATCCTTCCATGAAGGAGGTAATTTCTCTATAATAGCAACCACTAGAAATTGTTCTGGAATTTTCATTCCCTCAATAATAATCTCATGAATTATTATTTGAAAATCCTGAGTTTGTTTTACTACGGATTTATCATCAACCATTACAAACTTTAAAAATCTGCTCACTGCATATTTTTTAGAACCAACCTCCTCAGTTTGATATTTTTTCTCTAAAGCTACCCATAAGCTTTTGCAGATTTTTCAGTGCAATATAAATCATACATTGCATTAGTCATGCCATTTAAAATGTGCCATTTGCACAAAAAATCTGCAGATTCCCATCTTTCCTTATAATGAGATCTACCCGGTTCTTCTTCTTCTTCATTAGGAACATCAGTTAAAACATATGCTAATTTAAGCGATGTGAGTAGAAAAAACATTTTCTGTTGCCAACGCTTAAAGTTAGACCCATAAAAAATTTCAGTCCTAATCACAGAATCATTCGTTCTAACATTCACAGAAGTCATGTCGAATTGTCTTAAAATTGTTGTTCCAAAATACCTGTAAATGCTAAATCCAGAAAGGCAGACCCGGAAAATCACGAACAATACTGCTACCACAAACTCATAAATAATCCTGCAATTGAAAATTGATTAACAACTCGATAGCTCTTGTGAAGTGAGGCGCGGATCACGTCGCTCTCTTTAAGACAATTTGCGCCCCTACAGATGCAATGGGTTGTTGGTCACGATGTCTCACAGGATACAACAGCTTCACAGATTTATTCCTGACAGTAGAAAATGCACCTTCTACTATCGTACACCACTCTGTATTCTTAGCCCAGCAAACTCGAAAATATTGATGAAAAAATACCCCAAAACTAGAGGAAGAAAAGAGATGAACTCGTATATACTAGCTTGCTTATAAGAAGAACCCAAGAAAAATTCTGTACATAAACCTGCATAGAAACCCTCTTTATATAGATTAGGAAATAGTAAGAAGTCTGTTGATTTCCAAAACTGAAATTTTAATACCTGAAATTAATCTAATTAATTACCACAACGGTAATAAAACGAGAATAAAATAATCACTAGTAATTAGAGGTATGCCAAACGGTAACCATGATTAATTAAAAATTAATAATAAACATTGTATAAAAAATAATATTTTATCAATGATCCAACCCGACCCGACTCGACTCGGCTCGGTGCACGCTTGTGAGTTGTAGCATAGTATAGTCACAATGTGCAATGAGTGGGTAGACAACAAGTTCAAAGGCCCTTGAAGGCCCAAGCCTTCTTCCAACACTCTTTCTTATAAAGAGGTATAACTTCATAGTTTTTCCATGTGGGACTAAAAGAAACACCCAAACTTAAAAGACAATGTTTTTCTTTTAGTTTTGAATCACACCAAAAAACACAACACAGCCTTCAATCAGGCAGTGTTAAAAAATTTACCTAATGTGTCCATTGGAATTTTAAACACAATAAATTGCTGTGGTATTATATTATGAACACTGGTGTCTTCCTGGAAGACATCCAGGATTGGGATATGAGAACTAAATTTCGCAACCGTTAATCCATATTGACCATGTGCAAGTCATGGATGACCAGAATGACAATTGCAAATGTATAAGTTGTACTATACCAAAACTCCCATGTATGAACTTTTATCTGATTGTTCATTGAAGTTCTTGTTCTTGACCAGATGGTTTGCCTTGTCCTATCCACTTGGTTCAGATTTATTAGCACCTGCCAATTCTGACTCAGATCTTTCCTTTTTTCCACCATTTATTACAAGAATGAGTTTGAGAGCCCATTTTATTGGGATAGCTGGTGTATCCAAATAAGGTGGGATATGTACCCATTTCAGCAATCAAAAAGAGTGAGATGTTTTCATTGTGATAGGGACCTGCAAGCTATTTCATTTTTGTGGTTCTTTCTTGGTAGGTATTCTGCTTGTTAAGTGGGTTTTCTAGCCAAGTCTTGGTGTTCAAGAGTTTTGAACATAGTCTGTTGGTATTCCACAAGCAGAGAACCTTACCCACTGAGCAAGCACCAGTTTCTACCCATTATTTAAGTGATTTCGACTCCAGCATGACAATGGTTGCCTAGAGTTATAGAGTAACTGCTGGAATCAGCAAGCAGCAAGCTTGCTAATTGAGATATTGATGTGATTAATTTCTGATTTAGAGTAATTTGCTTAGGGCACATATGCATGCATGCAGGTTTTGGATCTCAGCTTGTGCTGGACTGCCTTCCACCAGGGCCAGAGGGCTATCAAAAACTTGGACAAGATGTTGGATTAGTAATGGATAGAATCAAACACAGTTGATATTTTACCCAAACTCAATTGGCACCAATTTCAGCCAAATCTATAATATTGAAAGCCTCATGAATCCCTTTAAATCTATGACATGAAATTAAAGCAGCAACATCACAGACCTCCAGCCAGCAAAAGAAACAAGCCCCTTGCTCGGTAACAGCGGGATGCTGCAGCTGAACCCAACAGCCAATGGACACAGTGAAGCGGAAGCAGTAGAGAATGCTTGTATAGTTGGATATGATAGATTGTATATTTGTCAGCGTAGCTTCAATACTCAGGTCTTCAAGATGGAGGTGGGAGACAAAGGAGCAGAATCAAGCTGCAATGATGATGAAGATGGAGGCGTAAGCGAACTTGTTGAGCCAGAAGAGGAGACCCTTTTCTCCCATGTATAGTTCCACTGCTTTCTCGTTTATGGTCATGGATTCCTTCGCTGCTTCCGTCCTGCAGTTTCTGTTTTGATCGTCTTCTTCAGCCTCGTCGGAACCGGATCTCAACGCTGTCCGGTGGCGGGACTGGTGGGGGGAATGTTGCCATCTTCTCCAGTTCTGCTGCTGCTGTTGATTGGTGACGCATAGCTGCAAATAATGGGTCGTCGAAGGTTTCTTAGGGATGAGGAATGGTGGTGGTTTTGAGTAGATGCAATGGAGGACGTTGGCTTCCATTGCTTTGGGTCTCTGAGAGTGCTCAGATTCCCTTCTCGGGGACTCTAATTAACGGCCTGGGCTTGTCTCTGGCGAAGCCAGAAAAGGGCTTATCTCGGGGTTCCATACAATAGGTGACAAGCGGTGGAGAAGTCAAAATCATGGGGCCCACGATTTTGACTTCTCCACCCTTAATAAGACATGGGGCGGTAAGTGTGTGAGAATATAGGGGGGAGATACCATACGGGAAGAAGTCCAAAAAAAAAAAAAAAATAAAAAAATGAGAGAAAATGAAATGACTTCTCCCCATATTTTGGCCAACTGGCGCACAATGTATGGAACCCAAGAAGGGTTTCTGGCTTCGCCAGAGACAAAGCCCTAATTGAGTTCGGATGGGCAACAACGCTTGCTGTTGCGCTGGTACCCATATGTGTCTTATAAAATGGGGGCCACTTACTATTCACATGGGGATCACCAAATGACGGATATAGGGCCCATTTTGCAAGACACATATGGGCAACAGCAAGCGCTGTTGCCCATCCGAACTCGCCCTAATTTTAATGGACAAATGCAGTCGACACCAAAATCCTGTACGGTGATTACTGGATTGGCAAATCCGTTTATCATCCCTGAGGTCACCACGTGTCTATCTTGATATCCCTTAACTCTGTGGTTCCCTAAGGTTCACCCACCCATCCTTGGTTTTTTTAAAAAAAGTATTTTAAAGTATTTTAATATTAAAAATCCTAAATTTTTTTTTTTAATATTAAAAATAGTTTTAATTTTTTTTTCTATCTAAAACCAAGGATAGGATAGGTTGGTGAACCTAGGGTTGGGTGAATCTTCAAAACGAGTTAATTTTTTTTAGAGAGCAAAACTAGATTGACTCTTCTCTCTAAAACTACTAATTTTAGTGGATTTGGAGTTCTATACCAATCTGACCCACTTAGGATTTTCTTCAATTCTGGGTGCTAAGATCCTGAATTTGGTTTTTTCAGAGGTTCAAAACCAATTTCTGTACAAGATTATCTGATTCTTCAGCTATGGAGCAGCAGAAGATTGTCTTGAATGAGTGGCAATCTTGCCGGCTCGAGAAATCCGGCCGAGTATACATCCTAACCCTCACCGGCAAAGACGAGCACCTATTCAATCCAGCATCCATTGATGATATTGTTGCTGCACTCAAAACCATTGATAAATCTCCAGATGCTGGAGCTCTCGTCATCACCAATGAAGGAAGGTACTTCTCTAATGGCCTCGACCTGAAATGGGGCAAAAAAAATCTTTCTTCATCTGGGTTAACTATAATTAGGGAAAAATTTGACGGTCTTCTTTGTTTCATGATGAAACTGGGAATCCCAACTGTTGCAGCCATTTGCGGCCATGGATCCGGTAGTGGGTTCGTGTTTGCGTTAACCCATGATTATAGATTCATGAATGATGGGAAAGAAGTGCTTTACATGAGTGAATTGGATCATGGAATGTACATGCCGAGGAGTTTCACGTCTGTTGTTCGGAGCAAGATTCCGACGCCTAATGCTCTTAGGGAGGTTATGTTGAAGGCAAGAAAGTTCAGGGCTTCTGAGGCTTTTGATTCTGGATTTGTTGATGGGGTTTATGTGGATTCTGCTAAGACGCTTGAGGCTGCAATTCTCGAAGCTGGGAAGTTGGCGAGTCGGAATTGGAAGAGAGATAGTTATGCTAATTTGCGGGCACGGGCCTTTCCGGAGGCGATCGAAGAACTGGAGGCTCAGAGGGATCCTTATGTTTGGACACTAGGTTCAAAGCTGTAATGTATGTTCTTCTTCTAGTTCTGATTATAGTTCTTTATGGTTTTTAGCAATATAAGATGGAATTCTGTAATGTGTGTTCTTCTCCTTCTGCTTATAGTGCTTTCTGATTTTTAGCAATATAAGATGGAATTCTCTCTTTCTGCAATAATATTTAATGGTGTTTTGAGGATTTTTTTTTTGATCGGTAATCGGAAGATTATTTATAATAAGCAAAAGGCTAAGCAATACAGCAAAAAGGAAGGCGAGTTTATAAGTCGCGTTCTTGTTTTTATGCAATTGTAAATTTGCAATTTGGGGAAGAAGAAGCTTGTAACAGTCTTGATCGATTGGCTAGTTGCACTTCCAAAATTCAAATATAAGATTTAAAGGGATAGAAAGAGGAAGAAGATGATCTCACTAAAGGGAGATCAGTCTCTTTACTCTAATTTGGTGGTACATTGAATTGAATTCCATTTCGGAAATAAAAACGTAGAAAAATTACTTTGATCATAAATTCGTATGATCGATGCAGCTCTCAGGCAAGGCCTATACAAATGAGAAAAATATTTTCTTTATTATAATTGGAGCAGTGATTAGCGGACCACACATTGGGCTATGTATGAATGCCGGTCCACGTGTCCCTTTAATATCCCTTTTAACTATGGTTGAGCTTAATAATTATTAAGGTTAATATTTTTTCTTAAAACCAAGGTTGGATGGATGAATCCTAGGGTGAGTGAATCTTAACCACTTTAATGAATGTTAAAAAGGGGTGTGTGGACCAATGAGGACCGGCAGTCGGCTACATAGCCAAATACGTGGTCTACTATTATTTTCCTTATTATTTTGCGAAGTTACTTTTACGCTTGATCTATGACCTTAAAAAAAATCTCTCTTTAGTTAATGATTTTGTTCAATATTAAATTACATGGAGGCATGAGTAGCTATCCCTCTTTTAAAAAAATAAAATAAAAATAAATTCTCTATTTCTCCCATATTTTTTTTGAGCTGGGTTTTTGTTTTAGCTAAAAAAGATTTCTGTGTTGATTTTTTTGTAAATTGTAATTACAATTTTAGACTATTTAGTGGCAATTGACGATTGTTTCTCCTTTTTGTTCCTTGCAGCTCTAAGGAGAAACCCACTCTTGAGTATGTTGTGTACTTCCATGCTTCATTAATTTCTCGTTGTTAATTTTGCCATATTTTCTGATGATGCATCTGATCTTTGACTGAACATTCAAGAAATATTCAGTTTGTTGTTCATACAAGGAGGATGTGTATCATATGCATGTTTCTAGGTTTTCATACAAAATGTGAGGTGGTATGTCCTTTTAAAGTATGGAAAATAGCAAGTTAAATTCTCTTAAAATTTTCATTTCGACTTAGGTTTTGGCGTTGAATATTTGTTTAGAATCACAACAGAGTCGCCAAGCTGTGAGTGCGGGAATTTACCCTTTTTCCATCCTAGGGCAATCCCTTGGGAGGAACAATGCTAAATCCTATTATGGATCAGCCACCTATTTTATTAGGTGGAAAATAGGACTCCTTAAGTTTTACGGATAAGGTATAAGTTGTTCAATTGAGATTTTAGGATAAGAGATTTTATTAAGTTTAGGGAAAATGTTAGGCACCCTGAAACCCTCATTCGAAGATGGTAACCTACTCCCTAAGTCCAAGACAAATAGATGAAATTATAAAGGAAATTTGTTACACTATTCATCATGCTTAAAAAAATAAACATCATGTTGAACAAACAGACATGTATAGTAGAGAGGCAAACTAAGGGAGACTTAATCCAGTCGGGCTGAACCCGTGAGGACTTCCTACTTAACCACGTCAATGAAATCAAGGCAAATGTAGTTCAAGCATACTTGAGGATTTTTGAGGTTGGGTGAATGTTGTTACTTGTTGGTATTTTTGCTTTTGTTGTAGCAGCTTAGGCTCATTCGTGGAGCAGGCGGAATTGGACAAGCCTAACCTAAGCCTAAGGTTACTCCTAGGTCATCATGTACGTAGTCGCAAACCCGTGAGCAGGAGGTCCAGCACAGAGGATGACTGCAATTGCAGTACTGGGGCCTATCGTCGTTCTCAACAACGACAAACTTTCCTGCAATGGCTAGAATACCATCCAGAAACTTGCCTTGGATGTATCTTGGCCATCTGGACTCTGAATTAGTCTCTGTTTCTTGTTGTGTTTCTCAAATCCAGCCTACTTTAACATATATTTAATTTGGATTTTTTCGAATCAGAGGAGGTCTGACTTTCCAGCAAATGCTGCAAATCACTAATCCATTTTGAACTACAGGTATCGGATTCTGATTTTGGATGAGCAAATATGCATTTTTTCAGATTCTTGAGGTCCAAACTAGTCTAGGTATGAAATTTCATCAATTTCTAAATTTGGCAGGGGGTCCATTGGATTTTACAAAGTCCACGCATATATTGATTAGAATCCAAGGGAACAACCCTTAACCAATGAGTAAAGGCTAACTTTTTGGCTGTAAATATATTTAAAACGGAGGAAGGGAGGTATCTTAACTAGTTTAGGGCCTCCTACTTTAGTCCAAGATAAAATGCCAACTATCTACCCATAATCCATGCCATGCAAGAAATAAAAGAAGACTAGAAGAGATAAAGATAGAATAAGAGATGAAGAGCTTTACACTAGAGTAGATCCATACTTACATAAACCAACCCAACCGGCGTTATGTCACTCCAAGTCACCTTTTGAAGCCTCCTCCTTCACAGTCCTCTAAGAGCTTGAGGGAATAGTGTAGTGGAGTAATGGGATGTGTGAGAAGCACTTATAGGCTAAGGGTTTTGTGTATTTCATACTAAGGCAAAGGGGTTTGCTAAAGGGGTAGTGGCTTTTAGAGAAGGATTTTCACTAAGGCAAAGGAGTCTTTCCTAAGCCCAAAGGATTTTAGAGAGGAATTTTTCACCAAGGCAAAGGAGTTCTCTCTAGAATCCTCAAGACGCTTTTTAAGGTGGTTGAGAGTGGTCTCTAAGGAGGACGATGGTTGGGTATTTATAAAGAATGATGGAGAAGTGATATTTCTTTTGCATGGGGGTTAAAGAAAGTTGAGTATTGTAAGGGGTGTAAGAGCGTTGGTGAGTTAATGGTTGAGTGTTGTAGGGGGTGTATGAAAGTTGGTGAGTTAAGGGTTGAGTGTTGTAAGGGGTGTAAGAGAGTTTGTGAGTTAAGAGTTGAGTGTTGTAAAGGGTGAGAGGAATATGGGTCATAGACAATGAGTTATTGGGTATGCGTTGTTGATTGTGGGTTAGGTGGATATGAGTATGTGGATTTGGTCTTCAGGATTATGAATTGTTTTTTTTTTTTGATCGGTAATCAAAAGAGGATATATTAATCAAGAAAAACTGATACAAGAAGAAACAACAGAGCAAAGTTTACAACCATGTAAACTAGAAAACAAACAACAAGAAACCAAGAGACCAACTCAGGGAGGAGCAAGAGTCAACCCAACACGAATTCCAAATTCACTCCACCATTCCGGATGGAGATCCAATCCAAAATAACTTGGCGGATGCGAGCCTGAATACGTGAAATAGAGGACTGAGAGTTTTCAAAAACTCTCAAATTTCGCTCCTTCCAAATAACCCAAGAGATAGCTCCAGGGAGCACCACACCCTCTTAGCATCATCCGCACTAGCCAGAAACCAGCAGGATAAGAAGTTCTGAAAGGAAGAAGGGAAGACCCAGTCCACCCCTAACCGAGATAGAAAATACCCCCATATTGCACCCACAACTGGACAATGCATCAACAGATGGTCCACCGTCTCTTCCGCCTGGAGGTATAGGAAACATCGGTTGGCTAAACTCCACCCTCTATGTTTTAAGTGATCACAAGTAAGGATTTTGTTCCAAGATGCATTCTAGAGGAAGAAGGAGACCTTTGATGGAATGCCTGGATTCCACACTTGTCGATGAGGAAAGGTGGCAAAGGAAGGTAACTCAACTGAGCGAAGTAAAGATCTGACTGAAAATCGACCATTGTTGCTTTCAGACCATATTCTACAATCTCGATCATCAGGACTCACAAGAGTAGAACCAAGACAGGACAATAGGAGACCCATCTCCTCAAACACCCAATCATTTAGATCCCGACGAAGTTTTGGACACCACACAACCCTCCCCTCTCTCTACTCAAAACAATCCCTCACCAAAGCATCCTGCTCTAGTGCGAGGAGAAAGATACTTGGAAAGGATTCCTGTAAAGGCTGACAACCCCACCAAATGTCTTTCCAGAATCTCACCTCCGACCCTCTACCCACCTTGAATCGAAATTTAGGCACAACCAGGTGACTCACTCCCATAATACCCTTCCACAGGCTAACCCCATGCGCCCACCTACTGCCTCTAGGAATCCAACACGAAACCGCACCATACTTTGCTATAATGACCGCTCGCCACAGGCTCTCTCTTTTCTCTCCAAAACGCCAAACCCATTTTCTTAGGAGAGCTTTATTCATGCAGGATAGATGACACAAATTTAGGCCCCCATGTCTTTTGGGATGACAAATTTGATCTCAGGGAACCAGATGATATCTCAAACTATCGTCTTGCCCATGCCAAAGGAAATCCTTCTGAAGCTTCACAAGGGAAACAGCCACCGATCTCGGGATGGTGAATAGAGACATAAAATACGACGGAAGACTGCTAAGGGTATGCTTAATTAGGGCTAGCTTTCCTCCTTTCAAGAGGAGGGACGACTTCCACCCGGACAATCTCGATGCAAAACGCTCCTAGATTGGAGTCCAAACCGATGTTGATTTGAAACGGGCTCCAAGGGGCATGCCAAGGTACACATATGGAAGAGTACCAACCCGACAATCTAGGCACAATGCTAGCACTTCCATATCTAACACCTCCCCTACTCGCATAATTTCCGACTTGGCCAGATTCACCCTCAAACCTGATACAGCTTCGAAACAACGCAGTATACATCTAAGATGAATCATGTTTTGATACGAGGCACCGCAGAATATCAAGGTATCATCTGCGAATTGGATGTGAGAGATGCGAAAGTGGTCCCTGCCTATTGTAAAACCATCAAACAACAGGCCATTTGCTCTGGATAACATCCTACTCAGGGCCTCTGACACAATAACAAAGAGGAAAGGAGAGAGAGGATCTCCTTGCCTCAGACCCCTAGCCCACAAAACTACCGTTCAAAAGAATGGAAAAAGACACCGCGGAAATACACACCCTCATCCATGTCCGCCACCTATTCCCAAATCCCATTCTGCCCATTATGTAGTCCAAAAATGACCAATTCACATGGTCATAGGCCTTCTCTAGATCAACTTTACACAATAGGCCCGGCTCCTTTGACCGAAGGCGATCCTCAATACATTCATTGGCAATGAGAATTTCATCCAGAATCTGCCTCCCTTCCACAAAAGCGCCTTGTTCCGGGGATATGATGGATCCCATCACGAGTTTGAGCCTAACTGCCAACACTTTTGAGATGATTTTGTACACACTACCTAGCAAGCTAATGGGTCTAAAATCTTTTAGCTCATAAGCATCATCTTTTTTTGGGATTAGGACCACAAAAGTGCTATTTAGCACTCTATCAAACGAGCCAGACGAGTACAACTCTTGCATGACCTCTAGAAATTCGCTTCCCACGATGTCCCAACAAGATTTATAAAATTCAATGGTGAATCCGTTCGGCCCAGGAGCCTTGTCTCCATCCATGCCTCTCATCACCCGCTCTACCTCTGCCATCTCAAATGGAACTTCTAAAATCTCTCGTTGCTCGAGAGATAAAGCCGCAAAAGGAAGACCATCCACTTTTGGCCGCTAAGATTCCTTCTCTTGATAGATATCCTTGTAATAAGAGACAATACTTTCCTCAATCTCTCGAGGCCCTTCCTTCCAAGACCCCCCCACCCGGAGTTTCGAAATAAAGTTTCTCTTCCTATGGGAATTGGCCATTCGATGGAAAAATTTTGTGTTTCAATCTCCCTCTTTCAACCATTTAACCCGGGCCTTTTGTTTCCAGCTTAACTCTTCTAATTTCAGGACCCGCAAATACTCCAATTTCTTCTCCTCCTTCTTTAGAAAATCATTCGGAGATAGAACTCCTGACTCATCAAGGATGTCCAACTCACTGATTTCCTTGAGAAGGGATGCTAATGTTGCTTGGACATTCCCGAAAACTTCCTTATTCCAAACCTTCAACTTGGATTTGAGGGCCTTAAGTTTAAGACCAAAACGGGTACTAGCCGACCCCCACACACCTGTGGATTGCCAAACTCCTTTCACAAAGTCATGAAAGTTCTCATCCTCAAGCCACATTTTTTCAAACCAAAAAGGAGATGGCCCACCTTTAAAGTGCCTCGATTCCTACATAATTGGGACATGGTCCGAGATAAGGCGAGGAAGAGCTGACTGCATAACATTTGGGAAACGATTTTCCCAACTTTGATGGATAAGGAACCTATCCAGCCGGCTCGCTACTCTGTTAGAAGCTGATTGAGACCAAGTAAATTAGGCTCCCGAGAGGGGACAATCAATCAGCCCGTGACCAAAAATGAATTCCCCAAATCGTCTCATTTTGGCAGTGACCACACAACCCCCTTTTCTCTCCCTCGAAATTCTGATACTATTAAAATCTCCCCCCAAACACCATGGGGCCCCCCATCTCACACTGACATCATCCAATTCCTCCCAGAAGTTGGAGTCATCCACAGACCCCGACGGACCATAAACTCCCGAGAACACCCACGTAAAACTATCTCCAAACAATTTGCACAAAATCGAAATGGAATACGCTCCCACCTCAGACTCTAGGACCTCCAGCTTATTCCTATCCCATAGGACCAAAATCCCCCTAGACGCCCCTAAGGATGGTAATACCAACCACCCAGGGGTGGAAACACCCCAAACATCTCTAATGATATGGTCTGCAACAAACTCTAGTTTGGTTTCCTAAATACATAGAAGCGTAGGTCTCCGAGCGGACACCAATTTTCTCAATACCATCCTTTTCTCGGAAAGCCCTAATCCTCGAACATTCCAAGATATGATTGAGATGTCTGTCATCTAGTAACCTTTCGAACCCTTTTTGAACCTGGACTGACCGCCATATCCCCCATTGGCCCTCTATCGTAATTAACCGTACACTCCAATCTCCTTTGCTCCGTAGATTAGCGAACTTTTCTACCCATGGATGGGGTTTGGGTAGTACCCGACTCCCTATGACCTTCCAAACTCTGTAGGAACTCTAAAGACTCTTCCTCACGACCCACCGAAGAAACACCCAACAACTGACTAACTTCCTCCAGCCTACTAACAACCCAAGAAGAGGCCTCACATGAGTCCCTAGGAGGGTGCCTGATTTTTTCCCTAGGAGACCTGATGACGACATTAGGTAATTGGTCCGACAGCACTGGCAAAGGTCTAAGGGTATCGTTAGTCAGATTATAAGGACCCACAGTTGAGATAACTCCATTCACACTACCTGTATGCTCAACGAGGTGAGGTAGCACAGTTCCTCCGAAATTGATAATTGGATCAAAAACCTCACTAAATGAACACAATAAACTCATTTTACCTACCCTATCCACCCCAAGATGGATAGAATAAGTAGAAAGAGAAGAGGGGGGAGGCATACCTCTCACTGTAAGAGGATCGGATATTATCTATTGATGCATGTTCTCGCTACCTTGGCATTTTTGTGGAGAATTATATGAGTTATTTGATCCCAGTTCAGGAGGAGACTGATCCTTCTCAGAACTTCCCGGCTTTACTTCCTCAAAACGGGCTGGGCTCGAACAAGTGGAATAATCCTTATAGAACACATGAAAAATTGGGCTTGACAAAACCGTGCCACCTGGAACCTTCCCTGGGACCTGAGACAAAATGAATTGAGGCCGAGATGGTGCTGCAATCCACTGAGCTTCCACTGATTTCGTTTGGGAGAAGCAGTTGCTAATGGGGTGATCTGAACTAGGACCACACGGTAGCCCTGATTCAAGGGTATTGACTACGGGTGCTTCAACTTCCAGATGGGGCTCGAGTGATGCCAGCGGTAGACTATTGTCTAAGTGCCCCAGATTACCCAAACCTAAAACAGAGGTTTGTGTGACCTTGTTACCTGTGCTTCGAATAGGCCCCCATCCCGTGGCTCACCATTGGGTTTCTCCCTCCTCAACACCTCCGATGGCACTCTCCCTGCGATACACCATTTATCCGATTAGGAGATAGGCACTGCTCCAGAGTGGTCGAAATTTGGAGGGCTGTGTCCGGCAGCTCAGTGGGTTGCTTATGCCTCTGTAAGATGTGTTGGACTTGACGGAGGAGAGGGGAGATACTGTCAATCCCTGCCTGATGCTCTTCCCGAGTTCGCAGCCCTAGCTGATCGTCATCAGGCTCCTTCTCCTGCTCCTGCGATCGACTACAAGATATAATAGGGTTGGATTTTCTCCGGTTGGATATCCCAATTATTGGGTCTAACCCAAACGGGTCGTTCGAACCCATTGGCATCCTGGAATTTTGGGCCGATGAGTGGGCTGCCCAAGCCTCTGCTTTGGTGGGCTTTTGGGCCGAACAAATATTGGACGATCCCCTATTTGACCACCCCTCAGTGTTTGCACTAACGGGCCCAGATGGACCTAGCCCAAGACCCGAACCAACATGCTGGTCTATAAAAGGCACGTGACCACTACAAGCAACCACATCTCCATCTTCCCCAACAAGGTCTGCGGCAGGAGCCCTAGATATTTCCCCTTCTCCTCTGACCGTGCTTGATTCGCACAATTGAGTTCGCTCGTTTGGCAAATCTTTCATTATCTTCCTCAATCTCTTCGCAAATTCCGCAGCCTGTTCTGGTAGCTATTCCTCCCCTTTTTCTTGCCCACAGTAATTTTACTATTTGTAGGACAGCGTGCTGCATTTTTCCTAGTGAGCCATTATTAGGCACACTCTTAGAAGTACTTTTAGCAGTGTAGACTGTCTGCGGCTGCCCCTCACCTACGCTTTCAGGTACTGCCAAAGTCTGCCTTGGCTGCCCTTGGTACTTTGTCCCCTCCACACGCATGAAGTTTGAATTTGAATTACTGGAAGGAGGTTGATTTGTTTCAATCAATCTAGAAGGAACACGTGGCGTTATCTTCTCCGATGAGGCTTCAGCAACTTGAACCCAACTCTGTTCGTATCTTACTTCCATGGATTCTGGCCACATATGGCAATTTTCACAAAGCTCATCCTCCCACACTGAGATTTCCACCGGATAAGAAATGGTGTGAAATACTATCGATGTTGTTCGAGGAATGAGTCTCAAATCTCCTTTCACTCTGATTTTTGCGAAGGATAAATCTGATTTGTTCATCGTAGAGGGGTGTACCTCTAATAACCCACCGCAGATGTTTCCAATCTTGTCCATCACAGAGGGCACCCATAGATGGAATGGTATCCCTTTCAAGGCTAACCACCGTGATTTGAATAGACCAGTAAAGGATAAGGTGTTAGCGGCCGGCCACCATCTTCGGAAGCCCACAAATTTTTTTTTTCCCAGTGGATAAGTTTTATTGGTGCAAAGTGTAGATATCTGAGTAGCCTTGCTAGTGTGAAATATTGCTCGGTGAACATCGAAAGGAAAGATAATGACGACTTTTTGTTCTGGTAATAACTGGGCTATCCTCTTAGACACCTCTTCCCAATCGTCGATCATCTCTGGCCCCCCTATGGAACAGACCACTACATCAGACCAATTTTGAAATGCCCCAGCATCAAAATCCAGCACCACTCTGTTTTCCCTTCCTTCTTCTCTACATGACATCGTAGCCCCACTAACTGCTCTTCTTGGCCTGTTGCACTAGCAGACTTTGCAGATGGATCTCCCCTATTACGATTTCCTGTTTCTCTTCTCCCTTCAGGATTTTTCTGAGTTCTCGTTTGACTGGATGCTCCCTGTATGGCTTCTTGAAGGCTTCTCCACCCCACAATTCTCTGGTCCCTCACGGTATTATAATTCTAACTCCATTTCTCTGTCCCTGAAACACCATGATAGAGATAAAATCCCCTCTTGCATTGGATCTTCGTTCTCCTATTAATGTTCCCAATCTCCCTCTGAATTTTCTGAAGATGTAGCCTCCTCCCTCCTTAATGCATTCAGAAATGAAAGATATCAACCATCGGACAGCCTCATCAAAGATCCAGATGACATTAAAGAATCCTTTCCTACTCCTTTCTGAGATTTTGATGAACCTGTCTCCTCTAGATTCTAACCGATGTATTGAAATACTTTTCCCTTCAACCTGAAAATGGGTAGACATCTCCTCTCAGATGGTCGGATTGCAAATGCCAGTGCTTGAGATGGGTCATGGTTGGGGGTATGTAGGTGTTGTTCTTGAGTTTTGAAAGCTTAGGGTTTTAAAGGCTTGGGGTTTAGGGTTTTAAAGGCTTAGGAGGAGAGGGCCCTAGTGCTTGAGATGAGGTCCTAAGATTTAGGAATGGTTCTAGGGTTTGAGAATGCTCCTAGAGAATTGGTGAAGGGAGGTCTCAGTGTTTAAGATGAGGTCCTAGGGTTTTAGGTGGGGTCTTATGATTTAGATGGTGGGTCCTCGAGTTTTAGGTGGGGTCCAAAGGTTTAAATCATAGTTACCACTTAACAGAGCGAGAAGCGAAGCAAAAAACGAGAAGCAGGATGCAGGCAGTGTAGTCAAGGCGTCCAGGCGATTAGGCTTGGCTAGGCGAGGTGTTGCCTGGGTGACGCCCAGGCAATGCCTAGGCGATAAAAATAATTAAATTATATATGCACATTAATTAAATATATGTATATATTACATAAATAATAGATATATAATTAGTTTGAAGTTTTCTACCTTTTAAGGTGGTTTTGAGTCTTTTGAATTTGGAAGTTGCTTTTAAAGTTTAAATTCACTATCTATAAGCCTATATCCTAAGATAATGCTTTTAGACTTTAAAACAAGGTTTTAAAATAGGGTTTAAGATTTTAAATGAGGGTTTAAAAGAGGGTTTTAAAATGGGAAATGTTTAACTTACCTCCACATTCCACTATGGAGTGGAATGTGCGGTCCTCATTGGTCCATGTCCTCCTTTTTAACACCCATCAACTGTGGCTAAGATTCACTCACCCCTAGGGTTGAGCAATCTAACCTTAGTTTTTAAAAAGAAAAAAATATTAACCACAATTTTCTTAAGCTTAATCATAGTTGAAGGGGTATTAAAAGGGACACGTAGACACGACATTTGATTACCTAGTCAAATGCGTGGTGGGCTAATCACTGCCATTTTAAAATAAGGTTTAAAAGAGGTTTTAAAAGAGGGTTTTAAAGGAGATTTTTTAAATATGATTTTAATGGAGGGTTTAAAGAGGATTTAAAAATGGGTTTAGAATAGGATTTTATATGGACTGCCTAGGCGACCGCCCAATGCCTTGATGCCTAGGCATCGCCTAGGTGGTCGCCCAGTGACTTTCGCCTGCCTAGAGGGTCACCTGGGCGGTTAAGCCCCAAAAACGCCTAGGCGACGCCTTGACTACACTGGAAGCAGGAGCTTCTAAAATCCTTCAAAAACATGAAGTGAGAAACGATTAAAGAAGTAACCAAGGAAGCATGAAAGAAACAATTGGAGGAGAGAGTAAATATGTGTTTGAAAAATCGAGTAAGATGCGATCGGGACACTAGTAAGCAAGTTAAAGACAGTGAAAAAAGGATTATGACTAAGAAATTAATTGGGAATCATAGGTTAATGAGTGATTATTAGTATAAAGTAAATAACTACAAGTTCACACCCTATAGATACAAGAACAATATACGAAAATTT
Organism: Tetracentron sinense; assembly: GCA_015143295.1. Taxonomy (NCBI): domain Eukaryota; kingdom Viridiplantae; phylum Streptophyta; class Magnoliopsida; order Trochodendrales; family Trochodendraceae; genus Tetracentron; species Tetracentron sinense. The sequence continues at coordinate 24,232,904 of CM026557.1, read as the reverse complement.
CCTAAAAAATAATACTATGCAAGTAACCAAGAATCATGACATATAAATCTCTTCATAGAAGTTTCCTAGTTGATTCCTAGTCGTTTGCTAAATGCTTCCCAAGTATTTCTTAATTTTTTCTCAGATGCTTCCTAATCATTTCCCATGCGCTTCCTAATCGTTTCTTAGGTGCTTCCCAATTGATTCCCATGCGCTTCTCAATAGTTTTTCAGGCACTTCCCAATCATTTCCAAGTGCTTCCTGAAAAAGGGGAAACCAAATCGAATTTGCTTCTCGAACGCGCTTCTCAAGAAATGAGCTTTTCACCTTGTACATGGTTTCCCTGCAACTATGGTTTAAATGGAGGAGGTGATGCCTTGGAGCCTTAGAAGGGTGTAAAAATGGGGTGCTTGCATAATTGATATCCGTTTTTTGTTTCTATTTTTGGGGAAGCGTTATTTTTTGACATTTTAAAGGTGTTTTAATGCTTAGTTTATTTTTTGTTTCCTTCCTCTTTAAATTAATTATGCATGCTTTGACTTTGCTCTTGAAAGTATGACTGTAGTTAATAATATATGTTGTGTTGATTCATCCTTAGTTGTTTTCGCTCATTTTGCTTCTCTTGTTAGATGGCTTTCAGTATGTCTGTCCATAGTTTGACTTTTTGGTCATTGTTCTCTAACTTGAAGGGAAAAAAAAGAAATTATTGTTAGCTTGATTGAGTTTCACTTATGTTAGTGAGAATGCTCAATTTTTTTAGGTGCCAATCTACCCGTGTTGAGATCATTTCTCATAGATAGTTCACGTAAAATTAATTTTATTGATTTGTAAATAAAAGTCATTTATCTACCAATTTGTCCCTTTATCGACAATGGTTTTACAAAAACCAAAATTTCCTAATATTTTATAAGGTAGTTGTATGTTTTCATTGATATCGGCATCAAACTTGGGACATAAAAATTACAATATCCCCTTATTTAAAAAAAAAAATGTTTCAGTACTTATACTTTTTTATTTGAATTTTAAATGATCTTAAGTTTTTTATATTGAAATTTGTCTGTACGAGTGTGATTTTATTTTAACTATTTTTCCGCAATAGCCTTTAGGTTGAAAAATGTGACAAGATTTGGCTTGCACACGGTAGCGTAATGTGGGGAAACTTAAAAAACCCAAACTCTAATATGCCAACATTCGGTAAAGATTATTCAATCAAACTGGGAGCATTATTTTACTCTAAATAGCATGAAATATTGATTATTTTGCTTTACAAAATTATATTCGATGGCTTTTATCCAACCAATTGAAATAAAACCTGCTCATGCCTTGGCACAAGCTGGGCTCAACTAGTAGTATATCTTTGTTTGCCTTCAGTATTCACCTTGTGGTGTTACTGAGTTTACCAAAAAAAAAAAACTAGTAGTATATGAATGTGTTAAACATATTTCTAGGCAGCTAGTTTTTCTTGCTCATGTGCTGCCAAGAAAGGCAGCTGTAGGAGGCCAACATGGCCTTTGTTTTTTGCTTTGTTGATTCTGATGTGAATTAATATAGTTCTTTCTTTTACTAAAAAAATAGTAATTATGGGATGAAAAATCTCTCCCCATGATTTGATTAACCGAATTATAATTCTGACTAACCATAGTTAAATGATTCAATTGTATGCAGAAAAACTAATGGACAAAATCAGTAAAATTTTCAACCTTCCACTAGAAACTGCTTGTGCGTCAAGTAACCAATCTTACAAAATCCCAGTTAGTTGTTTCTGGAATGCATATGGCTCCTAGCCTTGCAGCAAACCCCACTAATAGCCCATAAACTAGATTCTAGATTTCGGGATTTATGAGGTTCTACCATTAAAATCCTTCTTTCTAAAGCTAACCATTTTAGCCAGGATTTGGAGTTCTATACCAATCTGAGAAGAGGACTCACTAGGGATTTTCTTCAATTTGGGTGCTGAGGTCTTGAATTTGGGATTTTCAGGGGTTTAAACACATTTTCTGTACAAGACTCTGATTCTTCAGCTATGGAGCAGCAGCAGTAGGAGAAGAAGGTTGTTTTGAATGAGTGGCAATTTTGTTTAAACCCATTGAGGAGTCTCCTGATGCCGGAACTCTCGTCACCACCAATGAAGGAAGGTACTTCTCTAATGGCCTCAACCTGACATGGATTAAAACAATCTTTCCTCATCTGGGTTAGCTATATTTAGGGAAAAATTTGAGGGTCTTCTTTGTTTCGTGATGAAACTGAGAATCCCAACTGTTGCAGCCATCTGCGGGCATTGCTCCGGTGGCGAGTCATTTTTGCATTAACACATGAATATAGGTTCATGAATGATGAGAAATAAGTGCTTTACATGAGTGAATTGGATCATGGAATGTACATGCCAAGGAGTTTGATGTCGGTTATTTAGAGAAAGATTCCGGCGCCTAATTCTCTTAAGGAGGTTGTGTTGAAAGGCAAGAAAGTTAAGGGGATCTGAGGCTTTTGATTCTGGGCTTGTTGATGGGGTTTATGTAGATTCTGCTAAGATGCTTGAGGTGGCAATTTTCGAAGCTGAGAAGTTGGTGAGTCGGAATTAGAAGAGAGACAGTTATGCTAACTTGAGGGCACGGACCGTCCCAGGGGTGATCGAAAAGCTGGAGGCTCAGAGGGATCCCTACGTTTAGCCAAAAGATACAAAGCTGTAATGTTCTCCTGCTGCTTATAGTGCTTTGTGGCTTTTCGCAATATAAGATGGAATTCTCTTTCTCTGCATTAAAATTGATGGTGTTATGAAGATTGATTATAGATCTCTGGCTTTCTCATTTATGCTCTTGTAAATTTGTGATTTGGGGAAGAAGCAGCTTGTAAGTTTGATACTTGCACAGTTGCACTTCAAAAACCAAATATAAAAAGGGATATAAAGAGGGAGAAGATGATCTCACTAAAGGGAGATCCGGCTCTTTCACTCTAAATTGAAGTCTATTTTGAAAATTCTCTTGCAAACCAAAATATTGTGAGAAAACCCACATTGATCATAAAAACATATTAGAAAACCCCACTTTCATCATAAATTCATATGATTGACATACGCAGCTCTCAGGCAAGGCCTACACAGAGAAGGAAGAAAATGGAGTTTATAGGCCAGGCTTAATCATTTGATCCATAATGCCATAGCTAACTCAGAATATAGAAAACCGTAGAAGGTGTTGAATTCGCATACACAGCAATACATAGACACCTGACTGCAAACAATTAAGAACACCAACCTGTGAACCAGACTGATTACACACCAAGTTCAAATTTAAATAGTTCATCGACACTTCAAACTTCTGATCATAACTTCAAACTCTTGCCATACCTAAGTAACATAGATTCCTAAGTAGTTGCCATATGAAAAAGGATAATCAAAACTCAGACAGTTCTGTCTGATCGAAATAGCATCCTGAAGGGCCACCGGTAGGTAGAAGAGCCAACATGACCGGACCTCTAGCTCCTTCTTCCACGGTCATCGTACCTGTTTGCCAATTGATATCTGTATTGACATAGCCTGGATGGACACAATTTATGCACATTTCAGGGTACCTCTTGGCAAGAACCCTAGTGTAGGCATTAAGTGTGACTTTGGAGATACTGTAAGCGGGCAGCATGATGGACCATCCGTTGGCTTCGAGCTCACCTTGTTTCAAATCATGCAAAAAACTTTGCAGTATCCTGTTCAGTTTGTCTTCTGTAAGAGTATCTATGTCTCCTAGTATATTTCGTGTCTGTTCGTTGGGAATCCTCTGTACAAGTAGGAAATTTCTATTATACAGAAGGAAAACAGTCCCCTCCTCAGGGCGAGAAGGGGAGAATCCATCTCGCCCCCTTATTGTGGTTAAGATTCACTAACCCTTAGGGTTAAAACATTTAACCTTTGTTTTTAGAGGAAAAAATTTACTAAAAATCATTTAACCACAGGGGTCAAAACTTATTAACTTCAGTTCAAGGGTATTGCTCTATACAGAAATCTGAAACATTTAGAGTTTGTATTCTGAGCTATGCTTACCTTTAGTTCTCCCCTGAGTGAAGACACATTTACAATCCTCGCTCCTGAAGTTGAAAGCTGTAGCAGTGGAATAAGAGCTTCTGTTACTCGTTGGCAACCGTAGTAATTAGTGTCTAAGCATTCTTCTGCCTTCTCATAAGACTGCTGGATCACTCCTTGCACCAAGTTGGTTGCCTTGCCCGAGAGCTGCGTTGATCGTAGATGGTTATTCATGTCTGTACTACCCGCTTTTGTTCACTATCATGTTTAGCTAAATTATCCAGGATACACACCATGGGCTTGTTCCAGTGGTAATGTGTCTCTTTTCGGGGGTAGGTTTTGGGATCAAGTCCCAATGGGTGTGATGGTTGTAATATCCAGCCTCTGCCAAGCTTCAATCAATGCGAGGCATATGCCTAGAACAGATACTAACACTTCTAACTGGGGTTGCAGCCTAACCATATGACTTACACACAAAAAAGAAAGAAAAAATTACCCAGGATACAGGATCAATGTTTAACGCCTTTAGACCAGCTTCATCAACTACAACTCCAGATGCTCCAGCATTATTTACCTGCAAAAGATGATCAGGGAACTTTGGCCATGGTGCAGTTTGCGGATTACAGCACTGATTTCTAACCTATGAAATCCAATGAAGGTACATTATGAATAATATTCATGCAGACCAAAAAAAAAAGAAAAAAAAAAGAATATTCATGCATTTAGATACATATATGATTGCCCTAATTGTGAGAAAATGCACTGAGTTGCTGTTGGTTAGGATTCATTCCATGGTTTAGTCCTGATCATGGTTGGACTCCTTAGTGTTACACCCACATTCACATACATACATACATATATAGATGAAAATTGGTTATAAAAAGTTAGAACGTCTGGGGCATACTCTAAGTAACCAGAGCAAGAGCTTCAAATTCCAATTTAGGATAGGTTGGAGAGCAATGTTATATATATATATAAAAGCTTTCTAAACTATAAGAAAAAATTGATAAAATAATTAATCTCAAGTCTCATTAATCAAGATGACTTGATATATTAAATGTAACCTTCCAAATTCAATTTCAAGATCACTTATAATTAACAAACCTTTTAAGAATCTTGTACCCTATAAAAAAAATTGACATCTATAACAAGTTAGGAGGTTTGGGAGCGAGAGTGAGGTTTGAGAGTGGGAGTGAGTAGCAGGTTAGGAGGTTTGGGTTACTAAGGTCCTAATTTCATATTTGAGGTGGCAAAGCATGACCCTATTTCAGATACCCTACCATAATCATGGTCTTATCTTATAATATCTCATTCGAAAACAGAATGCATTGCACTGACCAATTCAACATGTAAACCCACCAAGCAGATTTAGGGGTTAGGGTTGAGGCTTTAGACCAGTGGCTTAGGTTTGGGACTTTGGGTTCGGCTTTCTAACATTCTCAACCCTTTTATAGTGGGTCAGATTTGGATTCGGCTTCTAGATATGGTGTGCATAATGTATAATCAATTTATTAATATTATATATTTATTACATATTAAATTTATGCTTTAATATTATTATTACATAATAAAATATAATTAGTTTTAATATTTACTTTTAGTGAGTGGGGTTTGGGTAAGTGTTTCTTTATTGGATACGGGTTTACATTTTTCAACACATTTATAAAATGTGTTTGAATCTAGCGAAATGTATTTTTTACCCAAGCCTGACCACGCAAACCCGAGCCCAACCCAATCCCTTGCACCTCTAGTTAGGAGGCTTGGGTGAACCTTTAAAACTTCTTGTTTATGAGAGGGCCAAGTTAAATTAAAGGTCTGCTCACCACTAGGGTTGTAAACATATCCGATTCGGACGAGATAGGATATCGCTATATTCAAATTTGATTTGATTGAAAATCTGACAAATCTGAGATATGTCAAACTCAAAGTTTGAATTGTCCCATTCGAATTTGAATCCGATTATTTATTCAAGATGATCTTATTAATATCTTTAAAAATTAATATTCTAATTAAAAAATTATAAGATTTTGTGAATAATAATAATAATAATAATAATAATAATAATAATAATAATAATAAAGGTCCTGAATCTTTTTATGCGTACGAGCGGAAAGCACGCCTCTATAGGCCACCACTTGTCCTACTTGTCCCCTTTTAATAGTGGTTAAGCTTAATCAATTTAAGGTTAATAGTTTTTTCTCAAAAAATCAAGGTTGGATAGATGAATCCGTGGGGTGAGTGAATCTAAAAACCAATGTTAGATAGATGAACCCTAGAGGCCTCTAGGATTCATCCATCTAACATTGGTTTTTAGAATGAGTATTAAAATGGACACATGGTAGGTTGTAGAGGCACGTGCGTTCTGCTGGGTAGAATGCATGAGGAAAGAATCATTTTCCTAAATATGATAATTATTATTATATATACATATATAATGTTAAACTAATCGAATTTTAATCAAATCAGATTACTATAGATAACAGAACAGAGATTTTCGTATTTTTTAAAATAGTTTTGCGTCTTTATTATTATTATTATTATAAAAAATAAGGTTTATTATTGTGCATCGTCAAACAATTTTACTCTTTAAATATATATTTATTATAGGTGTTTAAATTTCAAGCGGAGCTCTGCACGAAAATAAATCCCTTATTATAGATCCATTTTGATTAGATCTGAATGAATTAGAAGTCAGATAGGATGTACCAAACGAACCTTAGTCTCTTCCATGTCTAAATATGTACTTCTTATATATCCATTTTGACTATCTGTCGTGGAAATTGTCTTGAAATAGACATGATCCGATAAGATAAGATAAGATAAGACAAGACGTACCAAGTCTTTTCTACTAAGATAAAGACACCTGTACAAACACAGACATTCATTTAAAGAGAAAGTTGACTTTATCCTCCTTACCAAGATATCAAGCCTCCCGAATCGAGTCTGCACAAATTTGGCTAACCTCTCAACACTAACCGGATCTTGAACATCAAGTTGGTGGAAAACTACTAGGTTCGAAAGCCCAGACTCGACGAGTGAGGAAGTTGCTTCTTTTCCCCTCTCCTCATCTCTAGCTGTTAACACCACGGTCACTCCTTCACATGCCAGCTTCCGGACAATCTCCAGGCCTATGCCCTTGTTTGCACCTGTAACCACTGCATACCTACAACACCAATGCAACACAAATCAAACTTTGATCATATATTATGTGGTACAAGACCATGCCTCGCCTCATGAAGCGGAGGTCTTGAGTTCGAATCCCTTCCCCTTGTTGGCCACCCTTTGGGATTTATCCCAGCTTTCCTTGTTGTGTAGTATGAGGGGATCTGCACAGCAAGAGGGACTTAGTCGGGCGCTCTAAGAGGCCCGGATACCCTCGTTCCAAAAAAAATAAAAATAAAAATTTATCTGGTTCATACCAAGAGAAGGAAGAGCTAAGAATTACACTACTCAGAAACACCATACATTTCTAATGTTGGCTTGGCGTTGACTCCCATGGCTGCTGTATTGGAAAACATGGTTGATGAATCCTCCTTCTCTTTGGGCTTATAGCTTGTGAACTGCACCTGTTGAATTTGCAACTTAGATTTGTTTTTAATTGAATGAGAATCATGGCTTATAGAAACAGCTTTTTAGCCTTTTGGTGTTTTGCTAATATTTTATCATTTTAGGCCATCAAATAGGGAGCTGATCACGTGTTAAAGACTTCTTTGGGAAAAGAAAATCATGTCAAATTGGATTATCCTAACAATTCCGCCAATTATTTTTTGGGTAGTTGCTCATGCTGTCATGCAGGTGATAAAAAATAAATAAATAATCACTGCAGATGCTAACACTAGTACTGCACTTGGCTTTTTCCAAATTTTTTTTTGAAAAAAAAAGTTATTAAATGGGATGCAGCTTGCTAAGTTGGTAATGGTACAGCAATTGGATGTCGGTTTGGCAAATCCGTCCCTTCTTGTTACTCACTGACCATCACGCTTGTCTGCACTTAAAAATAAAAATAAAAATAGCAAATCAGGATTCGAAATACAAGATCGTAAAGAACCCTATTAACAAGACTTGGGACACACCCTGGGAATAGCCCAGTGGTAGGTGTATCCCTTCCTTAGGAAGGAGGTTCCGGGATCCATTCCGGAGAGGGTGAGAGTGCTATACTCTCCACCCACCCTTAACTTAGAAAAGATACTAACTTCTAACCGTTTGATTTCTTTTCCAAACTCTCAAAGTGGATCGTGTTATTGTTGCCTCTTCAATAAGTTAAGAAATAAAATTATTTTTCAAAGAGAAAAGTTATTGCTTCAACCGATTCTAAAGATTTGTGACATATGTTATCACTATCTTGAGAGTTTTATTGGAGGCATGCGACTAGGGAAGCATTTCTTATACAGATAGGGGTGGTTATCAAACAAAGGTGCTCGTGAACAGTTGAGAACAGTTGGGCTCGTTAAAAGCTCGAGCTCGTTCGTTTAGTTAACAAACCAAGCTTGAACACATCCCTACTCGGCTCATTAAAAGTTTCGCTCAATTATGTAAATAATTAACTTCCTAAATTATCTAAATATACTTATTTCATTTAAATTCTAAATTAAGTATATTCATGATTAATAATATATAATAAATTTTAAATAATAAGAATATCCTTTATACAATTATGAACTTTTCCTAAAATTTGAGGTAAGTCTGTAATTGTTTTCACTTATATGAGGATAATAAAGTAAAATTTAAACCTTATAAATAGCTATATCAGTATATCTAATGAATCAAGCTACTCGCGAACTACTCGAGCTTGTTTATTTAATAAATAAATCAAGCTCAAGCTTGATTTTCGAGCTCGTTTACTTAATAAACAAGCTTGAATATCCCACTACTTGGCTTGGCTCGATAACACCCTCACACACACACACACACACACACATATAATCTATTTAAGGAAAATTTATAGTTCCATATCTATACTAATATAAAGAGAATGACTTGGATTTTAACTTAATTTCAAAACACTCATATATAAAAGATAATGATAGTTACAAAATTGATTGAATTTTAGCTTAATTTCAAAAATTCCCTTTATACAATGATACTTAAAAAGGTTGATTGGATTTTAGCTTATTTAAAATGTCTTTTATCAATATATCTATTTATTTATCTTTATTAATATAAAGAATATTTGGATTGAAAATGTTGATTGACTTTTAACTTAATTTCAAAACTGCCATTTACTAATTCTAGCTTTAGTAATATAGGGTACGTTAAAAGTTATTTGAAATTTAACTTAATTTCTAAACTGCCCTTTATTATTAATATGTAAAGCAATATAGTCATTGAATTGGTTGGGTGACCAATTTCCGATTCAAATGATGGAATATTTATTTCTTTTTTCTTTTTACTATTCAAAAAGTAAGTCGTTCTGTTATTATGATACATATAGAATTTTGTGGAAAACTGTATCCGATAAAACTGGTCGAATTATGTCTTCTTATATATATATATATATATATCATTCTACTAATAAAAGTACAAGGAGTATGCAAAATTTTATGTGGACGTAAATATCCTTCACCATTTATAAAAAAAATTATAATATATAGTTAAAAATTATAATGTATAGTATTATATAGGACCCATGAGAGCCACTAGATATCTATTTTTATGGATAATGACTCTTTATTAGTAATTTAGTTATAATAACTCTTTTAATATAATATTATTGGAATAATAAAACTCTTATGTGGGGGGTCATATAACCCACGTATGATTAGAGTTTGTTTTCCTTAATTATGCTTCCTAATTAGATAAGGAATTTTATAAGATAATGAATCTTATTGACATAAATAGGGTTGATATTTAATTGGCTATTATTAACTCAAGAACGAGGAGACGAGGGCAGATGTTGGAGGGTCTATGAGGATGGATGTGAACGAACTCTCTTAACTCTCATAGTAGGCCTTCTTGAACGTGATCGTCCATGCACAGCATGGCCACCATTAACAGGTTTATCACTCTAGCCAAGGGCTTCTGCCCTGTTATCAGCTCCAGTAGCACAACACCAAAGTTGTATACATCGCTCTTCTCGTCCACATGCAGCGTGTAGGCATACTCTACACATCATCACAAAAGGTAAATTCATCATACCAACGTTCGTCCTTAATGGCTATATATACCTACACGGCTACACTGCTAAATCGCGATTGAACTTGGGGAGAATTCAATCACACCCACATGTCAACACATGCCCCTGTTGAGATCTGATCACAGTCAATTGCGAAATCACATATGTGGTTGTTCCCCCCATTGGAGGAGAACAAATGAAGCCGGAAAGTGAAAAATTTAGAAAAAAATCTCTACCATTAGTAAATAGCCACATATGCAATTGAACTCTACTAAGTTCAATCACAATTGGCTGTGATCAGATCTCGACCTTGTTCCCTTAACTGTGGTTAAGATTCACTAACCTTTAGGGTTAAAGAATAATCTAACCTTAGTTTTAGAAAAGAATACCAAAATTATTATATTAGATTAAAAAAAAGTTTAGAAGTATACCGAACTTTATGTGGATCTAATTACCCTTTACTTTACTTTATTATAACTAATTGATTATCTTTACTATTATAATGCGAGAGGCAGGTGTAGCCTGATTTTTCTGAAATTCTCAAATATCCTCATATAAAACAAAGCTTTGCTTTCATGTTTTACTTTAATTCCCAACTACCCCTTGCTCATCTATCTATTTAAAGAATAGAATCACAGCCAATCGCGATTGAACTCTCAGAGAGAGTTCAATTTCACCTGCGGGTTAACACGTGTCTCTTTTAACTCCTATTAACTATGGTTAACTCCTTCCCTTCGCTCTCACGTGCATCGCACGTGCCACCCGCTATTATAATTTAATTATAATAACTCTTTTCATCTACTACTTTTACTATAAAGAAATAAGACTTTCTTTCTCTGCTCTTCAAACTCTCATCCTTTCAATCCTATAAGTTCTGTTTTAGAGACGACACGTGGCTTTTCTCTTTAATCTCCACTGTTCAAGTTTGGGACCCACTATCTTATCCTAGAGCCCTCTTTATCTCCACTATTGTAGAGTCTTCTCTTATCTCCAACTCTTGCAATTAGGTTTGGGAGCCACTATCTCATCCTAGAGCCATCTCTATCTCCACTATTGTAGAGTCATCTCTTATCTCCAACTCTTAGGTGTATTAATTTAAGTTTACTACTAAGAGACTTAAGAATGAATTTTATCATAAAATTAATTAATTAATTAATTAATACAAATAATAATATCTATAAAATAAAATAAAATTATATTATTAAAGATAAAAGTTATTAAATATTTTTAGAATATATCACTTAATATTTAAGTAAATAAATAATAGTATTTAATTTTAGATATTCTTAATTCATTACCTGTGCATCCCATGGGGTCTCTACTAGAATAATATTATAATAATAATAAAACTCTTAGGTGGGACTCATGAAATTCACGAATGATTAGAGGTTTTTTCCTTTATATATGGTTCCTTATTTATTAGGATTCTTATTGCTATAAATAGTAGGGTTTAGTGATATGTGATATGTAATTGAAATTTTCTTAGTAAAATTAAAATAAAAAAGAGTTATAATAATAATAATGAAATTCTTATGTGGGACCCATGAGACTCGCTATGACTATAACGTCTGCATAGCTAGAGTTTGTTTTCTTTTATGATTCTATATTAGATTAGAATTTTTATTGTTATAAATAATGATTTGTGATATGTAATTGGAGTTTTTTTGGTAAAAAAAAGAGAGAGAAGAGAAAGTGCTCTCATTCTCCAACGAGTAGGGCTATGTGTGCATGATTGATAAGTGGTTATTTTCTTCTTTGGACTGCAGTGTATATATGCATAATAGTGCAAAAATATATTTTATTTCTTATCTCTTTTTCTTCACATCTTTACGACTACTCTCCTTGGTGCAACTAGCTGTAATTAATCAGTCTTCTAAATGATTTATTCAACTAAACCATGTTTGTATGCATTAGTATTACTAAACACCACACATGCAAGAACGGTCCTGACCATGTTTAGGGCGTGTCAATATTTGGTTCGTTTAATATGTACTAAATCATAAATTAAATGACAAGATGCTTTGGTATTTGAACTCATATAGCCTACAAGATTTAAGGTAGTCATTTTATATATTTCTACAGATAATAATGACAAATGAGATATTTTATAAATAAATGTCATTAAATTAAATTTATATTTTTATCCAAATTAATACGTGCAAAGCACATGCAATTGTACTAGTATATATATATATTGCTGATTCTTTTGATTTTTTGGTTATATTTACTACCGATTCTCTAGTTAAACTGTCCAGTTCTTTTGATTCTCAGTTTTAAGACTGGTTTTTAAAATAGTCCGGTTATATATACTGGTTTTAAGGACCGATGGATTGGATGGTTCTCGATTTTAAAGGTTCAATTGACGAGTTCGGTCCGATTTTCAAAACACTGATGTAAAAAAGAATACGAGACTTAAAAACGTTGATTGAAACGTGTCATAATACCAAAACTCATCTTAACTAATGTAAAGAGAATGAGATTTAAAACGTTGATTGAAATTTACCTTATTCCAAAAATGCCTCTATTTTATTTCTATAGAAATGTCCCTCAAGTTTTTATAGCCTAAAGGCTTTCAAATTTTTTATAGTCAAAATGTTCTTAAATTTTTTTGATTTTCAAAATGCCCCTAAGTCAGGTTTCTATAGCCAAAATGCCCTCAATTTTTTCCTATAGTTAGAATGTCTAAGATTTTTTGGTTATAAAATACCCTTTTGTAATTTGATTTGGATATGAGTCCAAAGGGATAGTACTTTTCTAAACCCATAAAAGATAAGAATTTATACCTAAGGTAATAAATTCTATCGATTCATTCCTAGATCTAATTGATACATCATTGAATTAATATAATGCACTAGAATGGAATGTGACACAATGTGTGTAAATCTATTTGCCAATGTTTTCCTAATTGGACCGGCCATGGAACCAGATTCCTATTTGATCGGTTCAACCGGTTTGACTAGTTCGATTGGATCATGTCCTTTTATTATATATATTATTTTTTGACTGAGTCATTTGGTTTTTTTTTCCGGTTATATCACGATTCTCCGATTGAACCAGTCGGCTCTTCTCATTCCCAGTTTTAAGGTTGCTTTTTAAAACAACTCGATTTTAAGTCTAGTTTTTAAAACAATTCAACTGAATTTTAGGCACTCAGCAAGTGAACTTAAATTTTATAACATATTTTCCACAAAATCGAACATTTCAATGAAATAATAGAATTTTAATACATGGCCTTTCCATTTCATAAAAATTGTAATGCATATGCATCAAAATTCTCACTTATATTCCAATTATTGCTATCCAAATGAAGTCAAGTATCTATAATGCCACAAACCAAGTTATGCGTGCATGTATTACCAACACCATGTAACCAGTACTGATACTCATACATATGTTTTTTCAGGCATCATTTATTAAGCATATATTCACCATCCTAGCTAGAGGGGCATAGAATCAAATGAAGTATCAAACTCACCTCACACTAATTAGATTACAACCTTTATTGAAGTGATGTGCTTTGAAGATGAAGTCTGATGTTCCTGATCAACAACTCCAACAATGAATGATAGATGCTACAAGGAAGAAAAGAGAAACTAAAACCCAAAGAGAAGAGTGAGGACTAAATATATAGAACTTTCCCATTTAGTAAGGTGGGTGAAAAAGGAATTTTGGTGGAATCTGATGCCCTACTGCTGGAAGAGTAGTCCAAAACAAAGGATTTAACCATTCTTGCTAGTGTCTTCAAGCTGATAGAAGATACTTGGAATAATACCCCCAGATGCCACATCACAGATTGAATCCGTGTTTGTAGTACACTTATGCATGGATATAGAATTTTTGGAGGGGCCAAACTTCCCACATAGTCAACTAACTAGAGTTAGTTTAGGGCTATATATATATATATATAGATAAGAGTAAAAATTTTAAAAAATATATGAATAATCCACTTTCCTTATGAAGAGAGACCATTGCAATTTTGCAAAATAATCTATCCCATAATTACAAATTTGCCACCCTTTACACTAAAAAAGTGAGCTCCGCTAATCGGGTGTCAAGCAGAGCTCTGCTTTGTATTTAACTTTTTTTTTTTCAAAGGAGAAAGTTATCATCTAAACCAATTTTAAAGGTAATACGGAAAGTAGCGATACATGTCGTAACTGTGAGTGCGGAATTTACTCACTAGTTTAATTGAGAATCGCCACCTATTTATTTTGAGGGATAGGTCCCGGGTTTAAATCAAGGTTGATGGTCTTGATTAGAGTTAGGGTAAGTAGTTCGATTAAGTCACGGGGAAGGTGTTAGGCACCCTGAGACCCCCATTTTACAATGGTTACCTATTTCCTAAGTATAAGTTAAGTTCAAATTTAATTAAAATGCCTAAGTATTTAGAGTGATGCTAATCTAAGAAAATGGAAAATCCTAACTAGGGTCGAACCCGAGTTGGGTTGCCTATGCACTCACTGGGGTGAGATCAGATCGAGCGTAGTTCTGGCACATGAACCCATGCCGGAGTTAAGGAGTGTGTGTGTATGCACCAGAGTGGCTTAGGGTTAGCCCGGGGGTTAGGATTGATTGACCGAGGAGGTCAAGTGCACCGGAGAGTGGCTACGGTTTAAGTCCGGAGGCTAAGGACATGACTGGAGGCTAAGGATTGGGCCCGAAGGCCTAAGGTTGAGTCCGGAGGCTTGGGTTTGGGCCCAGAGGCTACGAATTGGGCCCTGAAGCCTAGGGTTGAGCCCAGAGGCTTGGACATAGGCCTAAGGTTGAGTTAACCATGGTTAAGGTGTTTAACTATGGTTGAAAGGTGTGCACCGGTGTGGCTTTAAGTTGAATTTTTTGGTTTTTTGAATTGTATATTGTTTTTGGTATTTTTGAATGTTTTTCAATTTTTTTTGGATTTTTTGAATAGTAGTTTAGGCTCATTGCGGAGCATAGGTAGTTTGTGAAGTGAGCAAGGAAAACATAGAGTTATCCTAGAGTAAAATTATTATGCATACACACAGACCATGAGCATGTAAGATCCTGAACAAAACAGTCAATGATAAAATCTTATTTTGTCATTCATATACAAGTGATAGAACTTGGGTATGCTAATTTAACAGACCCAATGGATGCATAAACTAGCACATATCCCCGTCTAGCATGTTATCAATGCCCAAAATGAATGAAAGAACAGACTGTGTATAATCCCAATCCATCCCAAAGAGACTAAAACAGAAATCCCAAAATCGATCCCAAACACAGTATAATGCAGTAATAATGTTATTTTTAAATCCAAAGAATGATCGAGTATTTAAAATTTGGATATAAAAAAATAAGTGTCAGTTTCGGACTGCTACACAGTCCCTAAACATGATCAGACATTCAGATTTTGATCACCAATCATTGACCTTAAATTTGGAGTGCAATACAGTCTAATCAAATATCAAATATTGAGGTTGAGGCACCCAGTTATCAAGCAAAATTTGGACTGTAATGCATCCTATGAGTAACAAAAAAAATCAGATTTTAAGCATCGATTGAGGAGCATAAATCTGAATTGTGCTACAATCTAAACAAGAATCAAGCATTGAGATTAAGGCACTTAGTTAGAAAGCAAAAAATCTGGACTGCAATGCATACTTTCAACAACATAAATAAAACATATAGCATAACTCAATGAGCACAAATTTGGACTGTAAGAAAGTGATCGAAAGTTGAGATTTACTAACCCGATTATTTAGCGAAAATTGGACTGCAATGCAGCCTCTAAGCAACTGTGCGGGAATTTTTCGAGAGTCCACGCGTCAGCAGCTGCTCCAGAAGCTCTAGTTTACTGGTAGAAGGTCAAAGGTGGAGGGTTTGCACCCTGTCCTGTACTCCAATGCCAAAGTAAGTATGTGAAGAAGATGATGAACAGTAAGAGCAATAAGAGTGAAAGACATGAAATTTTTTGGTCCTGAATTATTGAGTCTCTGGGGGTATTTATAGGTTTATCCCTGGATGCCCATAGATAGCCATGGATGCCTATGCCACTTGCTTTACACTCATTACTAAATATGTCAGACAGATCTAGAGCCTTACGTGTCACATGTGTGAGCCTACTATTAGTTGAGTCGGTTTGGAGTCGAAACTCGACTGAAACGACTAGCATTAAATGCCAAGACAGTGTTTTTCACCTAACAACAGAGTAGAATGATCACCTCCTGATTATTTCGTCTTATGAGTCGGTCTCGTTGTTGATTCAAGCTCGGGTCCGTTGTACATGCGAACATGGATAAAATAATCGTTGTCAAAAGAAGTCGTGTAGCACCCTGGACTTTTCTATATTTAATAAATGGTACTTTCATAGCTAATTGACCTTTCTCATAGACTAATTAATAAATAAGGGATAAATTGGAAATTTTGAAACATCAGAAATGTTTCTTTTCGAAAGACGAACCCAACGCAAGTTGAATCGTCGAAATCCGACGAACGAGTCAAAAGATATGGTCAAAACAGTCGGGACCTACAGAGCACCGATCGCTCGGTCATTAGTAGCGATCGATCGGTCAAAAACCGATCGATCGGAGGCCATCGACTGGTTAACTTTTTTTTATGGGGAAATTTTCCAGAGAGCGTGTTTTTGACCGGTTGCTCGGTCAAAAACACCGATCGCTTGGTAGGCAATCGATCGATCGATCATAACCACCGATCGCTCAGTCATCGCGTTTTTGCAGAAATTTCATTAAGGGGCTTTTTGTCATTTGGGCGGTTCTCTCTTGCCATAAAGGATTGCTCGAACCCTGAGGACCCCATTCACTACACTTAGAGTATTTGGGAGATAGAGAGAGAGGAGAAGGAGATTCCTAACCTAGGGTTTTGCTTTTGAGAAGAAATCAAAAGGGTGAAGACCCTAGATCATCTCAAGTTCGTTTCTTCAAGTTCAAGGCTCAAGCACTCATGGAGCTCATTTCTCCAAGCTAGGGCAGCACTTTCCAAGGTATTTTCAAAAGGGTTTCCTTCCCACTCAAGCCTTCTTCAAGCAAGAGTCCTTTTTCTTGCAAGTTGGAGCTCCAATCAAGGTTTACAACCAAGATCAAGCCTTGATTCAAGGTTAGTACACCGTACTAACTTCCCCTAGCAAAAATCTAGTTATCTTCAATGCCAAATGTGATTCTTGCTATTATGTTTTCTTTCCCTATGAAATGTAACATCTCCAATAAATATAAATAAGATAAGAAAAGGATATGGATGTGTATGGGGTGTTGATTGAGGCGATGAGATGCCGAATGTATGATGTATGATATGTGTGGTGTGTGGAATGGAATATGGAGGATGGGCATTTTACCAATAATGAACTTACCTTGATGGTTGGACGGAAAACATACACTAAAAAGAAGAAGATGAACTATTAAGGAACCTTGTAGGTTTTGTGTTTGACAAAATGCCTAAACTATGAATAAATGACTAAAATGAAGAAATGGAAGTAGGTCTTAGGCATGTGTTCTTATGAATGATGAATTGATCAAATGGCATGTAGATTACTCAAGTTTATCTATGCTTATACTATGAATTGGATTGTGATGCCATATCTCTCTTGTTATCCGTATTCCCATGATTGTCACCATTGCCACGAACACGAGCACGCATGTATGCATGAACCGAGATTTCAAGAGCATATGCATATAATAATCAACAAGAAAATATTGCATGTTAAGGAGGTTTGTAGCCCAGGGAGATTCGGGTACTAGCCTCTGGCTCACAAGAAAACTGAAAATACTACATGTCAGGGAGGTTGGTAGCCCAGGGACATTCGGGTACTAGCCTCTAGCTCACAAGAAAACTAAACAAGTAATTAAAATTCACGTATTGTCAAGGAGGTTGGTAGCCCAAGGACATTCGGGTACTAGCCTCTGGCTCACAAGAAAACCATATCTCAAGGAGGTTGGCAGCCCAGGGAGATTCGAGTGCTAGCCTCTGGCTCACAAGTTACAAGATGTAAGTTTACAAGATGATGACAAGGCATTCATGCATGCACGCATACATGATTTTCTCAAGCCATACCGAGACATGAAACAGATTTCCAAACATGAGTTTTATCGGAGTTTTCGCATTCATGCACGCACGTCAAGATGATTGTATCATACCATGTTTAATATTGTTTCTTTTGTGATGTTCCTCTTATTGCTCTGTATTGTATTACCGTTGTTGTGTTTTATTATTGTTATGGTTAGCTAGAGGCTTGTACTCGCTGAGTATTCCATGCTCAGCCGTACTTTCATGTCGGCAGGTACTGAGGGAGACCTTGACCAGGAGCCTTAGGTCGAGGAAGATTACATAGAGGAGAGAGAGCTGTCTATTCCACTGCAGTCTCAAGCGGACCGAGACCTCGACGTGTGGCCGTACCTCGACTACTGTTGAGGGGAGAATTCGAGAGGGTTTGTGTATTTTGATATTTTGATAGGTAGGCCTGTCCACCTTAGGCTTGGATATGTTTTATGTATATTTTCACTTGGGATACAAACTTATAAAGAAAAGAAAAATTAGTTTACACTTCCGCAACCTATGTTTAGCTTTCGTGCTCTGATTATCATTGTGTTAGTATTATATTCACCTTATTCATTACAGGATGGTTTGGTAGGTATGTATAGTCACACCTAAAGTATCCCTTAACTCCTAGTGGGTATTTTGGGGCGCGACAGAGGTGGTATCAGAGCTCTAGGCATTAGAGTCCCTAGGGTTGCTTAGCACTCGATACCATTATTTAACAAGGCATTAGGTATTCGGAAGGAGTCGTATTCCAAGTATAGACTAACAAATTAGTCATAGTCAAAACAGGTTGAACTTCGACCGAACTTAGAGTCCTACGCTAGGAACACGGATTGTATGTTATGATGTTGTGTTGTATACCACGTGTGTATTATTATGTGCTGGGTAAAATATGCTTTGAATGAATGGTGAAATTGTTACTAAATGCGTATCCAAGTTAGACTCATGTTATATTGTCGTTCTCAGGAGAAATCATGAGACACAATACCCGGGGTCACGGATACAACACAAGGGGCAATGGAAGTGATGCTCCATCGGGTGATGATCAACTCGACTTTGCCCAAGCTTTTACCTCAATTGCCGAGACTTTAGCTATGCTAGCGGCAAGGCAACCAGCCACTCCGCCTAATGCCGCGCTTATACTGGCTCCTCCTAATCGAGCACAAGCCGGAATAGAGGCTTTTCGGAGGATGAGGCCTCCAACCTTTTGTAGGAGTATTGACCCGCTTGTTGTCGAAGGATGGATTTGACAATTAGAAAAGATATTCTCTGTATTGGCGCCTACGGAGGCGGAAGGGTTACTTGGGCCGCCTTCATGCTTGAAGGTGAGGCCGATCATTGGTGGAAGTCCGCACTTCGGACCCGAGAGTTGACCCGACAAGGTCAAGACTGGACTTGGGAGGAATTCTTGGACATTTTCAACAAGAAGTACTTCCCGATCGGGATGAAAGAGAAGATGGAAGTGGAGTTCATTACCTTAGAGCAAGGTAATATGTCGGTAGCGGCTTACGAAGCCAAGTTCTCGAAGCTATCTCGGTTTGCTCCACATATGATAGCTACTGAGGCCATGAAAGCCCAGAAATTTGAGAGGGGGTTGAAGGCCTACCTCAAGGACCAAGTCTCAATGTTCAGACATGAGACTTATTCAGAAGTTGTGGACAAGACACTTTTGGCCGAGTCGAACTCCGAGGAGTTCTTCAAAAGAAGAGGAATGGAGAAAGGACAGTCGAGTAGTTCAGGGGAGAAAAGAGCAAGGACTAGCTTGTATCGGTCCGTAGGGCCGGCTCAGTCATAGAGGATATATTCGGCACCACAGGCTCCCCACCCTTTTGCTCCACTGGCTTTTCACCCGACTTTCACTCAGGCTCCTCGCCCCGCAGTGACTCAGGCTACGGGATATGCTCCTCCAACCTATGCGCATGATATCTGCACCTTTTGTGGAAGGAGGCATCCAGCGGGGGAATGTCGGAGGGTTACAGGAAGTTGCTTCTATTGTGGTGACCAAGGCCACATGGTTAGAGATTGTCCCCGACGTCATATGCCAGCTCAGTCTCAGGGGAGCAGGCCCCCGATGAGGAAGACATCTCAGCCTAGCTCTTCTCAGGCTTCGAGGGCCTCACAGTCTACACGGCCTCCTCGCCCAGCCACCCAGGTCGAGTTTTTGCTCTATCATAGAGAGATGCATGTGTATCCGACGATGTCGTGCAAGGTACACAAAAATTCTAGAAGTTTTAAGTTGTGAAAAATTTTCATTATATAATGAGTGGTTATTTATACTAGGGGTTACCTATGTATGGTGTATATCTTGTTTGAAATCTATTGATGTTATCGTACAGACGCTTTGTTAGTGAATGAATGTCTAGCCCGAGTGTTGATTGACACAGGATCCACTCACTCCTTTGTCTCACCTAGTTTTGCAAATGGCTTTTTGATTAAGGCTACTCCGTTAGAGCGGGAGTTGACCATTGCAACTCCACTCGGCAAGTTAGTTGATACCGATAAAATATTTAGAGATTGTGTGGTGCAAGTGGGGGACAATGAACTGTTGGCCGATCTCATCGTTCTAGATTTCTAAGACTTGGATTTTGATGTCATCCTATGGATGGATTGGTTGGCAAACCACCACGGTCATGTTGCGTGTTATGAAAAGATGGTAAATTTCAAGCCGGAAGGGGTTAAGCCTTTTCATTTCTGAGGATTGAGAGAAAGGGATATTGCTCGCTTGGTAGCTTTGAGCTTAGCGAACCCAGAAGCACAAAACTCCTCGGCTATTCCAGTCATGAGTGAGTTCTTGGATGTGTTTCCGGAGGAACTTCTCGGGTTACCTCATGACAGAGAGATTGAGTTCGCTATAGAGCTTGCTCCGGGTACCGCTCCGATTTCAAGGGCACCATATAGAATGGCCCCTATAGAGCTTGAAGAGTTGAAGAAACAGATTGAGGAGTTACAACAACATGGTTTCATCCAACCAAGTGTCTCGCCGTGGAGAGCTCCGGTTCTCTTTGTGAAGAAGAAAGACGGGTCGATGAGAATGTGTATAGACTACCGTCAGTTGAACAAGGTAACTATCAAGAATCGTTATTCCTTGCTAAGGATAGACGACTTGTTCGACCAACTGAAGGGAGCGAGATTTTTCTCCAAGATTGATCTTAGATCGGGGTATCATCAGTTAAAGATCAAGTCGGAGGATGTTCTGAAGACGGCTTTCAGGACTCGGTATGGGCATTACGACTCGTAATGCCTTTTGGGCTGACGAATGCACCGGCGGCGTTCATGGATTTGATGAACCGGCTGTTCCGATCATACTTGGATCGATGTGTGATTGTATTCATCGATGACGTTTTGGTGTATTCCCAGACACGGGAAGATCACACACGAGACCTCCGCCTTGCCTTGGAGATGTTGAGAGAGCATAGGCTATATGCCAAACTAAGCAAGTGTGAATTCTGGTTAGAGAAAGTGGCGTTCCTAAGCCACGTAGTGTCGGCCGAGGGCATTTCTGTAGACCCAGCCAAGGTTAAGGCAGTCATTGAGTTGGGAGAGGCCCAAGAGCGTCACAGTGATACGTAGCTTCCTCGGATTGGTAGGGTATTATCGGAGATTCGTGGAGGAATTCTCTAGTTTGGCTGCACCTCTCACTCACTTGATATGGAAGAATGCCAAGTTTGTATGGAGCGATAAGTGCGAGATCAGTTTCACGGAACTGAAGAAGCGGCTTACTACAGCCCCTGTCCTTACTGTGCCGTCGGGACATGTTGGTTATGAGGTTTATGGTGACGCCTCACATGTGGGACTTGGGTGTGTCCTAATGCAGCACAAGAAAGTCATTGCCTACGCATCAAGGCAACCGAAGGAGCATGAAAATAATTACCCCACTCACGACTTGGAGCTTGCTGCGGTCGTGTTTGCACTCAAGATTTGGCGCCATTACCTTTACGGGGTAGAGTTCTATGTGTTCACAGATCACAAGAGTCTCAAGTACCTCTTTTCCCAGAAGGAACTAAATTTATGGCAACGGCATTGGATAGAATTCTTGAAAGATTACGAGTGCACCATCCAATATCACAAGGGAAAAGCGAACGTAGTGGCTGACGCCTTGAGTAGGAAACCACCGGGGTTGTTGGCTCACATGTTAGTGCGAGAATGGAGATTATTGGAAGATTTGGCTAATCTAGACATCAGTGTGAATGATTCCGTCTGTAGCCCTGTTTTGGCAAATGTCACGGTTCGGCCGTACATCATAGATTTGATCAAAGAGTACAAGCCACAGATGCTGACTTGTTAGCTTTCCGGGACAAGAAAGTTGCCAAGGGTAGTAAGGACTTCTCTCTCACTAGCCGGGGCACTATTACACTCAAGGGAAGACTTTGTGTCTCAGTCAATGCAGACCTTCAAAGAGAGATTATGGATGAAGCTCACCGGTCCAAGTATACGGTGCATCCCGGGGGTACGAAGATGTACCGGAACCTCAAGAGTCACTTTTGGTGGCGAAACATAAAGAGGGAGATTGCGGAGTACGTGGCACGGTGTTTGGTGTGCTAACAGGTGAAAGCAGAACACTTGAGACCGGCTGAACTTTTACAGTCTCTCCTCTCTCTATTCCTGAGTGAAAATGGGAACATATCTCTATGGACTTCATTGTGGGGTTGCCAAAGACAGTTAGAAAGACTGATGCTATATGGGTTGTTGTTGATAGACTCACGAAGTCCGCCCATTTCTTACCGTACCGGACTACTATCAATTCAAATCAGTTGGCCGCATTGTATATCAAAGAGATAGTCCGGTTGCACGGGGTGCCAGTGAGCATTGTGTCAGATCGGGACCCGATATTCACGTTCAGGTTTTGGAAAAGTTTTCAAGGTGTAATGGGTTCCCGGTTAGACTTTAGCACGGCTTTCCATCTACAGACGGATGAGTAAACTGAGAGGGTGAATCAGGTGATAGAAGACATGCTCCGAGCTTGTATGCTAGATTTTAGAGGAAGTTGGGAAGATTACTTACCTCTGGTAGAATTCACCTACAATAACAGTTATCAGGCAAGCATACAGATGACGCTTTTTGAGGCTTTGTACGGAAGGAGTTGTAGATCCCCGTTATATTGGGATGAAGTTGGGGAAAGAAAAATTTTGGGCCCCGAATTAATTGAACAAACCGTGGATAGGGTCAAGCTTATCTGGAAAAGGTTGAAGACCGCACAGGATAGACAGAAGAGCTACGCCGACAACCGAAGGAGATACCTTAAGTTTCGAGTTGGTGATTTTGTATTTGTTCGGGTTTCACTAACCAAGGGTGTTATGAGATTCGGAAAGAGAGGCAAGCTCAGTCCGAGATATGTGGGCCCATTCGAGATCATTACTAGAGTCGGTGAGGTGGTTTACTGTGTTGCTTTGTCCGCTCATATGGCGGCGGTCCACAATGTGTTTCACATCTCCATGCTCCGGAAGTACATCTCAGACCCTTCCTATGTCATAGAGCTTGATCCATTGGAAATCCGAGAGGATCTTACACTAGTTGAGCAACTGGTGTAGATCTTAGATAGGCGAGATCAAGTCTTGTGCAACAAGACCATTCCCTTGGTCTTGGTAAGATGGCAACACCATTCAAGGGAGGAAGCTACATGGGAACGAGAAGCCGAAGTACGAGAAAAGTATCCTCAGTTATTTGTTTAGGGCATTGACATTCCCTTGTATTTGTTATGGTTTTGGTGCATGTATGTATCATCCAAATTTCGAGGACAAAATTTTTGTAAGGGGGGAGAATGTAGCACCCCGGACTTTTCTATATTTAATGAATGGTACTTTCATAGCTAATTGACCTTTCTCATAGTCTAATTAATAAATAAAGGAGACATTAGAAATTTTGAAACTTCAAAAATATTCCTT
Source organism: Tetracentron sinense (assembly GCA_015143295.1). Taxonomy (NCBI): domain Eukaryota; kingdom Viridiplantae; phylum Streptophyta; class Magnoliopsida; order Trochodendrales; family Trochodendraceae; genus Tetracentron; species Tetracentron sinense. The sequence goes on along the minus strand of CM026557.1, from coordinate 24,208,915 downwards.
TTCGAAAGACGAACCCAACGCAAGTTGAATCGTCGAAATCCGACGAGTGAGTCAAAAGATATGGTCAAAACAGTCGGGACCTGCAGAGCACCGATCGCTCAGTCATTAGTAGCGATCGATCGGTCCAAAACCGATCGATCGGAGGCTATCGACTGGTTAACTTTTTTGTATGGGGAAATTTTTCAGAGAGCGTGTTTTTGACCAGTCGCTCAGTCAAAAACACCGATCGATTGGTAGGCAACCAATCGATCGGTCATAACTACCGATCGCATGGTCATCGCGTTTTTGCAGAAATTTCATTAAGGGTCTTTTTGTCATTTGGGCGGTTATTTCTTGCATTAAAGGGCTTGCCCGAACCCTGAGGACCCCATTCACTACACTTAGAGTATTTGGGAGATAGGGAGAGAGGAGAAGGAGATTCCTAACCTAGGGTTTTGCTTTTGAGAAGAAATCAAAGGGGTGAAGACCCTAGATTATCTCAAGTTCGTTTCTTCAAGTTCAAGGCTCAAGCACTCATGGAGCTCATTTCTCCAAGCTAGGGTAGCACTTTCCAAGGTATTTTCAAGAGGGTTTCCTTCCCACTCAAGCCTTCTTCAAGCAAGAGTCCTTTTTCTTGCAAGTTGGAGCTCCAATCAAGGTTTACAACCAAGATCAAGCCTTGATTCAAGGTTAGTACACCGTACTAACTTCCCCTAGCAAAAATCTAGTTATCTTCAATGTCAAATGTGATTCTTGCTATTATGTTTTCCTTTCCTATGAAATGTAACATCTTCAATAAATATAAATAAGATAAGAAAAGGGTATGGATGTGTATGGGGTGTTGATTGAGGCGATAGGATGCCGAACGTATGATGTATGATGTATGATGTATGATATGTGTGGTGTGTGGAATGGAACATGGAGGATGGGCATTTTACCAATATGAACTTACCTTGATAGTTGGACGGAAAACATGCATTAAAAAGAAGAAGATGAACTATTAAGGAACCTTGTAGGTTTTGTGTTTGACAAAATGCCTAAACTATGAATAAATGACTAAAATGAAGAAATGGAAGTAGGTCTTAGGCATGTGTTCTTATGAATGATGAATTGATCAAATGACATGTAGATTACTCAAGTTTACCTATGCTTATACTATGAATTGGATTGTGATGCCATATCTTCTCTTGTTATCTGTATTCCCATGATTGTCACCATTGCTACGAACACGAGCACACATGTATGCATGAACCGAGATTTCAAGAGCATATGCATATAATAATCAACAAGAAAACATTGCATGTCAAGGAGGTTGGTAGCCCAGGGAGATTCGGGTACTAGCCTCTGGCTCACAAGAAAACTGAAAATACTACATGTCAGGGAGGTTGGTAGCCCAGGGACATTCGGGTACTAGCCTCTGGCTCACAAGAAAACTAAACAAGTAATTAAAATTCACGTATTGTCAAGGAGGTTGATAGCCCGGGGACATTCGGGTACTAGCCTCTGGCTCAGAAGAAAACCATATCTCAAGGAGGTTGGCAGCCCAGGGAGATTCGAGTGCTAACCTCTGGCTCACAAGTTACAAGATGCAAGTTTACAAGATGATGACAAGGCATTCATGCATGCACGCATACATGATTTTCTCAAGCCATACCGAGACATGAAACAGATTTCCAAGCATGAGTTTTATCGGAGTTTTCGCATTCATGCACGCACGTCAAGATGATTGTATCATACCATGTTTAATATTGTTTCTTTTGTGATGTTCCTCTTATTGCTCTCTATTGTATTACCGTTGTTGTGTTTTATTTTTGTTATGGTTAGCTAGTGCCTTGTACTCGTTGAGTATTCCATGCTCAGCCGTACTTTCATGTCGGCAGGTACTGAGGGAGCCCTCGACCCGGAGCCTTGGGTCGAGGAAGAGTACATAGAGGAGAGAGAGCCGTCTATTCCACTACAGTCTCAAGCGGACCCAGACCTCGACGTGTGGCCGTACCTTGACTACTGTTGAGGGGAGAGTAGGAGAGGGTTTGTGTATTTTGATATTTTGATAGGTGGGCCTGTCCACCTTAGGCTTGGATATGTTTTATGTATATTTTCACTTGGGATACAAACTTATAAAGAAAAGAAAAATTAGTTTACGCTTCCGCAACCTATGTTTAGCTTTCGCGCTCTGATTATCATTGTGTTAGTATTATATTCACCTTATTCATTACAGGATGGTTTGGCAGGTACGTATAGTCACACCTAAAGTATCCCTTAACTCCTAGGGGGTACTTTGGGGCGCGACAGGTCAGACACGTTTGTCCCGTAGATAACGAATATGTTATCCATAAGACAACGAGTATGTTGTCGTGAATACAACGGGAACGTTGTAAACAAGACATCGGGTACGTTGTGCATATGACAACGTGTGCGTTATAGATAAGACAACGGATCATTACTCTATTTGGCCACGTGTCTTCCAATCGTTGGCATATCAATAAAAACTAGCTTGTTCTCCAACACTTAAATTATTTTTAAGAATTTTATCCCTTACAATTAACCCCTTTATGATACTTTGAACGTAGTTCGAAGTGTCATAAATAGCTCAAGGCAAGCAAAGAATACCTGACCCTTCTTGATGATCGAAACGTTGCGTATGCTATACGATAGAATGTGAACCACCATGCCAGCTATCTCATGTGTGCGAAACTGTCATTCCCTCATTAATGTATGGAAAGCTGTCATTATTTCCTTTTGTGGAGCCACCATGCCAGCTATCTCATGCGTGCGAAACTGTCATTCCCTTATTAATGTATGGAAAGCTGTCATTATTTCCTTTTGTGGAGCTCAATGCGCATTATCTTTTGACTGTTACTCTGTCTGCCCGAAAGACAGTCTTGCCCTTACCTTCTCTTACATGTACGATGGAGATGAAGGATAATTCCGTCCTGCATAAAGTTATTTCTGACATGCTATTTTAAATTTATGGAAATGACTATCCCGACCTTGATCTTGTATACGTGTATGACATCGATGGAGGCCTTTCTTGTCCTGAAACTTTGATTCATCTATTAATATGCTGGATTAATGCTTTGTCTTCTTCATCTTGCCTCTGAAGTACTATTATTCTGCCAAATTTCGCGCCTCAGCCAAAGATTGCAAGTTTTTAAGCTCTCCTGCACTTATAGACTTTTGGTAAGTTTCTCATTCGTTTACATTTTCTGTTTTGCTCTTCTGTCTCTTACTCTACTGTTGCTCTTGCTTGCTAGCTTTCTGTCCTTCTCTGGTATATTTCTCCGTTTCCCTGCATCTCTGTTACTACTCCTTCCCTCACCATCATGTCTACTGAGGCTTCCTTAGAAATCAATAGGGTTGAGGATGAGGAAGTTAGAGCCCCTAGCGATGGTGAAGCTAGTTGCTTTAGTAGTACATCGTATGGTGCCTACATTGCCAAAACTTCCCAACTCTGACAATGCCAAAAAGATTACCTGGACCATTACAGAACCCGCTTTGTTTTCCCCCTCATGTCCATCTTCATTTCAAGAGAGAAGATGCTTTTATTGATAAGCGCTCTTTCGCTTGCACCGTTGTCTATCTCGCTCAACTAGAGGCTAGACTTTGGCTCCCCTTGCATCCCATCATGGAATCCGTTCTCTCTGTTCTTCAGTTTGCCCCAGGTCAAATGCTCCCTAACTTTCACAAGTATATGTCTTTGGTGATTAAGTTCATCAAGGAGGGATACCACATCAAGGCTAGACTTCTCTTTCACTTTCGTTATGCTGTCAAGTGCCGAGGGAGTAGGGACGAGCTCGAGAAATACTACTCCTGGAACCAAAAAGCTAGGGTCCCCGACTTCATCTCAGGTTTGGTTGATGTAGACAAAAACAGGAAGGCAACACCTTTATTTGTCTCCAGGTCTTGGAGATCGGAGACTTCTTCTGTTCCCAATGTCTTCCAAAAGATACCAGGTAACTACGTCCATTGTCTAGTGTCTTTACTCGTATGTTGTCACCGCCCGTTGTCATAATGCCCATTATCTTCCATTCATTGTATTGATACTCTTTATCTCTTGCAAGTACTAAGAGAATACACTTCACGGATCTCACCCCAGCTGAAGAACGGGTACTGACGAACATCAGTAAAGAAAAGGGAGGAGAATAGGTCAAGTGGAAGCCACTAAAGAAACATATTTAGGTGATAGAAAGTGTGCCAAATCCAACCCCTTCCATTAATCAAAGACAACAAGGTCCATCCTCTTCCCATCTTGCCAGTGCCACTTCCCCTGCACTCACTTTAGAAAGAGAAGAAGAAGAAGAAGAAATGGCGAGTAATGCTCCTCCTCTCGTCAAGAAATCTCGAACTACAAAGTAAACACCCGCTCTACCTCTAGCTCCCAAGAAGCCTCATACCACAACGGATGCTGCTGCCATTGAGCCAGCAAAGAGAAAGAGAGCTGATGCCCTGGCTGACCTGCAGGCTAAAAGGAAGAAAAAAGATGAGAGATGCCTTGAGAATGGCAAGGTTGTTGAAGCTCTGACTTCTACCCCTTTAGAAATCAGGGAGTCAAAGACTACTGCTGGTCCCTTAGTAGTCGGCACTGCCCTGATGAAATTGCTATTCCTGAAGTTGAAGTTGTTGCTGCTCTTGCTGCTGCTACAACGACTGTTGCTCTTGCGCAATAGGAGGTGGACACACCAAGAGGATCCACTCCTTGGACTCCTGATTTCACTAGGTTCGGTCAACCGAACATAGCGGACTCAAGAATGGCCAATAAATCAGTGGCCTTAGCCACGAATTATGCCATGAGGCTCCCTGCTGACATTGACTCAGTAAAACAGATACATGTGACGGAGATGTACCACACTGCAAACTGAGCTCTCGTAACGGTAAAGCCATCCCGTTGTCTTGCACTTGTCCTTTCTTCTTTGTCCTTAACGTTGCACTGACCTTGTCTTCTTTTTCATAGATGAACAACTTATACATTGAGATGTACGAACGCTGCACCATACGCTACACCAATCTCAAGGAAGCAACAACGTATTGGAAAGAGAAGGCCACTTCCATGGAAGAGAAGTTTATAGAGGAGAGAAGAACATTACAACTCGAGCTGTTGCAAGCTCAATCAAACAAACAACAGATCGAATGGCAAGCTTATCATAGCTCAAGATCAACGAGACAAAGCCGAGGAAAAGGTGCAACTGGCAGCGGAAGGAGAGGTAAAGGTGAAGGAAGAAGCTGAGGCTGCCGTCTTCAGGATCAGTGAGCTGGAGGTAATCTCCCGGACCCTTGAGAGACAGCTCGAAGAATCCAATGCAGCAAAGGCAACTCTAGTAAAGGAGCTTGAGGAATCGAAGGTTGTAGCACAAACTTTAACAGAAGATCTCCGTAAGCACTATCAGACAGAGATGGATAGATTAATTGATGAAGACCGGGTGGAGACTAAGAAGGAGTTACTGAGGCAGCTTCGAGAGCAAGGACGAGTGGTGGAAGTTATTGAACAGGACGAGACTACTCATTCTGAGCTCCAAAGCTCCTTCGTTGCCCAGCTCGATGAAGAACCCGAAGTAGAAGGAGCTGAAAATCCTCTTCCATTTGAAGGTCTTGCTTCTACTCCACCCGAGATGCCTTCTGATCCTCCTGCTTCTGATGCGCCTCTTACTATTGAACAGATCGCCATTGTCCAGATTGATACCACTACTGCTGCTGAAGACCCTACTGTTTGAAGGCCGTTGTCTACTTCTTTGTTTTGCTACGTTATGTTTAGTTTTTGTCTTGTCTCCGTTGTAGCTTTACCCGTTAAGGGTTTTATGAATGTCAGTCTCTTCGTCTACTTCTGTCTTTGCATTTGTATATCTTACTCAGGCTTATTCTCAAGGCATAGAAAGGGTAGCCCGTACACATCACACAAAACAAGGAATAAATAAATTAATCTCAAATTTGGTAAGGCACAGAGCACATATAAGTGTAAGGAACATAGATATACTCTGAGAACAACACTTAAATGCCCTTTGAAACAAAAACTTGTAGTATACAACAATAAGAGATAAACATACTTAAGAAAAAGGGCACTGGCATTTGGCAACCTCAATTGAAAGATGATAGGATGTAAACTCTCACAAATGGAAAGAACACTAAGATGGAATAAATTGTAGTACATCGTGAATGTAATCTGACAAATGACATTTCATAGGATGAACTTATGGTAACTCGTGGTGAGACACCATGCTTAGAGGACATTCCATTAGTATAAGCCACTGGTTTGCACAGATGACAATTCCTTTGGATGAGCGATATGTGTCCATGATGAGTACCCTATTCAGATGAAAAATCATTTGATTTTGCAAGACATTCAAGACATCTCACTTAACACTTGAACAATTCATTTGAACAATTCTCCTGAACAATTCACTAAATAATTGTACGAATGAACTCAAGAACAAATGGATGTAAATGGCTCCGATGTGCAGCTCATAATTTTATTAAAAAAATTGCTTCGAATTCATGATGTTCCTGGATTTTTGGATCACATTACCTTATAATCTTTAAGGTAGAATACACCAGGACTTCCAAGTCGATCTACAATGTACGGTCCTTCCCAATTAGGCCCTAGCTTTCCATTGTTAAGATCTCTAGTATTGTGAAGCACTTTTCGAAGGATGAGATCCCCGACATGAAGAACTCTTTGTTGCACTTTCTTGTTATAGGCTTTTCTCTTGATATCTTCCCATCTGGATGCTTGCATCTTCTTGCCTCTCTTCTAATAAATCCAGATGAATAGCCATGAGCTTAACATTCTTGTTCTTCTCTCCTACCTTCTTGTTATTTTGAGAACATATTGTAGGTAGACTGATCTCCGTAGGAATAACATCTTCCATTCCATAGGCCAAAGAAAACGGAGTTTCATTTGTAAGACTCCTTAGCGTTGTCCTATACCCGACAACACGTTATGTAGCTCACTGGTCCACTTTCCCTTAGAATCTTCTAATCTTCTCTTGAGTGCATTCAGAATACTCTTGTTGGCTGCCTTGGCCAGTCCATTCCCTTGAGGACAATAAGGTGACAAGAAAATGTGCTTAATCTTAAACTCCTTACAAAATTCAGCAATGACTCTCCCCGTGAACTGCTTCCCATTGTTAGAAATGATGGATTGAGGAATGCCAAACCTATAGATGATGTGCTCCCAGATAAACTTCTTCACCTCCTGCTCTTTGATACGGGCAAGAGGAATAAATTCTATTCAACGAGAGAAGTAATCAGTGGCCACTAAGAGAAAGATCAAATTGCCTGGAGCTTTGGGAAAGAGTCCCACAATATCAAGCCCCCAACGGGTAAATGGCCAGGGCTGAGACACAGTGTTCAGCTTTTGAGCTAGAGCATGGATCAATCAAGCATAATGCTGACATTGGCTACACTGCTTCACATATTTTTGACCATCAACTTGCATATAAGACCAAAAGTAACCTTGCCCCAAAGCTCGGTGGGACATTGTTCTTCCTCCAGAATGAATGCCACAAATCCCTTCATGGAGCTCGACAAGAATCCTTTCAACATCTACAGGATGAACACACTTCAGAAGTGGACCCCCAAATGAATTTCTGTACAGTTCACCATGCAACAAGACATAATGAGGTGCCTTGTACTGGATATGCCTTGACTCTTTCACATCAATAGGGAGGATTCCGTCATTCAAATACACTGTCAAACTCGTCATCCAGCTCAGAATCGGATTAACAAAGAATACTTCTCGTTATGGCTGTAGCTCAATAGAAGGATATGCCTTATATTCTACAAGGACTGCCTTAAGCTCATCAGTCTACAACATAGAAGCAAGGTAGGCCAAAGCATCAGCATGTCTGTTGTCATCTCTCCGAATATGCTTGATCTCAACAACGACAAAGGTCTCACATTGATCACAAAAAAGTGCAACATAACGTCTCATCTGATCATCTTTACATTCATAGACACCATTCATTTGATTCACCACGAGTTGAGGATCACAGAACAACCTTAACTTTGTGATCTTCAAGTCATGTGCACTTTGCAGCCCGAGCAGCAATGCTTTATATTCAGCTTCATTATTGGAGGCAGCAAAGCCTAGACGAGCCATCTTCTGGATTTTTACATTTTACGGGTTAATGAGTACAACACCAAGTCCTGAACTACTAAAGTTGGAAGATCCATCTACATATAAGATCCAATCACTCCATTTTCTGACTCGTCTCGCACACGTGCTCCATCCTGCTCAATGTTCCTGTTGTCCACATCGTTTGGGAGCTCATGAAGATCAAGATCTACCTCTGCCCCAACTTCTTCTACGGGGAAATCAGAGAGAAAACTCACCATGGCCTACCTCGTCTCTAAGATCCTTGCTTGATACTGAATGTCAAATTCACTGAGTGACACAGCCCATTTTGACATCCTCCCCACCAACTCGGGTCGTCCTAGCACGATTCTCAAGGGATATGTTGTAATGACAACGATAGTATGAGCTTGAAAATAAGGATGAATCTTTTCAGTAGAAAAGACAAGACCAAGACATACCTTTTCTAGTTTACTGTAATTTGACTCCGCCTTAAGAAAGGTTTTGCTGATAAAATATATAGGCTTTTCAATGCCATCACAACTCCTGAGCAGGACGGAGCCAATAGCCTGCTCCGAGACAGAGAGATAAAGATACAACACTTCACCAGGTTCAGGTACGGAGAGAATGAGAGCAGAGCCCAAATATGATTTCAAGGTAGGAAAAGCTTGAGAGTACTCTTCAGTCCACTTGAACACCGAGTCCTTCCTCAACAACTCGAAGAGAGGCTTACAACGGTCAGATGACTTTGAGATAAAGCGGTTGAGGGCAGTAATACGTCGTGTTAACTTTTGAATCTCTTTCTTCGTCCTTGGCTCTGGCATGTCCAACAGAGCACGAATTTGAGCTGGATTAGCCTTAATGCCACGCTGACTAATAAGATAGCCCAATAATTTGCTTGAAGTAACACCAAATATGCACTTCTTCGGATTCAACTTCAGATTAAAAGTTTAAAGAAATAGAAAAAGGCTCCACTAGATCTGCCACAAGAGTTGTTCGAATTCGACTCTTTACCATAATATCATCAATATACACCTCCACTGTTATGCCAAGCACTGGGCTAAACATTAAGTTCATCAAAAGTTGATAAGTGGCCCCAACATTCTTCAGACCGAAAGCCATAGCATGATAACAGAATAGACCACGTTCTGTTATGAAGACAGTCTTCTCTTGATCATTCTCTGCTAGAAAATTTTTGTTATAACTCGAATAGCCATCCATGAAGGACAACATTTCATGGTCAACAGTAGCATTGATAAGTCTATCAATTCTAGGCATAGGGAAAAAGTCTTTAGGACAAGCATTATTGACACTGGTGAAATCAATGCAGACTCTCACTTTTTCGTTCTTCTTTGGCACAACTACCACATTAACTATCTAGTCCGGGTATTGCACTTCTCGAATGAACCCGTACTAGATGAGCTTATTGATCTCCTCGTTGACGGCATCATGATAGACTGGGGCAAGTCTCCGGGGTTTTTGATTGACTGGGTGGACAACGGAATCAACGTTCAGGTGGTGACAGATGATATCCGAGCTGATCCTTGTCATGTCTCTGTGAGACCAGGCAAAGACATCAAGGTTCTCTTTGATAAAGTCCAGCAGCTCGACCTCTTCCTCTGTTGTCAAGCTCATCTCGATTTGCAGCATCCTCGGTTTCTCATCCATCCCCAAGTTGACAGCTTTTGTAGGCTCAACGGACGGTCTGCATAACGTTTCCCTTGAGCTCTCTTCTTCTACAGCCCTGACCTGTAATTGCTATTTAGGCACACCGGGTGGAGTGTAGTCACACTTCTGAGATGCCAACTGGTCTCCTCTGATCTCCCTGGGCCCATCCTGGGTGAGATACTTCAACACTTAATAATAAAAAGAAAGAACAGTCCTAATCTCATGGGTCCACCATCACCCTAGAATAGCGTTGTATAGAGATGGTGCGTCGAGAATGGAGAATCGTGTTGACAAAACAATTGGTCCGGCCAAAACGGACAGAACGATCTCCCCCATGGGCTGCATCGAGCTGCCATCAAATTCAAACAACGGGGTCTGAGCTCCCACAAGAGTTGCGAGATCTAGCTTCATCTTGGTGAAGGCATGGAGATAAAGATTGTCTGCTCCACTCCTAAAGTCTACGAGCACCCTCTTGATGTCGAAGTCACCGATTCGCATGGTGAGAATGAGAGCATCGTAGTGAGGTTTGACCACGGTTGGCATATCATGATCAGAGAAAGTAAGAATTTGCTCAATGCCCCTCGGTGCTGACTGCACCTGGCACACCTCAATCATATGAGACAGCTTCCTCGACTTTGCTCTGAACTCTTGCTCCAAGTTTACCACCGGCGTCCGAGCACGGTGGATGACATTGATGGTTTCCATTGGCACTCCTCATTCTCTGGTGCCAACATTATTCGAAGGCTCTTCTTCATCACAAGACGGAGGTGGTGGTTCCCTGGCATGCACTGCATCACTATTACTGGAATCCACGTACTCCTACAGGTTGCCCTCCTAAACTAACTTCTCCAAATATTTCCTTAGAATTCGACAACGGTTGGTGAAATGACCATGAGATTTATGATAATGACAATACTCATGCATCCGTGGTCCTGAAGTGACGTCACAAATAGCTCGTGCAAGCCACTCGAAGAAAGACTTATGTTCCATCGACCTCATAATTGTTGTCGGACTGACCGTAAAGTTAATTTGATCGGTCTGGGCTGGAAAAGGATGCCTGTTCGTTGTCTGATTGCCCTGCTCCTTAGGGCCTTAATCATATCTGGGCTGCTCCTGGTTAAGCTGATAAGGACACCTCTCTAGTTGTTAATTCGTTTGAACAAGACGCCTGTCTGTTCTGCTTTGCTACTGGTTGTGATTTTGATACACTTCATACGGGCGCCAACCCGGCTGATCCCGTTGCTCCACATATACCATGCTCTCTCGTAGTGCTCTCTGGGGTGGCTCCTTGCTACTAGAAGACTCATACCTCGGTCTCTTCCATTTCTCTGATGATGACACTCTACCTGCTCTCCACACAGATTCCATTCCCTTCCCTCTTGGCTGCGATATGACTGTGGTGTCATCTTCGTATCTCCCATACTTGGCAACACGAACCATCAGTTCCTCTAACTTGGTGGGGTAGCCAAGAGCTAGAGATTTGTATAACTCTGAGTGCTTTGGCAAAGCATTCTTGAAAGCGAAAATACAGATATCGTCCACAATCTTGTCGATACAGGAAGATTCAGCGGTGAATTGCTGAATGAAGTCCCTCAAGGACTCTACTAGTTTCAACTTCAAAGCAAAGAGAGAATCTGCACCTGCTTTCTTCTTTTTATTGACAACATATCGGTCAATAAAAACTGACTTGAGCTCGGTCATACTCTTGATTGAGCCTAGGGGCAGGTTGCGGAACCATCTTACTACTGTAGTTAAGCTGGTCGGGAAGGTTTTGCACAGAAGATTATCATCAAGATTGCGAACGGCCATAGCGTTCTTGAAATCAAACAGGTGATCGATAGGGTCTCTCTTTCCATCGAACATGACGAAGTTAGGCACCATGAACCGCGAGTGAGTGTATGACTCGGTGATCTCTTTGGAGAATGGAGAGGTGTCCACGTCATCCTTATACTTCTGAGCAAACTGACCAAAAGTAGTCCCACCTGCTGAGCTCTTGACGGGTATTGATAAGAGCCTCCCCGTCCTTGAATGTTAGTCCTGTCCACTAGTCACCATCCTGTACTAGTTCAATCGGCTCCTGAGTATTGCAGACCCGTGGCTCCTCAAGGGGGTTTTAGGCATCTGTTGGGTCATTATGAACCCGATGCTCTAGCAGCTTGGCTTAGGCATAAGAATCCCGCTAATCATCACGAACATTTTCCATGTCCCGTGGTTCAGAACTGGCTTGATCCTATTGTCCAACACGAGTATGCTGAACAAGAGGAGAATGAGGACGAACAATTCCTGCAGGAGGAATTAATACGAACCTGAAGTCATGGTTCTCTAGCAACGGCAGAGAAGCTGGCCGGGCAACTACTGCTCTTGGTGGAGAAGATGGGAAGTTGAGGTGTCATCTCATCGAGGGCCTTTGAGATGGTTCAACGTCCGTCTCAAGCCTGCTATGCTCAAAATCATCGAGCCTCTCTTGCATCAATTGCTGCTAGTTGGCTATATGATCTAGAGTGGCCTGTTGCTGCTGCAATAGTAGTAAGAACGGGTCTGGTAGAGACACAACTCTTTCAGACTGCCTAGAAGATGGCCTAACTCCAGGGATAAAAGTTTGCATGATAGTAGATGCAAAAGGAATGGTCTGAGGGGTTTCATTTTCAACCACAGGCACAGGAGTCTGATCAGTTATGACGACTAAGATGGGTAAGATGAGCAAAGGGAGGTTCGTTTATAAATTCCCACAGACGGTGCCATTTTTTGTGCAGGAATTTTTCAGAGAGTCCACGCGTTAGCAGCTGCTCCAGAAGCTCTGGTTATTGGTAGAAGGTCGAAGGTGGAGGATTTGCATCCTGTCCTGGACTCCAATGCCTAAGTATGTGGAGAAGATGATGAACAGTAAGAGCAATAAGAGTGAAATATACGAAATTTCTTGGTCTTGAATTATTGAGTCTCTGGGGGTATTTATAGGTTTATCTCTAGATGCCCATAGATGGCCATGGATGCCCATGCCACTTGCTTTACACTCATTACTAAATATGTCAGACAGATCTGGAGCCTTACGTGTCACACGTGTGAGCCTACTATTAGTTGAGTCGGTTTAGGGTCGAAACTTGGCTGAAATGACTAGCATTAAATGTACATTGAATGCCAAGAGAGTGCTTTTCACCTAACAACAGAGTAGAATGATCGCCCCCTGATTATTTCGTCCTACGAGTCGATCTCGTTGTTGATTCAAGCTCGGGTCCGTTGTACATGCGAACATGGATAAAATAATCGTTGTCAAAAGAGGTCGGACACGTTTGTCCCGTAGATAACAAATACGTTGTCCATAAGACAACGAGTACGTTGTCGTGAATACGATGAGAACGTTGAAAACAAGACATCGGGTACGTTGTGCATAAGACAACATGTAAGTTATAGATAAGACAACGGATCATTACTCTACTTGGCCACGTGTTTTCCAATCGTTGGCATATCAATGAAAACTAGCTCGTTCTCCAACACTAAATCATTTTTACGAATTTTATCACTTACAGCAACCCAAAACCAATCCTCTAAGCAGCTCAAAATAGAGGGCATAGATGATTAAGAGCTTAATATTGATCCAGAGTGAGAGTGAGTCGCTAAAGAGAGAATGAGGACTGTAATGGAGGCTGGTTTAGAGGCTGAGAAGGTTGGTTTAGGGGTTGTAATAGAGGTGGTTTAGAGTTTGTAACATGGCTGGTTTAGGGGCTGTAATAGGGACTGTTTTAGGGAATTTTTGGTTATGAATGGGTGCTGGATTTGGGGTTGTGTTGGGTAGTTTTGGGAGTTAAATAGGGACTGTAATGGAGTCGATTTAGGGGTTGCGTGCTGTTACTAGTGGTGGAGGTGATTTTTGCTGAAAATCTAGAAGTGGAGATGCAGACCATGAGTGAGAGAGAGGAGCAGCAAACAGGGCTGTGGTGGCTGTGTGAAGGAGATGGGGATTTGTTGCCTATTGCTCTTGGTGCGATCTGTTCAAGCTAGAGAAGATGAAGATCTAGAGAGTAGGCAGCCATTGCGGATGAGCCTAAATGATGGACTAATGCTTCGCAGATTCTTCGTTGGTCGAATCAGCTGAGAGAATTAAAGGAGAAAGCTATGTTGCAGATGAGCACTACTGAGAGAGAGAGAGAGAGAGAGAGAGAGAGAGAGAGGAAGCTTTCTTCCTCTTCTTTTCTGTTTCAAAGTGAGAAATGAGAAAAGAAAGGGAGAGTAGGGATAAGAGGAATCCCTCCCATTTGGTGCCCAATCTTTAAAGAGGTTTATAGGCAAGGGGAGTGGACCTTCGTCTTTAGGGTGAGTTACATGGGGCAACCAAAAGAGAGGGACTCTCTCTTCTTCTACGAGAATGCTAAGGGGTTTGTTTGTCTGTCTTTGGTTGGGGGGGGGGGGGGGGGAGGAACTCCTTTATAGAGACAAGAGAAATAGGTGGGGACTAAATGAGGTGGGACCACCTCATTGGTCTCCTTGGTCAAGATAGGTCAAGGCTTAGACTAGGGATAGGTTGTAAGATAATTTTTGAATTTTGAAAAGAGAGCTCTCTCTTTCATTAAAGTGGTAACTATGAGAGTAGGGGTGTTAATGGGCCCTCAAGGGCCAGCCCGGCCCCATTTTGGCCCGTTATCAAGACCCATAGGGTTAGGCCCGGGCTCCAAAAACTTAGGCCCATATAAATATGGGCCGGGCTAGGGCTTGACTGTGTGAAGCCCAACCCAGCCTGGATGTATGTTAGCTAATGACAATGTTAAATATATATTTTTTCATAAGGGTTAATATTTCTATTATGTCTACGGTTACCACCAAGCCCCATCTCCTCAAATGACTTTTTAATTGCTAATTTTGTAAAGATACAATATTAGGATTTGTAACATTTATTATCATCTTTCTAACCATTGAGTATTGACTTTATGATTGTTTATGAGGATTTCTAATAACTTTTGTTATCATTTAAAAAAAAAAGTGTACAACATTATATTTAATAGTATTATTATACACTCTTGTATATAACATTTATAAGTGGGTTGGCCTGAGCCTGGCCCACTCTGGCCCGATCATTAACAAGGCCTGGCCTGAGTAAAACATGGACAGGGCTTGGGCCTACATATATCAAGCCCATATAAAATAGGCCCGACCTAAGCCCGGCCCATTAATAGCCCTATATGAGAGAGAAGAGGGGAGAGAGAAAAGAGGGTCAGTTGGGGTCTTTCTTTGAGACTTCACTCATCTTTAGTGAGAATTTTAAATGGGAGTGGGGGGAAGCCTCCTCATTGGTCCCCTTGGTTAAGGTTTAGGGTTTTGACTTGGTCAATGGGATGCGTCATGTTAATGGGTTTGTTAGGTCTAGGGCTAGAATTAGGGTTTGACCTAGGGTTAAATTAGGACTTGAATTAGGGTTAAACTGGGATTTGACCTAGGGTTAGTCTAGAGTTTGACCTATGGTTAAATTAGGGTTTGACCCAGGGTTTGACCCACGATTTGACCTAGAGTTAGACTAGGGTTTAACCTAGGGTTAGTCTAGGGATTAGGGCTCTAGGGTTAGACTAAGGTTTAACTTAGGGCTTGACTAGGCTAACCATGATTAAATTTCTTAACCATTATTAAAAAAATGAGAGGGTGTAGAAATTGGGTGTGTACAGTAACCATAATCATAGTGAGGGTTTGAAAGTTTATGCATGGAGCAAGCATTTCTCTACAAGTTATTTCAGTTTCCAATTTTCATTGAAATAAGATCTACACAAGAAAAATTAAAGGTAATAGGAAAAGTCGCGATACATGTCATAACCACAGTGAGAGTTTTGAAAGTTTATGCATGGACCAAGCATTTCTTCGCAAGTTATTTCAATTCCCAACTTCCATTGAAAAATGATCTATACAACGATAAGGAAAAACACTTATCATTAGTTGGTTATTAGGGGCATTCCGAAAAGAGTAGTGCTTAGCGGACCCATGGCCTGTTTCATATCTTACCCCGCATCCTCGTGTCCCTTTTAACACTCCTTTAACCCTAGTTAAGCTTAACTAAATTAAAACTAAGGTTTTGTTTTTTTTTTCCTTCCAAAAACCATGGTTGGATTGCTTAATGCTAGGGGTGAGTGAATCTTAACCACAATATGTAAGTATTTAAAATTGGGGCGTGGACCTATGAGGATCGGCCATTCCATTATAAAATGGGAACCCCGGTACGATAACTATTTTCCTTCCGACGTCTGGTCCAAATATTTTTTTTTTGTTGAAAGAAATCCACCCCCAGCCCAAATAACTAATGGGGCTGAGGCAATCCCTGACGGGACAGCAACCTCCTACACTCCCAATCCGAATAGAAAGTACAACCAAAAAGATTTCTCTCACCTTGGCCTAAACCAACAGCAGCAAGGCAGTGAGCATACAAATTTGATTGGCGAGAACAGTGAACAATCTTAAACTCCTTATGCTGGAGCAATACCAGCCGAATATCCTCCACAACCACCCTAACTTCCCAGTGGGCTGTAGACCCTCCTTCTCCTAGAACCTCCACTAAACCAAGAGAATCGGATAGGATCACCACCTTTTGCCAACCCTGGGATACAGCCCAAGTCAGACCCACACGAATCGCCACTGCTTCTGCTACTAGGGGGGAACCTCCCCGAAGCGCCTGCCCAAAACCGCCTAGAATGCGACCCCTGCAATCACGAGCAATGCCTCCGTACCCTGCTAATCTACCTCCCTGAATCGAAGAACCATCAACATGAATACTAATCCACTGAAATGAGAGATGACACCTTGCTTCCGCAGAAGAAGACTTCGAAGTTCTAGCCGTCAAACTCTGATCGTGCAAAACCTCAGCTACCAGAGTACTCGCCTGATGAAGGGAACGGAGGGGATCGGTTGGAATCCCTTGAAAAATAGTGTAATTCCGAGCTTTCCATATACTCCAAGTTAAGGATGCTATGAAATTTAGCGCACAAACCTTCCGATCAGTCGGTAGAGCCGAACTCACCCAACCCGTCCACCAACTCCCCAGATCGCTGCAACCATCAACCCCCGATCTAACTCCCAGAAAAGACCCGAGCCAAGCACACCTCGCATGGTCACAAGAGAACAACATGTGTGAAATTGATTCCTCCGCACAACCACAAATGGGATAGCCTTTGTCCCTAGATAACTTCCTCCGAACTAGCTCCTGGTTCACCGCTAAAGCCACTGTGAAGACCTCTCCACATAAACCATGCAACCTTAATAGGAAGGTTTAGGCCCCATATAGCTTTCCAACTAGCTTTGGGCAGCACTGAGGATGATGAGGAAGGGCGAGCTAACCTCCCAGAAGGAGATCGGGCACAGAAATGGTGATATCCAGACCTCATCGAATAGTCTCCGGACTTCTCGAAATGCCATACCAACCGGTCCTCCGCTCCTGACTGACTCAGTTGAATCTTAGTAATATGGTGAACATCCTCCGAGAGGAAAACTAGATTGAGGCGGTGTAGATCCCAGCTAGCCTCGTTATCCTGAACAAAGTCAGCCACCGAATTCCATGAGCAGCCTACTGGTTTAGCCGAGGTAGCACGGAATCCGATCTTAGACAGAATCCACTGCGATTCCCAAGGATCTATGCTTTCCCCATTACCAACTTGCCATCGAAGCCCAGTTTTTAGAATAGTACGCCCCGCTACTATACTTCTCCAAGCCCACGACGGACGGTACCCGATGGATGCCCCCATGAAATTACCGCGGGGAAAATAGATGATTTTAACCAATTGGCTCCACAGAGAGAGTACAGGTTCTTCATTATGAGTCACCCTTGCTTTGCTAGAAGGGCTAAACTGAATGATGAGAACTCACGGAATCCCCCGCCCCCCACTTCTTTACTGTTGCACATGGTTTCCCAACACACTCAGTGAGCCTTCTTTCTTGTCGCCGTTTGGCCCCACCAAAAGTTAGCCATCAATGAAGCAATCTCCTTGCAAATATACGAAGGCAACTTGAAACATCCCATGGCATACGACGGAATTGCTTGGATAACCACTTTTAAAAGCACCTTCCTTCCGGCCTTATTCAGGTAATTGCCTTTCCAAGATTGTAATTTGGCTTTAACTCTACTTATGATAGATGCAAATAACTCCCTCTTGGAACTGCCGAAATTCGTTGGAAGCCCAAGATACACCCCGGCATACCCGTGTGAGTTGGACTGGGTTGAGGCTACCGTAGCCCAACCCTATGTAATAAATCCAGAGCCCAAGTCCAACCCAACCCGACCTCCAGCCGAACCTCCCATAACTCAACTCAACCCAAGTCTTAAAATCTCAACCCTATTTGTATTAATTATTTCATTCTCGGTCGTTGCCAAAAGGCCAAATCCTTAAATTCACTTCATCAATTTGTTGGGTTGAGTCTTTGACCTAAGATGTCTCCTAGATGGGTCCAATTGAATGGTGGGTCCTGACTCCTTCTACCCGTGTTCGTGCACAGACAGTGGTACTTTCCATCCTCTGTGTGTGTTAGTTACATAATATCATTTCAACCAAAAAAAATAAAAAAATGTAATTCTCATGTTAATAACACACACATGGAATATATACATATTTTTTTATAATTATACACATGAAGTAGTTAAAATCTATAAAAATGTACACAAATATATTTCATAGCAATGCTTTTGATACATAGAAGTATTTTTAGACATCCCATCCAAAAATCTGATTTGTATTATTATATGGATATCATGTTCGAATTTAATACAAGAAAAACTGGGGTGCAAGTGCAACTTGGGTCGGAGAAATGGATACATTAAAATAAAAAATAAAATATCCATCAATTAAGGTTTGTGTAAGCGCTATTACCAATAGATAAAAAGAAAGGAAAAGTGAGGTATTGTCAAGATGATTTATATCAAAACATGTTAGGTTATCTTTAAATTGTTAAATATATTTTGTATGTGATGATAGTACTTTAATAATATTGATTTTGTGTTGTGTGATTGAATTACTACTAACATCATTCTTCTATTTGTTTACTTATTCTTCTTCTATTTTATTATATTTTTTCTAGAGTTGGTGATGCTTAATTTTTGAATTTTGGAGAGTATTTAAAATTTAGAATGCCTAATAAATAGGCTTAGAGGCATGATAATGAATTTTGATGTACTTTAGTATGATTATTTACCGATGATTTGAACATTTTAAAGATTGAAGCTTAAACAGTTGTCAAAATTGATTTGTTAAGTCTCTAGATCTGATTTGGGTTCCTAAACTTAGTGGATCACGATGTAAGTTCATGCCTCAAACTTGTACAAAACTCATGAAATTAAGTATCTCAAGTCTTTTTCATGTTTTAACACTACTAGAGTTTAGATTTTAAGTCCACAGTCAATTTTGAGACTTGTAGAATAACTCAAAACTTTGATTAGGTCATTGACAAATTTGTTTGAGTATGAGCATCGAATCACAACCAATTGCGATTGAACTTGGGGAGAGTTCAATTGCACCCACATACCAACATGTGTCATTTTTTACCCTTATTAACCGTGGTTAATATTCATTAACCCTTGGAGTTCAACAATATGACCTTGGTTTTCTAGAAAATAATATTTAACTCTAGTTAATAATTTTTAAAACTTAGAGTTAATATTTTTAAAAAACTAAAGTTATATTATCAAACTCCAAGGGTTAGTGAATCACAACCACAGCTAGGGTTAAAAAGGGATACATGTTGGCCTGTGGGTGCGAATAAATTCTCCTCGAGCTCAATGGAAATTGGCTTTGATTCGATCTCTCTTACAAGTATTGTTTCTCCTTGTTTACAGGTATTTCCATTACCTTACGGTTATGCCCTATCAAATAACTAAATAATGTAGTATAAAAAATAGGAAAATGTTTGACGGATTGCGCATTCCGCTACATAACGGAATGCTCGGTCCTCATTGATCCACGCCCCCCTTTTTAACAGCCACTAATTGTAATTATGATTTAGTACTCACTCCTAGGGTTCATCCATCCAAGCTTGGTTTTTTTTATTTATAAAAGTATTAGTCTTAATTTAGTTAAACTTAACCATGTTTAAAAAAGTATTAATCAATAGTTTAGATGTCTCCTGCTATATCCTATTAAATAATATAGTAAAATAGTACATCTTTTTTTCAAAAGCTCAAAGAATAGTTGCTCCATTGTCCAATGACTATGCCTTATTAAATAATAAAACAAAATAGTATAAAATATTTTTTCCAAAAGTTCAATGGGGGCAACTGCTCCATGACTATGGCTTAGTAAACTATTAAAAAAATCAAAAGATGAGGAGGCACCTACCACCATGCACCATGCTATACCCTATAAATAAATTTTTTAAAAATCTTTTTCAATACTTTAGAGGGGGCAAGTGCCCCCTGACTCCCTCGTGTAATGACTATGTCATGTTAAATAATTAAAACAAAAGAGTATAAAAGGTGGTTGTTGTTTTTTTTTTCAAGAGTTCAATGGGGCAGCTGCCCCTATAATTTTTTAAAAAATCAAAATTTTAGGGGGGCATGCTGCCCAAGCTCCCTCGCTTCGCCCATGCTGAGTGCATGGGGAGCTCAACTCAATATGTTAAGTATATAGTTAAATGCATTTATCAGTAAATTAAATAAATATTATGAGTCATTGGATATGGGTATATGTAGAGCTATCAATGGATCGGATCTTGATTCGATCCGATTAGATGAGATCCTATTCCTATTATAGATCCGTCGGATTGGAGATCCGATATCTTGAATTCAATTATAATCGGATTGGATTTGGATCTATAATGATCCAATTAGATTATATATAACAATAATAATATTTATATAATTTTCTAAATATACTACAATACTACTCGTAATTTTTTCTTTTTAAATTTAAATATTAATTTTGATATATTAAGATTAATCGGATCAAATTCAGATCAGATTTGGATCTTGAATAAGTAATCGGATTCGGGTTAGGTAAGTCATAGTCCAACAGATCTCGGATTCAGATCTATCAGATTCTTAATTGGATCATATTCGGATCTAGGCAAATCCGATCCGTTTACAACCCTGCGTATGTGGAGCTCTGCCAAATTATATAAAAGGTGTAAGCACCCAATTTTTACCCCCTCCTTGACCATAGTTAAGCTCC
Organism: Tetracentron sinense; assembly: GCA_015143295.1. Lineage (NCBI taxonomy): Eukaryota > Viridiplantae > Streptophyta > Magnoliopsida > Trochodendrales > Trochodendraceae > Tetracentron > Tetracentron sinense. The sequence continues at coordinate 24,188,083 of CM026557.1, read as the reverse complement.
TTAATCATGATTAACCTCAGTAAAACCCTAGGTCAACCCTGAGTCAACTCTAGGTCAACCCTAGTTAAACCTTAGGTCAACCTCAGGTCAAACCCTAGGTCCACCCTAAGTCAACCCTAAGTCTAACCCTAGCTAAACCTTAGGTCAACCTTAGTTAAGCCCTAGATGAACCCTAGCTAGCCCTAACCCTACAAACCTAGGGCATGGGCCCAAGGCCCATGCAATACCTACCCAAGGCCTAGACCCATAGACAAACAATCCCTGGGCCTATACAGGGCCCACAGATCCTAGGCAAGCCCTCAAAAATTCAAAAAATCTAAAATGTCGATAGTCTATCTACCGACATTTCTTTTGTGGTAAGATTTGTACCGCATGCATGAGCATTTAACTCTGGGCAGATATTTTTTTGGAAAAATTCTGAAATGACGATAATTATTCTACCACCATTATCTTTGTTACCTTGAGATGGAATGACGGTACTGGAAGTACCGCCATTCCTGGAGTTTGCATTTTACGCAAACTCTAAACCCTCCAGTACCTTAGACATGCCTCCAACAACTCCCCCATGCTTCTGAGAACCCCGTCTACCCTCGTCCTTATTCCCCCTATGTCCCCAATCCTCTCCTATAAATCCAACCCTTCTTTAAGCCTATGGGGGGATCGATCAATCAAAAATCCGAAATTCTGTAGAGGTATTCCCCTTAGACCCAGCTTCGGCGAGACCAAAAGAATTAGAGGCACTCAGGGACTACCCTAGGTCCCTCTCAGTCGTGTACCACCACCTCCACCAGTGTAGCAGGGGAGCCAACAGGGTAGGGTCCTCCCCTACCCTTCTTTTCTTCTGTAAAAACCTTGTGAGCCCTTGGTCCTACTCTAGGCGACTTTGTTCACTTACTTTTGTTGCAAATCCAAGATCAGGGATTCCCCTTGTCTTCCTCTTAGGCATGGGGATCCCCTCAAGGATAGAGAGCTTGGGTGCGTAGCCTCACCACTCAGGTAGACTCTCCCCTATCATTCTGGGGAACCCCAATCAATGAGGGGTCCCCTGGAAGCATAATGGTGCAGTGCCATGAGGGAAAAATCTAGTTTTTGAAAAAATCCAGAAATGACAGTAAACACAATACCATCATTTCTGGGCTTCTCTATTTAAGTGGCTCTAATTAAGCCTCCTTTTGTAGGCCCCTGGTCCATTTCAGGGCTTGGCCTAGGTCCCTGAGACCTCCCCCCATAATTCCTGGTTCTTCCAGACTTTTCTAGTTAGCTTAACCATGATTAAAATGAATAAGATTGGAACTGTCTAGAATGATGGTAAATAGTTTACCAACATTCTGGGTATCCTGTTTCTCACTGTAGATGGCCACTGTGGACCCAATCCAGGCCATGCTCAAGACTAGACCAGGGCCAGGACTTGTAATAAGTCCCCTGAACACCCTCATGGGTCCAGGATCCTTTGAGCATCATCCCCAACCTTCACCATGGCTGCAAAGCCACTGTTCTGTAAAACAGTGATAGTGGCGGTACTTATTCTATCGCAAATTCCATTTTGTGAAGAAATGAGATTGACAGTGATTATTCTACTGCCAATCCCACTATTTACATAACAGTGACCTTGCATAGGGCCTAGACCAGTAGGAGGCCAGTCTAGGCTCTGTTGTGCTACCTGCGCCTATCTCAGACATTGACCAGACTCATAATTGGGTTAATCTTAACCCTAGTTAACTTTTAACCATGATTAGACCAATCTAATCTTTGGAAAAATATGGAAAAATCTCAAAGCATCTAAAAAATGCAAAGACCAAAATATCCAATCTTTGGCCTCCGGACTCCATCCTTTGCCTCCTGGCTTAATCCATAGCCTCCGAGCCCAACCCTTGGCCTCCAGGCCCAATCTTGGCCTACTGGGCCCATCTCTTGGCCTCCGGACTCTACCCTTAACCTTTGGGCTTAATCCTTGGCCTCCGGACCCAATCTTGGCCTACCGGGCCCATCTCTTGACCTCCAGGCCCAAACCCTTAGCCTCAGGCTTATCCTTGACCTCTGAGCCCAACCTTAGCCTACCGGGCCTCACCTTAGTCTACTGGACTAATCCCTTAGCCTTTAGGGCTTAACCTTGGCCTCCAGGCCCAACCCTTGGCAACCGGACCCAATCCCAAGCCTTCAAGGCTCAATCCTTGGCCTTCGGGCCGAAACACCCTAAACCATGCACTTGACCAACCCGGTCAACCAAACCGTAGCCCCCGAGCTAGACCCTTAGCCATCCTAGTGCACACACACTCACCTAACCTTGGCACAGGCTCATGTGCCAGAATTACGCTCGGTCTGATTTCATCCCATGTGAGTATGTGGGCAACTCAACCCAGGTTTGACCCTAGTTAGGATTTTTCTTTTCTTGAATTAGTATAATCTAAAACTTAGACATTTGAATAAAACTTAGACATTAATTTGGCTTATACCTAGGGAGTAGGTAACTATTGAAAAATAAGGGTCTTGAGGTGCCTAACACATTCCTTAGGACTTAATCGAACCTCTTACCTAAACTTTCTCATGTAGACCACAAGACCTTATCCATATCCGGGACTTATCCCTCAAAATTAATAAGTGGTGACTTCTAATCTCAAATCCAAAAGTAGGTACCAAAATCCGTGTTCACAATAGGAATAAAGCTAAACTCCATAGGGTCCAAAGATCAATCCAAACCCGTTAAAATACAAGCAGTTTTGGGTAGGTTGAAAGGTCAGTCAGAAATGTCTATCATTTGATGACAAAAGTTTTCATGAAAACTAAGATTTACGGAGATAATATTTAATGTATGTTTGTTTGAGAAGAAAGTATTCGAAAAAGAAAAGAAAAAAAAAAGAAACTTAAATTTTCTTTCAAAATAATGAGAAAAAGATTAATGGAGTTTGTGGGAGAAAGTTAAAGTACAATTGTCATTATTGAAAAAGTGCAAGAAAATATATGTGTTTTCTTACACACCAAATGCAAGAAAAGTGCAATAGACAACTTACTTTTCTTTTACTTTCTCTCACTATTAAGTTTTCTTGCACTTATCTGAATAATAACCTTTTCCACTTTTGATATCATTTTCCAAGAAAATTTAAGTTTCTATTTTTCTTTTTCCTTTCTATTTTTTTTTTTTTTATCACTCACCTTCTTGGACAAAACACAAGGGGTTGGGCTAATGGCCAAGACCACCCTTCGGGATTTATACCAATTTAACCAGTTGTGTGGTATAAGGGGATGCACGGCTTAAGGGACTTAGTCCGGTGCTCAAAGTGACCCGGATACTCTTGTTCCAAGATTTTTTTCTTACTAGAAATCCAATTTTTTTTTTCTTTTTCCATCTTTTCATCTATTTCCTCTGCAACCAAACATACCCTAACCCTATGTTTGGTTGCCGAGAAAATAAGTAAAAACATAGAAAAGAAAAAAAAAATTAGACAAAACACAATTAAAATTTGTTTTAAAATCCAAAATTTTCTTTTCTTTTTTATGTTTTTACTCATTTCTCAACAACCAAACATAGCATAAGAGAATCATCACGGGTGTCACCTACCATGTATGAAATGTATGAAAGACAAAGACTACGGCTAGAAAAGCATGTTTGTCTATACCATCTAATGCCACCAACAAATGCTCACATATTGCCGTGTTACAGACGTAGAAGAACACGTCAACCATGTGATATACTGCTTTCAAGTAAAACTACACTCTGGTTGAAGCTTCATAAATGCTTTGGCTTCCTTTCCGAGAAAGGAAACGAATGAAATACAAGCATCACATTTGGCTAAGACTTGTGGACAATAGTCTTGTGGGTCCCAGTTCCATTGGATCCTTTTCTTTTGAGTTCGCTGTTACCCTGTTGCCCCATTGTGTCTACAAAAACATGGGGCCCATCTCTATTGTTTGGGGCCTACCCTATTAAATGTTGGCCCGTGTTTCTACAGACACAACCGGGCAACAATGCAACAGCTAGCGTTGTTGCTCATCCGAACTCTTTCTTTTTGGGTTGCTTCATAACCTCTGCCACCACACAGATAAAAGAAATAGAGGTTTAGAAAACTTGTTAGGCTTTCTCCTGCTATGCCTAGAAATAAGGTTTTTAAATCTTCTTCACCTTAATTTCTTGAAACAGATTACGGTTTAGATGGTTACATAGAAGCAAGCAACCAAAGTTTTCAACCACCCAAAAAAAGAAAAACAGTAGAAGAAAAACAACTAATGTTTAAATAAATAATGAAATAAAACAAGTGCTGTTGGAATTGTTAGGTGGTGTGGTTTAACCGTTGATATGCTGGCTTTGTCCTATGACATAACATTTACTTTTATCCTTTTGTGGTGTTTTTATTTTCTTCTTCCATTTGGTTTCTTCTCTAATGCCTTGTTCTAATTATTTGGCATTGCAAAAGGAGAGCAGATGAGCAGCAGCCTATGTTGTGGCCCATTGGGCTACAAGCTATTGGTCATCTTCGATAAAGAAATAATTTAGGCATCATAACATCATTCGTGATGTCCTTTAAAAAACTTAGGCCGTTTGGTTGCACTTCCTGTTTTTAAAATTAAAAATTTCAAATTTTTTACACAAAATATATTTGGTTTCTGTTTTTAAAAATTAGTAACTAAATTTTTGAAAATCAAGATAACAAAAATTTTCTATTACCTCTGTTTTTTAAAACAAAAAACAAATATGGAAATCTCAAAACCCCACCATCCACCCACTTACCACCACCATCACCACCCAAAACCACCCACCACCTACCACAACCACAATACCACCACCACCACCATCCACCATCACCATCACTACCGCCACCTACCACCACCATCACTACCACCACCACCACCACATCACACCACCACCACAATACCACCACCACTACCCACCACCACACCACCACCACCCACCACCACCACTACCACCCACCATGACCATCACCACCACCACCGCCACAACACCACCATACTACCACCAACCACCACCACTCACCCACCACCACCCATCCACCACCACCACACCCACCACCATCACTACCACCACCACCACACCACCACCCACCACTACCTCCCACTATGCACCACAACCACACTACACCACCACCACCCACCACTATGAATGTACGAAACGTGTTTTCTTGTTTTTCTTTTTTTAAAACAAGTAACAATTAGTAATGCCAAACGTGTTTCCTATTCAAAAAAATTGAAAACAAAAAATTGTTTGCAATTTTTAAAAACATAAAAAAAAAAAAAAAAAAAACAAACGGAAGTGTATCCAAAGGGCTCCTTAGTTTTTTGTTTTTCTACTCATCTACTCTCCAGAAACTGGCAATGGGTAAAAAAAAAAAAAAGGAAATACTTTTGAGACCATGAAAGGGACGAGACCACCAAGACCATGCATCCGAGCACAAGATTTTAGGTGGGGCTCTTAGTAGGCCCACCATGTAAACGTGGACCCCACCTGAAATATCATGCACGACTGCACGGTCTCGGTAAAAAAGTCCAAAAAAAAAAAAAAAACCCCTTCTCTTTACTCCATAAATGGACGACCCAAGTGAAATGGGCGATCAAGTAGTATAGTGGGTCGCAAGTCAGGCCCATTATTGTAATCAAAGCTAGGTATAGGTATGCTAATGACGTTAAACCAAAATGTCAAGGCCGATGGTAAGGTCCTTTTTTCAGAAAAACAATAAAAACAAACATGTGCAGGAGTTCAACATGAGAGATACCGAGCACGTCACATTTTGCGCTCAGATATGTTTGAAAATGAGACAGGTGGCCATACTGTTAGGCTATCAAAAGGGAACAAATCCCCATGACATATTCTACTTCAAAAGAGAGTAATCATCTTAGGGCCACAGGACTATAATCAAGGTTTTACATCAAATTAGAAAAAACGGTTGCCACAATCACCTTTGATGTGCATAAAGCAGCCAGGACACCGAAGAGAAAAGGCTCTCACACAATAAACCCAACACAACACTTTGTTACATAATAACTTGCCCCATGACAACCTCATTCCTCGGGAAGGAGAGTTATCAGTCTTAGTCATTGCTCCTCAGGGAGAGTTTGTTTTATAGTCTTCGGTAATGACCTCCTCCAGGAACCTACCTCGACTTAGTCACTTCTCCATCGGGAGAGTCTGTTTGGTCAATTTACTTTCGACATCATCCACCTTGGTGAGACTTTGTATTTGCCTCTGCGACTCGCTTCCATTGCATGATAGTTTGTAAATTTTCTTTTACGATTACTTTCAATCAAATTCAGATTACTTGTGTCTAATCATCTTCTTCATCTTTCACACACATACACACCATCAGATTATCACGTTTTATTTTACTCTGTTAATTTGGAAAGTCATTCAATCACCGAAGGCAATAGAACTTATTATAGAAGGATGAACCCCTCTCCCTCTCTAAATCGTCCAATCAATGTATTTCGACGGTGACTGACCGGACAGCCGAAACGAACATGCTCTTCGATCACTCTATTTGACTTGGTGCCTGGGGTCTAAAGATTTCTGTCTGATTACGACGCCACATGGCGCTGACACGCCTGACACAAACCAGATTTCAGCCAACACCTTCACATATAAAAGTCCAGCTCAAAGATGGCCTGAACTAGTACGCCGCCTATCCTCAATGGAAGTAAATCGTCTATATTGGGAAGGCCAATGTAACAACAAGGACGAATTGGTTCATCCTTAATGTTAAATCTTAGTAATGCAACCCAAAAATTGGTTCCATCCTCAATGTTAACTCTTAGTAAAGCAACCCAAAATTTTGTAGCATGAAGGGTGCTTGGGGTAAAAATTTTATATATATATATTTTTTTTATTGGCGGCCAGTGGTCAATGAGGAAAAAAAATATTTTTCTTATGCCTGCACTTGTTTTAAGGAAAAAAGGTGCATATAATTATTTTAATAAAAGAACTTTATCATATTTTTTACTATGTTTGGCATACTAGAAAATAAGTTCTATTTTTTTTAGGGAAACATTTTATTGAGACCAGGGTGGAGACCACCCCAAGACTGTTCCCAAACAACACAAGAAACCGAAAAAAAACAAGTGCACGGGTATTTGAATTTGAATCCTGTGAACGGTCTCGGGGTGGTCTCCACCCTGGACTGTCTCAATAGCAGTCATTTTTTTATTCAAAATTTTGCTTGTGACACAATACGTTATCATTACATAAAAAATATTTTTATTTAATTTTGATTATGTTTTTCTAGAAGCGTATCAAAACCAACGGCAGTTTCATCAACTTCGTTAAAATGTTTTTAAGGAGATTTTTCTTGATAATCCAAGACTCATGTCCAAACAAAAGAGAGGAGTGATAGCCCTATTCTTAGTCAACGCAAGTTCTTAGCCTCCACCAACCACTTATCTATTTTGCTGAGAGACTACTTTAACAATTGCCAATTAGACAGCTAGTTGGTGGAGGCTAGAGTAGGGTTGATTGAGAATAGGGCTGTATTCATCAAAGGAAAAAAAAAGGGATGACATGTACTGTTAGTATCATAGGGAATTACGAGCAGGTTTCACACCTGCCCTTTGGTTTGCTGGCAGGGACGTGTATTCTCCTTTGTGAAGTCTTAAGATCAAGACCCATGAGGGTTTGGCGCTTGTTAGTGCCCACCGATGGGCGATGACCCAAGAAAAATGCTTGGCTTATATATGGGGAATCCTATCCTTCACTCGTACTAGTAGATTTATCAACCTTTAATTGAATATCATTCTATTATATTAAATAGAAGGGCGTTTTAGTGTATATATATATATATATATATATAGACATATTTACGGTTGACCCTAAATTTTAATTAAGATTTGAGGTAGGGATTCACACAAGTCAAACGGGCTTGTCGGCTTGACTCAAAATGTTGTTATTTATGTATATAGATTCTAGGATAGTAATAATTAGTGAAACAAAAATACTTGTACAAAGGAGTGAAGGTACACCATCTCCAACTGTCCAAAGATGGAAATCATTGTAAAATTTTGAACCATTCATAAACCTCTTAGTAATATCTTTACATTTCTTTTCAACGGAAACCTTGGCCTAAGTCTCTCTCAAGACTACTGTATATGAATATTGTATAAATTTTTTTAATTCCTTGTATTATAATTTTATAATGAACACTTTTATTAAATTACACAAAAGAATTTCATGAATTAAGCTTGAGTCAACTTAACCAAACCTCTTCTGGTGTTCGGAGTTCTACTGTCGTAGAAGGTGATCTGTTAATCAAAAAATTTGTTGTGTTGATTGTTTCTGCTCAGAAATCTTTCTTCAATCCAAAATTGATCCTCATACTCCGAGCTCTCTCTAAAAGTGTTCTGTTCATTCGTTTTGTCACTCCATTCTGTTGTGGAGTTCTGAGTGTAGTGAAATTTTAAGCAATACCTATATCTTTATAGAATTCATTGAAGTTTGCAGATGTATATTCTTCTCCATTTTCTGACCTTAGACACTTCACCTGTTTTTTTGTCCACTTTCAACCATACCCTTCCATTGCTTGAAGATGCCAAATACATCAGACTTTTATTTTATAAAATATACCCAAGCTTTTCTTGAAAAATCATCTATAAAAGTGATATAATATAAAAATTCTCTCATTGCGGTGTGAATAAGTTTTAAATCTCACTCTTGATTGCTTCCTGAACACACAATGTTTACAGAACTGTAGCTTATAGGTCATAATGCCTTTTAGGAGCTTTCTGCTGTGAAGCTCTATTGAGGCTATCTTGCTCATATGACCCAATCGCATGTGTCATAGCTTAGTTTCATCGTTCCCTTCTAATGAACCGATTGAGGTTTCACCTGTAACAGTGTTCCCTATCATCTCATATAGGGTTTCAGTCTTATTACCCTTCAGGATAACAAGGTTTGCATTGACTACCTTCAGAGCTCCACCTGTAGCTGTGTACTTACACCCAATGGCTTCCATTATGCCCAAAGAAATCAAATTTTTTCTAAGGTCGGGTACATGCCTAATATTAGTTAGGGTTCGAATTACTCCATCAAACATCTTAAATCTGACAGTACCAATCCTTATTGTCTTACAGACGGCATCATTCTCTGTCAAGGCTATACCTCCATTATAGTTCTTATATGTATCAAACCAATTTATACTTGGACACATATGATAAGAATATGTTGAATCTAGAATCCAAGAGTCATAAAACGATTCCTTACTAGTATAGGTTCAAAAGGCTTCGTCGTCGCTACTTTCTTTGAAGCTGCATTAGCTTGTTTTGAGACTTTTCATTTCTTCATTTCCGGTTCTTTTTCCTATTCCTCCTTTAAGATTTTTCCATCTTTATTAATGCGACCATATCTCTTGCAATGGTGACATTGGGGTCGAGTTCTTGTAGACTTGGATTTCGACCTTCCCCCTCTTGGATCTTTCCCTTTACCCTCTCCTTTGTTCTTTATCTTATAAATAAACCTTCAGTATGTGTATCTTCTTCCTCTAGACTTTTCTCTCTCAAATTATTTGAGAGTAGGGTCACTATGGTATCTTCCATCTCAGGAGAATCTTTCTCGTAGAGTATGGTTGTAACAAGATGTTCATAAGAGGGCGGAAGGGGGTTAGGAGTAAGATGGCTTGGTCCTCATCACGGAGTTTCTCATTAATACTTGCTAGCTCATTGACCGTTCTTTTGAGCGCATTCATATGCTCCATGAGATCCCCACCTTCCTTCATCCGAAGAGTGTGTAATTATTGCTTTAGCTATAGTCGCTTTGACAACGATTTTATCATGCATAGGCTTTCTAGTTTCATCCAAGGCTTTGGTGCAGAATCTTCATTGACCATGTGGTAGAGAACATCGTTAGGTAGGCTTAGCCGAATTGTGTTTACTGCCTTCAATTCTAGATCTTCCCAATCTTCATCGGAAATTGACTCCGACTTCTTTGATTTACCTTTAAGTGTTTTGTGTAAACCTTGTTGTATCAATAGATCTTTCATCCGATTCTGCCATAATCCGAAATTGCTTTTCCATTGAATCTTGCAACATCGAATTTGGTGTTAGAACTTTTCGATGTCATTGCTTTGAAATAACCTGGCTCTAATACCAATTTGTGGTGAAAGGAACCTATTGAAAGAGAACAACAAACATACAAAGAACGCACAAGATATACGTGGTTCACCCAGTATGGGCTACATCCATAGAGAGATCACCTTCTTCACTAAAATCAAAGCAAAGAGAATACAATGGATTCAAGCCTTTCAAACAATCTCTCTCTTAGAAAACGTTTGGCTCAACTTATGAAACTCTAACACAAAAGTTGTATTTACACTAGGATATAGATCAGGATTCATTAACCTAATCCTGCAACCTCTGCTCGAGCGGTGGCGTTAGGCCACTCGTTAGCGGTTTGCTACAGAACCAAAACTCTGACTGATGTCGACTTCCGCTCGAACGAAGCTTGGCCACTGCTCGAGTGGTATTGTTTCAAAAAACCCACTCTGTCCCCTGGACAATCTTGCTCGAGCGGCTTCAAAGAATTTGTAGAATCTTAAGTCAATTTCTAACAATACTCCCTTAATTTGAGGGGTGCTAACCCTATTTTTAAGCATCCCCTACACTCAGCCAAAAACCAATAAAAAAATTTGGCTAAAAGAAATACCTCTTAAATGTTATTTGATCATTCAGGCTTGCCTTGTGACATGCAATATCAAATAGAAATAAAAGAGGTTTTATCAACGTAGTTGAAATCTTGATTGTACAAGATGGGTCTCCCATTTCTCCTGACATCTTACCTATTCTTTTCATTTTAGGTTATCAAAAGATCCTCCATGGAATAAACACCTTTATAATTGATCCTACCTCATATGGGTGAGGTTGTATTCCTGGTTTGAGGGAGGTCTTGAGATCAAATCTCATGTGGAAACTCTCTAAAAGATAGGTAGTTATCCAAGTAATGTGTGTAACCTAAGGCTTTTAAAAGATAAAGGGAAGCGATTTAAAACACTTGATAGTAGGTACTATGGAGAGTTGAGCCGCTCAAGCGATTTAAAACACTTGATAACCCAAAAACTTCCCTGAGGTAACCCCGAAGGTGCACTTCTCTGGGTTGATCTTCAGATTGAAAGATCGCAGAACAGAGAATGGCTCAGCAAGGTCCGTCACCAGAGTACCTCGTACTCGACTCTTCACAACGATATCATCGATGTAAACTTCAACCGTCTTGCCAAGAAGTGACCCGAACATGAGATTCATAAGACGTTGATAGGTGGCATCTGCATTCTTCAAGCCAAAAGGCATCACTCGATAACAGAACAAGCCCCGCTCCGTTATGAAGGTGGTTTTCTCTCGATCTGCTTCCGCCAGGAGGATCTGGTTATAGCCTGAATAACCATCCATGAAGGATAACATCTCGTGGCCAGCAGTGGCGTTGATGAGCCTGTCTATCCTTGGTATGAAAAAAAAGTCCTTGGGGCAGGCCTTATTGACACCAGTGAAGTCAATACAAACTCTCACCTTCCCGCTCTTCTTAGGCACAACCACAATATTGGCTATCCAATCAGGGTACTGCACCTCCTGAATGAACCCGAACTGGATCAGCTTGTCAATCTCCTCATTCACTGCATCATGATAAGCTGGGGCAAGCCTCCGAGGTTTCTGCTTCACTGGAGGGATAGCAGGATCAACATTGAGGTGGTGACAGATAACACTTGGATCGATTCCAGTCATGTCTTTGTGAGACAATGCAAAGACATCAAGGTTCTGCCTAAGGAAGTTCAGCAACTCGAGCTCTTCCTCCGTTGTCAAGCTCGTCCCGACCTGCAACACCTTTGGCTCTTCTTCCGTTCCCAAATTGACAGCTTTCGTGGGCTCAACGGAAGGTCTGCACAACGATGCTTCCGAGCTCTCTTCCACAACGGGAACGACCTGTAACTGCTACGAGGGCACAACGGAAGCAGGAAAATCGCACTTCTGCGATGCCAACTGATCACCCTTGATCTCCCGAGGCCCGTCCTGCATTGGATACTTCAACACCTGGTAGTACGAGGACGGGACGGCCTTCATCTCATGGGTCCACCAACAACCCAAGATGACATTGTACGGTGATGGCGCATCCAGGACGGAGAACCTGGTCTGAAGGACAACGGGTCCAGCCACAACGGGTAAGACAACGTCGCCTACAGGCTTCATCGAGCTGCCATCGAACCCGAACAGCGGAGTCTGAACAGGGATGAGAACGGAAGGATCCAGCTTCATCTGGGTGAAAGCATGAAGATACAAGATGTCTGCTCCACTCCCGGAATCCACGAGCACTCTCCTGATGTCGAAATCTCCTATTCTCATGGTGAGAACAAGAGCATCATAGTGAGGTCGGATCACTGCTGCCAGATCACGATCAGTGAATGTAAGTGCCTGCTCAACGCTTCTGCTAGGCACTTGCACCTGACACACTGCAGCATCGTGAGACAGCTTCCTGGCCTTCGCCCTGAAGTTCCTCTCCACGTCTGCTTCCGGCGCTTGCACGCGGCAAATGACATTGATCGTGCCCCGGGAAGCTCCTCCACTGGTACTTGGGTTGCTGGCAGGTTATCCTCCACGAGCCTGGGACATTGGCTCCCTGGCATGCTCCATGCCGCCGTCGCCAGAAGCAAGATACTCTCCCAAGTACCCTTCCTGGACCAGTCTCTCCAAGTACTCCCTCAGAATACGACATCGGTTGGTGAGATGACCACGGCACTTGTGATAATGACAATACTCATGCACCCGTGGTCCCGATGTAATATCCTGCACAGCCCTAGCCGGCCACTCGAAGTACGACTGATCCTCCATCGACCTCATGATGGTCGCCGGGCTGACTGTGAAATTGATGCGCTGTGCTCGATCTGCAAAAGATCGCTGCTCACTAGGCTGCACGCCTCTCTCGTGCTGTACCTGAGGCTGCACCTGGTGTGGCTGATACTGCTGCCTCGCCTGCTGTTGATCATTAGGACGTCTCTCCGTCCTACTCTGATGCTGATTAAAATTTCTTTCCAGCGGGCGCTGATCCGGCTGATCCCGCTGGGTCACATACACTACTCTCTCCTTCTGCTTCCTTGGTGGCGAGTCCTCAGATGATGAAGACTCGTACCTCTGCTTCTTCTCCTTCCTCTTCGATGATCGGTGTGTCCTCTCCACGACATCCACCGCTCTCGTCCTGGGCTTCGGCACCGGCACAACGGATACGTCCTCCTCGTACCTTCCGTACTTGGTGGCATGTACCATCAACTCGTCCATCTTGACAGGATAGTCAAGAGTCAAGGACTTGTAGAGCTCGGAATGCCTAGGGATAGCATTCTTGAAAGCAGCGATACAGCTCGCTTCATCGACCTTATCGATGCTGTGGACTTCATCGGTGAAACGCGAAATAAAGTCCGTCAAGGATTCGGCCGGCTTCATCCTCAAAGAGAAGAGAGTATCTGCCCCTACTTTCTTCTTTTTATTGATGATGAAACGATCAATAAAAGCTGACCTGAGCTCAGAGAAATTACTGATGGAACCAGGAGGCAAGTTCCGAAACCACTTCGACGCTGCCCCAGACAGGCTGTTGGGGAAAGCCTTGCAATACAGATCATCATCTGGATTGCAAACAGCCATCGCATGTTTGAAATCAAACAAATGTTCCTCCGGATCCGTCCTTCCAGTGTACATGGGGAAGATCGGAGTTATAAACTTCGAAAAAGTATATGACTGATTAATGGCGTCCGTGAAAGGAGAGTTCTCAACGTTATCCTTTGCTGACTGAGCAAAGTGGTCAGGAATCCCTCCCTTCATGCTCTTAACACGAGCACCGATCAAAGCTTCCACCTCCTTGGCAGTCACCCAAGTTTTCTGGGCCTCTGCGCCTCCGGTACTCCCTCTCAAGTCTTCTCGCCCTGCCCCTTCTCGCAAATCTACACGATCTGAAGGGATACTCTGCTCTGCCCGAACCTGAGGCTGCCTTACATCCCCTTCAGTAGGATGAAGCACAAACCTGGTTTCACGGTTCTCCGGTGCAGAAGGAGAAGAAGAGAAGTCAAACTGACGTTTCAAGGAAGGCCTCTGCAGTAGCACCTCATCCACCTCGAGCCTGCTATGCTGGAACGCCTCCAGCCGCGCCTGCATCACTTGCTGCTGCCTGGTGATCTGATCCAGAGCAGACTGCTGTACTTGCAACATCGCCAAAATGCAATCGGAAACAGAGAGTTCAATAGGAGGAGGCACGGTCCTCTCTGGTTGCCCAGACGAAGGACTGACCACAGGGATGTGCACGACAGAAGGTACAAAAGGAGTGGCCTGAGGGGTTTGATCCTCACGCCCGAACACTGATGACTAGTTAGCCATGATCACGAAGAGCAAAGGGGGGTTCGTTTATTATTTCCCACAGACGGCGCCAATTTTTGTGGGGGAAAAACTCCGGAATGGACACGCGTCAGCTGCAGCTCCTCCCACGCTCTGGTTTACTGGTAGAAGGTTGGAGTGGAGGGTGTGGCACCCTGACCTGTACTCCGATGCTAAAGTCAGTAGAGGTAGAAGATGATGAACAGTAAACACTGAAAGAGGCACTGAAAGCTATGCAAGGCTCTGAGAAGCACTGAACACGTATACTCTCAAATACCGATGATGAAAAACTAACCAACCAACCAACCCCTAAGCACTAAAAATCACGGGGTATTTATAGGGTAAGGCTGGTATGGCCATCGATGACCACGGATGGCCATAGGTGTCCATACCACGTGTTTTGCACTCATTGCCAAATATGTCAAGTCATATCTGCCGCCGGTTGCATCACACGCGAGAGCCTCCTAAGCGTCTAATCGGACGGGATCGGACAGTACGCAGAAGTGACCAGCATTAAATGCCAAGACAGTGCTTTCGGCACGAAACAGTGTTTTCGGCACGCCTGTCAGAATCATGGATCGCCTCCCGATCACTTCCTCTTACGAGTCGGTCTCGTTGTTGACTCGAGCTCGGTTACGGTGTTGATGTCTTAAAACACAGCCAGGACATCGTTGTCGGTGAGACAACGGGCTCGTTGTTCATATACGACAAAAACGTTGTCAAGAGTACAACGGTTACGTTGTGCTTCAGACAACGAGCACGTTGTCAAGCCACAACGGAAACGTTGTTCTACAAGAAAACAGAGACGTCGTAATGCGCACAACGGGAACGTTGTGCATCAGACAACGTGTGATCCCTCTATTTTAAGCACGTGACCCCAACTCGTGTCCACGTGTCACTTTCGTGAACAAAACAACAAAAACGAACTAGTTCTCCAACGCTAAGTTGATTTTACGAATTTTATCCGTTACAGTGCCAAACATTAAGTGGGGCCCGCCGTTTGAAGCTCAATCGAGCAGCCCAACTCTGCTATCAAGAGTTTTCAATCACTTTCCAAAGATAAATAGGACGGTGTCAAAGAGCAGTGCTACCAGACTTCAATTTTTTTTCCATAGGTGCAGTGTGGGTGCAACACGTGGTTTTGCTACCCTATATTAGAAGATGGGCTAACACTTGTTGCCTCCACTTTACGACTGGGGCTAGCATTTCTATGGTGCCAAATATGATGTTTTAAATAAGAAAAAAAAAAAAGGATTTTGCATAGCAGCTATTAGGTTTATTCTAATTTGCAAATAAACTATTATTTGCAAATTGACTCATTTTTCAAACAGCTAGACAAAGAACTTCAACCCTTAGTTCCATTAGACTTTCATTTGTAATTGTTAAGAGAGTAACTATTATGCCCTTAAGAAATTCGTTAGACTTTCATTTGTAATTGCATATATATGATATACGTCAGAATATTATTGGTTGTTGCCAAGTTTTGCTCACCAACTTAAATGTTAACCAACAAGTGGGTTGGGCTAGTGGTCAAAACCATGCCTCAAGAAGCGTGGGGGAGGGGGAGGGTCTTGAGTTTGAGTCCCTTCCCCTTGTTGGCTACCGTTTAGGATTTATCCTGACTTTCTTAGTTGTGTAGTACAAGGGGATTTGCAAGATCAGCACGAGGAGGGATTTAGTCAGGTGCTCTAAGAGGTCCGGATACCATCCTTCCTTAAAAAAAAACGTAGAACCATTAAAAAAAAAAATTTGAATGAGTAGGCCCTAAAACTTTTCAATATCTTGAAGCATGACTTGAATCCCAGTAGCAAAAGTCAGATGGAAACCCATCACTAAATAAATGATGAGTTGCATAATAGTGGCCACTCATGTGATCTGCTATTGTGCACTAATCTATCCCTATTACTTTTCCTTTAAACAAAAAAAAGAGTCGTGATCCACTCAAGTTGAACTTGAGAGTGTGCTACAATACTGCGATGACATGACGGCATTTTCCCAACCTTTTCTCAAACCTAACTTGACTAATTAAGATTGGTGGAACACTTGGTGCAACCTTCCAAAAAAAACCTTATTGAACGATAGGCCCTCCCAAGTTCGAATTTAGTGGATCCAGAATCTTTAAAATACCACTATCTGGACATGTGGCACATGTACAGTGGTTCTGAACTACCACCGGACGGACATGACCTAAAATATTCCTCCTCTTGATCAAGTGATTTTAGACCATCTGATTTATAGACGTTTCTCAGAAATTTTATTGTACTTCTCTACCTTCATCAAATACAAGGAGAAGCTGCTCCAGGTCGATTCATAGGCTCCCTTTAATATCGGTTCTATGGGGTGAGGATATTCTCTATGCACGTGGGACTAGTCTAGACTTTAAGGCTCAGGATATCCACGTTTATAAAAAAATAATGCAATTCTACCTCATCCCGGGTTTACTTCCTATGATTGTGTATTCAACTCCCACTTCTCGACTTACCCTAGTGCCTGTAGAGAAAATTTCAAGTAGGTCGGTGTGAACACCCGAAGGACTAGTCTTCCCCTCAAAGTATTTGGATCATTCTCCATCACCAAAAAATTCAAGTGGAATGGTACATCATTCCATAATGCTAGATTATAACCACCTTCCACATCTCTAGGTAGGAGAGCTGTAACACAGGTAGGCTAATTGTCCACTCCAAATTTATTTTTTTTTCATCAAATCATTTACGTAATTTCAAAAAGAATTACTGAAAAACTTGTTTTTTTTTTTTTTATATGTATTTTGTATTGGAATTGACCAATAGTCTGCTTGTAGTTGTTCAATAGGCTATTTGCTCTCCCTAAGTAGAGCGGGTGAAATGTGTCCCAACAACTGCTTTGTTAACCAGAGATCGGATCCCAGTCAATTTTGATTGAGCTTGGGGAGAGTTCATTCGCACCTACAGGTTAACATGTGTCTCTTTTAATCACTATTAATTTTGTTTAAGATATACTAACTCTTACGGTTCAACAATCTAACTTTAGTGTTTTAGAAAAAATATTATCTGAGTTAAAAATTCGTAACTCTTAAGGTTAATTTTCTTTTAAAAACCAAGATTATATTATAGAATCCTAAGGTTTGTTAAATCTTAACCATAATTAATAAATGTTAAAATAGACACATGTTGACCTAAAAAAAAGGTAAAATAAAGTAATATCCTCTCCTCGAGGGAGGAGGAGTGGACTATTAAGACTATTGCTCTTTGCCCTTACAAAGACCCCAATCATAAACAACGGTTAACAAGTTTAACTCCTATGATTAATTTTTTTTAAAGAACAATGTTAAAAAAAAGTTAAAAATGAACACATGATCAGAAAAGGGAGACGAGATTCCTTCGGTCCACTAGCGTGGAGGTGATTATTTTCTAATATATATATTTGAGGAGATTGTGCCACAAATATCCAGTGGCATTTTGGCAGTTCCATGAGAAAGAAGGGCATTTTTTGTTTTTTTGGATAAACTTGGATATCCTAAGCCTTACATATTCAAACTAGTCTATGTATACGGAATATCCCCACCCCATACAACCGATATTGAGGGGAGCAAACATCAAGACCTCCAGGTTTATGGTTCATCCTTTGGGCTATAACCCGGCGGATTAAAGAAGGGTCTTTTCATCTAGAGGTTTCTAGTTTCACCAGAAGATCTGGATCGGAACAAAGGATATGGAAGTTAGTATAATTTTGCAAAAACTCGAGGACGGTTTAGTAAATTAACACCATGTTATCAAAGTTAGGTAAATTTATTAAATGACTATAGTTTCTGAGGTTATATATATATATATATATCATACCATACTCATTGAGTCAGTTCCTTAGAGATAAGAGACATAGGGAGAGGAAAATAAAACTATGGGGACTACCAGAATTACAGTGGCCGGAATACTCATTGTAGCAACGGTGTTTCTTACAACATTTTCCAGTGTGTCGGCACAATCGCTAGCTCCGGCACCGTCAGTTGACTTTCGAATCTCGTAAACATGTCGGACTGTTTGACATACGTCGAGGCCGGAAGCAATCTGACTATACCGGAAAAAAGCATGTTGCCCGGAACTTGCCGGCCTTGTTGAGAGCAATCTGATCTGTCTGTGTGAGCTTCTAGGAAATACTAATAGCTTTGGAATCTCAATTAGCCTCACCAAAGCTATAAATCTTCCAACCGTTTGCCGTGTCGTTACTCCTCCTCTTAGCACGTGCACAGGTTAAGCTCGACCCATCTCTTCTTAAATCTTTGTTTCTTGAAGTATGCCTATTGTGCAAGTTAGTTCTTTTTTGTTTTTGTTTTCTAAAATGCGCTTCAATTTGAGAGATCCTAGAGTTTGGTGGTGAAGAAGGGTGATTTTGATTTTTGAGTTTAATAGGGTTTATTGCAACTTCAATTCAGCCTAAATCTATTGTCCAGACAGTTCTAAATTGAATTATTTTGAAAGATTGTGACTCAGAGAACATAGTATCAGATCACAAGAAAGAGAGAAGGAAAGAAGATGGTGATTTAGAGGGAGAGAAGAAAGAACAATGGTGAAAAATGACTTTTCTTGACAAATCCTTGACTTTCTCTCTATGTAAAAAAAACATATTTCTCAAGTTCTTTTCCGGAAGAATTCTTGTTAAAATATGGGGGGTTACCTCTATTTATAGGTGATCAACAGGGATCATAACCGACTTGTATAGCTGTCATAACCATGTTTTGTAACCGTCTTTAGAGAGAAAAATATTGGATTTTGTCAAGAGAAAGGCGTCTTTCACTACAACTCCTTTTAAGCTTTTATGACCAAAACTTTTGGATAGATTCTTCAAAGGTTAAAGGCGGTATTCGTTATACTCATCCTTTAACAATTTCTATCTAAGCCCTCCACACCACAACTCATCATCCTCCCCCAAAGTTGTTGATAGCTACATTGTGAAAGCGGGTCATACGCTTTCATGATGTACTGTCATTTTGAGGTAGTATATAAGTGTTTAGACAACAACACTCCTCTAAATAATGATAATAATTATAGTAATCATCTCAAATCTAATAAGAAAAACAGAGGTGTTGGATGAGGACATCCATCCCGTCAGGCCTTAAGAGAAACTGGGAAAAAATCCATCCCCAATGCTTTCTCTCTGACTGTCAGCCTAGGAAGTAATTCATGCTTCACTGGAATAGGTAATGAGGAGAAACAGCCACACTCATTCTCACGAGGAGGTAACAATCCATACCATTCACCCCTGACGAAGGAGAACTTCTTTTTGGTATAGATCGTCAGAAAGGTACACAGGGAGGTACTAATCCATACCATGCCCATTATCATCAATCAAGGCATTGAAAACCAAAAGTGGGATGCTGAAACCATATTGATCATCAAAAGTGTTGAAGCCTAAATCAACATCCAAAAGCGTTGAAGCCTAAATCAACATCCAAAGGCATTGGAGCCTATAATCAAAATCAATAGCGTAAGAGCTATAATCAATCATCGAAAGCGCAATGGCTATAATCATCATTTATCAGATGTATCTTATCTTCAAAGCTTTAACAATATCATGTCTTATCTTCTCATCCTTATCAGTGCCACCTTTCACGGAATTCTGTTGACAAAATCTCAAAGGAAGATTTTCAGCACTTAATATATTTGTGATCTATCAGGATATCTATTGAGCCATGTGTCATCATCTTATTGGGTTATGAACAACACCTTTAAATTTAAATTCCATAAATTACGCTTTTTATTAACCATTATCAACATTTAGCCCCCTGTTTGTGAAGACGTTTTTAGGTTTGATAATACTAAAAGCGTCTGATCAGACAAACATTCCTTATCAAAGAAGGTTTATAGTTTATTAAGCAGCACGCCATCATAAATATGGCGTCCTAATATTCCAAAATGGTCTCTTCGATTTCTGCCCAAAATGACAGCTTACCAAATCCTTAACCAATGAGATTACACTGCCAGTTTGTTAAAATCATCATGATCGTACCTTTTTTTAAAGATTTGAATTAAACGTGCTTCTTGAGACTCGTGTCTCATAAATGCTTGAAACAATATAAAAATGACAAAAATCTATTCATTATTACTTACTGCTTATCATGTTCTTCCTTGTGCGAATATCTTCTGGGCATTTTCTTCATCTTCCTGTGATCAAAACCCTGGTGTTTTGTTATTCATTCCAAGAAATCAAGAGCTTTTATCCTTATTCGGAGATCCAAAACATCCTTCAATCTCTTCTGGTAAGGCTTTTTATTCCTTTTAATCTCTTTTCTTTTTCTTTTTTTAAAAATCTTTTCATTACTATTATTGTTTCTTTTTTGCTCGTATCTACTGTTTATTTCCTTGTATTCTAGCAATTTCTTCTGATTATCTTTGTATATACATATATTTTTTTGAATTTCTGCAACATTTTACGCTATCAACCATGGTCTCAACTTCTCAAACAACCCTTTTAAGTGATAAGGTTTGGGATTCAGCTATGCATCTCTTGGGATACCGTTGTTCCTCCAGATGGATGGGCCCTATCATATGGTGATGTTGAGGGATCTAAAGGATTTTGTCCACTGCCTTTTGCAACCACACTATTTTGGAGTAGGGAGAAAGGATTTTCCGCTTTCACAAGTTATTTTCAGCTCCCATAGTGGTTGTACCAAGGAATGGACAGCCTAGTGTGATTACATACTTACTCATCCGGAGTATGGGTCCAAGCTTCATTCAGCTGAAATTTTCAGAGCAATAGATCTTTCGAAGGATTTTGAAATCAGAAAAGATACAGATAGTTTTTCACAATTAGTCACTAGGTGGAATAACCAACTCATACCTTTATTACTTCATGGGGAGAAATTACCCCTACTCTGGAGGATGTACTGGCGTTGTGGAAATTACCAATTTTTGGGAATTATGATATTCAAGACATTGTTTTGAGCAAGGAAGAAATGAAAGCGTCCAAGCTTCTTCATGCACTGGTTTGGGAATCAAGAGTTAATCCTGTCTGGGGAAGTGTGAAGGAGTCTTATGCAAGGCGGCCAAATTTCTACGGCTGGGTACACTATTTCTTTAGAGAGAAAGGTCTTGTGAATGAGGAAACAGGGGTCAGAGAATATAAATACGGGAAAGAGTATAAGTCACCTCTAGAGCTGACAGCGTTCATATGCATGTGGCTATCAAGATATATCTTTGAAGGCACTCCAACAGATAAGGTTTTGGACAGATTGTTCCCCTTGGCTTTCCGCCGTGCAGATGGTCATTGTTTTCCTTTAGGGATATATTTCTTAGGAACTTTGTACAAAAACTTGGATCAGATTCATACTTATCAAGCTTGGTCAGCGGGTGCTTATCATATAGAGACATTTATCCATACTGCTTTTCTTCAGATGTGGTTGTGGGAACACTCTCCTGGTTATGAGCCTTCAGCTAGACAGCTTTCTCCTTTACAGGCTGATGGCATTTCTGAAGAAGATATCCCAAGTCCAAGAGCATGGTAGTGGAGTGGCATTTCAAAAAAGAAAGGTGCTCTGATTTTCGATTTTTTTGACAAAGAGAAGTGTTTTTGTTTCGGGCCCTATATTGAGCCTCTAAAGGGTATTGAAAGATTTTTCTATCACTCCGAAGAGCCTTTGGCTTTTCTAGGTGTAAATTCTGAAGAGAGGATAGAGATTTCACTCAAAACTCTTCATTGCTTTGCCATTCTGTCCAAGTGCCACCTAGTGGGTCTCTTCAGTATTGATGGCAGTAGGACAAATAGCTATCATCTTGAGTCTGACAACCCTCACCGATGCCTTAGACAATTTGGTTTAGATCAAGGCGTTCCTAACGGTGTTGCTGATTCTCTTTTGACGAAAAGAGCTATGAAAGCCTTTCTTTTAGAGAGCTAGTCTTCCAATTAGAGGCCATCAGTTACAGGTTTCTATTTGGCTAGGGAACATAGAGTAGGCCGCTGTTCCCGAAATTATCAGATTTTCAGGAAGGCTTGCATCAGAAGCTTTAAAGCTTTTACTCAAGATCCACCAATGATCAGTCAGCCAGTAAACTTGACTTTGGATAAAGAAAGATGTTTGAAGGAACTTCCTGGTACTGGCAAAAAGAGAAAGATTGCAGTTCCTTCGCCTAAGAAATCAAAGTCAAAAGCTGTTGTTAAGGGTCCTTTCGAGGTTTGGGAAGAAAATATTACTCCTCTTCAAACTTCAATTGCTCCAAAGGCATCTCTCCCAAAAGCACCTAGAATAAAAAAGACTGCAATAAAGAAGAAAGCTCCCCCTTCGAAAAATCTCAAGGGTCAATCGGTCAATATATATTAACTTAGTAGTCTTTTTTTTTTTAACAAAAAATTCTTATATATACACCTTTCAATTCTTTACTCACACACGTATGTATTTTTGTTTGTTCAAGACTACTTTGCCTTGAATCCTTCTTCTGATAGTGAAGAAGAAGAGAGAGATAGTGAGCCACTAATCCTTCGTAAGCAAAATTTACAACAACAACAGGATTCAGAAAAGGTTGGAACTTCTTCTCTACAAAAAAAAAAGTGACTCCTCCTTCAGACGCTGGCGTAGGGAGCTCTGGAACTCCATCAACTCCAGTGAGGCTTAGTATTCCTGAAGACAATGTTACTGATATCCCTTTCCCTCCATCAGCAGAGGTGAGGGCGCAAGTTGGAAATTTGGCCAACATCTGGCCTGAAAGTGAGCCAAGCTCTTCACGCTTTCCGAGAAGAGGAAGCAATCTTATAAAGCTCCTGAAGTCTCAAAAGCTGCAAATCCTGCTAGGACCTCTGAAATAGCAAGAGTTTTGTCTTCTTTGAAGAGAATGAGATCACAAGCTATCAAGGCTAAATCATTGCTTTTTCAGCGGAACATACAAATTTCTCCACCGCCTATGGGTGAAGCTACCGCTGTTACTAATTTAGAAAGCACAGGTTAGTTATTTCATAAAGTTTTAATCACATGCATACAAGAGAAATTCATAATCTAACTTCACATTTTATTACACAGAAATAAGAAAGTATTCTGACAATATATTTATTATTGAAGGACCCTCTGAAAGCGCTCAGTCTGAAGATGACACTATACCAGCTCCTATCACAGTTGAAGAAAATGTCACATCAGCTCCTGCCACAGTTGAAATTCCTTTTGATAATATTCTAGTTAACAAAGAGTCAAACGCTGTTGAAGTTGATACGGGGAATGCTTCTGATACAAGATTTGTTGGAACTGAGACCTCAGAGCAGCCCATGGAGGTAGACCCTCCTTTCATAAGTGAAATAGCATTATTTTCTGTAGTGGTTCAGAACATCAGTCTCTTGAGAATCCTCCCCCTTCAATTGATCTTATCCATTCTATTGATGAAAGCGTTCAGACACCCGTGCCTTCCACTGAGAGCGTTAATAAGTGATTGCTTATAATGAAAGCGTCATGATCAGTCATCCGGAATAGAACATTGAGGAGTATTATTTACGAAAGGATTTCTACTGTAGCGGAGGCAAATCCAGAGAGCTTTCATGAGGATATCCTAGTTATTAGTTCTAGCATGGAGATCACCGTTGTTGTTAATATTGAATTTGAACTCTGTGCAACCACTTCAAGAACTACTTCATCAGAATTGTCTAATTTCATGGGCAACATTATGAGTGAAGACACCTATACTCCTTCTTCCTCAGCTGAACCGTCGTCAACTGATTCTCTGGATGAAATTTTGAGACGGTATCCTGTATCTGAGAGTTCGCTCCCTTCCTGGACGGATATAGTGAAATGCTATCAGGACATTACCTCTTCCTGTTCTTTGAGGAATTCTATCATCAGGGCGGGTTGTATAGAATCAGTATGTTCCATCATCCAAAGCATCAGAGATATCAAGCCTCATCTTACGCTTCTAAGAATAAAAACTTTTGAAGATTGGGGACAAGAGCTGAAGGAGCTTGAGAATATTAATGTCAATGTGAAATAGTTGATAGACTTTCTGAACAACTTGTCTATCACATTTTTCCAAGCTAAAAATTTTGCCAAGTTGAAAAGTTCCTATACAAGCAAGATAGTTAAAGCAGAAGAAATCAAGAAAGTGGTACTGAGTGATCAAGAAAGTGCTTATGCTATTCGCCAAGATATTGCCCGTCATCAAGCCATATTAGAAGAAAAAGAAAAGAAAATAAAAGAGGCTCAAGATAGTTTAAAATCTTTGTAGGATGAAATTAAAGCAGAACATGAAGAGTGCAATCGTCTAAAAGCTTCTGCTGAAAAACTTGTATCTTTGAATGAGAAAGACTTTACATCAGACATATTGTAAAAACGTTTCTTTTAATCATTTTGTAAACATTGACAATCTTTTATGAATGCAATTTTTTTTTTTTGTCATTTTCTTTTGTCAAGCATAATACTTCTTTAGCCATTTTACATTAATAGGATCATGTAATACTTCACCAGATGGCGTAGATAATAGACAGTAACCACTGTCAAAGCTTTGTCTTATCAAGAATGGTCCTTCTCAATTCAGAGTGAACTTCCCTACTTTTGTACCATTTCTAACATGAATAGCTGTTCTGAGGACCAAGTCACCTTCTTTAAGAACTCTATGCTGCACAATTTTATCATACGCTTTAATAGCTCTCATCTGATACGCTTTTGCTTTCATAGTCGCAGCCTCACGCCTTTCATCCATAACTTCTAACTGAGCTAATCGAGCAACTTGAAGGCTTTCCATTTCCTCATCAAACACTTCAGTTCTAGTAGATGGAATCTTGACCTCCAAAGGTACAACAGCTTTTGTTCCGTATACTAGGGAAAAAAGAGTAACACCTGTTGTTGTCCTTGTTAAAGTTCTGTAAGCCTAGAGCGTTGTTGGTAGTTTTTCACACCATTTCTTTTGAGCACCCTCTATCATTTTTCCAATGATTTTCAAAATTATTTTGTTAGTAGCTTCTGCTTGCCCATTCCCTTTAGGATAATAAGGGGTTGATTTCTTGTGCTTTATGTCATATTTTTCCAACAATTCCTTTATATTGGAATTTATAAAAGGCGTTCCATTATCAATGACAATTTCCTTTGGTATTCCAAAGTGGGAAATGATATTTTCTTTAATGAATTTAGCGACCATAATACCTGTGGCATTTCTTAATGATATAGCTTCAACCCACTCAGTAAAGTATTCAGTGGCCACAAGGATCCAAATGTCTCTCAGCAGGAGGATTAATCAGTCCAATTAAATCTAGCCCCCAGGTATGAAAGGGCCAAGGTGTAGAAACATACCGTAAAGACTGGGCAGGTGCATGAATGACATTCCCTCTGATTTGAAACTGATGACAACTCTGAACAAATAGATGTGAATCTGCTTCCATGGTAGGCCAATAATACCCCAATCCCAAATGTGTTGAAATAGCTTCCTTTTCCTTGATGAACACTGCAATCTCCACTGTAAGCTTCATGTAGTGCTAGTTCAACCTCTTTTCCAGACAAACATCTGAGAGCAATACCACCATACCCTTTTCTAAATAACTCTCCTTTGTCAAAATAGAACTTAGCAACTTTCTTTTTGAACTTGAAAGCTTCTTTTGGATCAGCAGGCATTGTCTCATCTGTAGAGTATATGGCTTCTTCCAATCTTCCCAGGAACTGGTAAAGTAGCATTCTTTTCTATCTGACAATATCTGACAGTCAGAACATTCTTTTTGTAACATAGCAGCATTCTTCTCCATTGTTGGCCAATATATCCCAAAACGTTGTAGTCTCCTATATAAACTGACATTGGGATCATGCCCACATATCTTTGTGTGAATCTGCATTGTCTGCTCCTTAGCTTCTTTTGCTCCAACACATCTCATCAAAACGCCTTCGGGTCCTTTGAAGTATAAATCCTCATTTATTTGCAAGAAATTTTTCAAAACTTTCATTGCTGTAGTAGGAACTATAGTTGAATCATGAAGGTGGTTAATATCTTTCAAAATTTGCGTTCTCCAGTCTGCTTCTTTTAATTTCCTTTCAAATAACTCCTCCATCAGAGGTGTAGCTTTTGTACGCTTTTTAACTATTACTTGGGAAAGTTCCCCTTTAAAAATCAGTTTTGATGCGCTAAAGTAACAAGTGCATCGGCATGGTGGTTCCCGGTACGCTCTTGGTACTTGAACTCTATTATATCAAAGTTTGTCATTATTCTTTGAACCGCTGTTCTGTATGAAGCCAAACTTACATCTTTTACATTAAATGACCCTTCCATCTGACTAATCACCAGATTAGAATCCCCCATTACATTTATTCTCTTGGCTTTCAATTCCTTAACAATTGACAAACCTATGAGAAGAGCTTCATATTCTACTATATTGTTAGAGCAAGAGAAATCTAATTTGAAAGAAAGAGATATTACCTCTCCTCCAGGAGCCTTTAATATGATACCTACCCCAGCTGAATCCATAGTTTTGGATCCATCAAAATACATGAGCTCTTCTTCTGCTGCTTCAGCTGTCATTGCCTCAGGCAATTCTTCTGGTAATTCTTCCTTCAGTGCCAGATCATCATTTCCTAGAAAATTTTCCAATAAGTCTGCTACTGCTTGCCCTTTGATAGCACGGGGACAAAGGCATGTGATATCAAATTCTGATAATGAAAGAAGTCATTTAGCCGCTCGTCCTGAAAGAACTAGTATAGGGACCATCATAGTTGTCGTTGAACTCATCATCTACTGAAGTTGCTTGAAAGCTTTTTCATATACTGCCTCCCATTTGAATCCACAATTCTTCCGTAGGAGTGACATGAGTGGTATTGTAATAGCTGTCAATCCTGGAATAAATCTTCTTATGTAGGAAAAAACTTTTTAACTCTTTGATTGTACTAGGAGTTGTCATTGATGCAATTGCCTGAGCCTTTGTTGGGTCAACATCAATGCCATGCATGTTTACAATGAAACCCAAAAATTTACCTTTTGACACCTTAAAAGCACATTTTAATGGATTCATTTTCAACTAATATTGACGGCATTGTTGAAAAACTCTCTTTAGATCACTGACATGGTTCTGACACTTTTGAGACTTAACGACAATATCATCAACATAGTCTTCTATTGTATTATGGAACATGTCATGAAAAATGGTTGTCATAGCCCTCTGATAGGTAGCCCCGACATTACTCAATCCGAACGGCATCACTGTATAATAGAAATTCCCAATAGGCGTCTGAAAAGTAGTTTTTTCTTCGTCTTCTACCGCCATCTTGATCTGGTTGTACCCACTATAACCATCCATAAATGAGAAAGCGTTATGGCTCACTATTGCATCAACCAATAAGTCCATGCTTTACTGGGGTATGCCTTGGCTTAATGTTCAACTTGTGTGGGACCAATGTAGGGTCCAGCCTTGACATTTCTTCATAATTCCATGCAAAAACATCCTTGTATTCTTAAAGTAAGCTTACCAGTTCTTCTTTTTCTTCTGGAGTTAATTTTGAACTAATAAGTACTAGACGCTTCTCAGATGATCCTTCTGCAAGATTTGTCTCTTCAAGGCTTTCCTGTACCGCCTTTACACCATCCTGCATCTGTTCTGGTGCTTCTTCAATTTCACTCGTTTCTTCAACTTGAAGCGCTTCGTTTATTATGGGAGTCTGACTCCTTTCTGATGAATCAGATTCCTTTGGTTGTCATAAGATGTATATAACCTTTCCATCCGATTGTACTACCCTCCTACAATTTTCTGTCCTTGGCTCTTTGGTAGTACCACCTCCTTGAACCTCTGTTTTCCCGTTCTCGTCCCGCGGTCTCTTTGACGTCATTGAACTTTCTGATGGCGTTGAAGGGATCAAAGATGGTAGCATAATTCCTCTCACTATTTCAAAAGCGGTTTCTCATTCTTTAGCCAGCTCATCATAAAACAATGCCTCTGAGATGTGAGCTTCCGCCTTACCGAATGGCATAGTAGTTGCAGGTATCCTGATAACTTTGCCTTTATATATTCCTTTAATACACTGGTGAAATGTTGACGGTATCAATTAGAATTTGTGGATCCAAGGGCGGTCGAGGAGGATGTGATAGCTCACATTGGCCTCAATGACATGAACTCTTATTGCTGAGTTAATTGGCCCTACTTGAAGGTTGATAGTAACATAGCCAATAGAATTTTGCCATTGTCCTCCAAAGCCTGATATTTCTATAGGTTGCTTTGAGATCTTTGAAAGATCTATTCTCGTTGCTACAGCCATTGTCAATGGGATAAGGTTCAAAGAAGAACCAGGGTCTATCAATGCCCTTTTTGCTTCAATAGAGTTTATTAAAGCTGTAACATATAAAGGCTTGTTGTGAGTTGTTGATGAAGCCTTCATATCATCAGTGGTGAAACTCACATCTTGTATCTCTAGCATTGGTTTCCTTGTGGTAGAGTAGGCAAGGAAAAAGTGTTCTGAGTGAGCTTCTACAACCGTCGTTAAGGCTGCTGTTGCTGTAATTCTCGCCGCCTTCAACAAGTGCATTTGGTCGAAAAAGGTTTAAACTTTAAACTCTATGAATGAGTCTCAACTGATGAAGGGATGTCAGAGACATTTTCCCCTTCAGTTTTTTCATCCATTATAATGTTTGGATTATGACAAACCATAGCAACCATGTCTTTCCCCTTGTGGTCTGGTATCGGGTTCTGATGGACAGACCCTTCAGGAGCTGTTGAAATTTTCAAATGTCCAGTAGCTATTTTATCATTAAAAATTTGCCTTAGAGAGAAGCAATCCTTTGTTGAATAGCGTACCGTCTGGTGATACAGGCAATATCTGCTACTTTGCTTATCTTCTTCTGTAGGCTTTTGGAAAGGTGATGGAAGGTACAAAACGCCATTAGCAATCCAAACTTCTATGATGCACAGTACCTTTGCCATACTGTAAGGAAAGGGCGGTGGAACATTCTTAGGGTTGAACTTTGGTCTTTTGTCAGACTGATAGGAGGAATTTCTTTGGAATGGCCGCCTTCCGGAATTGTCAACCACCATTGTTGTCTCTCTTTTGTCCTTCCTACTATATATGTCTTCATACTTTGGCGGAGCTGACCAAGATATTACTATGTTGAGCCTTTGAGAAATATCATAGAGTTTCTCAAAAGAGGAAATAGTGGCTACTTCCAAATAAGCCCTGTACTCTTTTGATGCTCCATCCACGCATAGTTGTATGAGCTGCTCTTCAGTAGCTGGCTCATGACAGTCTAGGACTAGGTGCCGAAAGCAGCGAACATACTCTGTCAGATCCTCAGTAAACCTCTACCTCTCTTTTGACAGAGTATTGAGAGTAATACAATCCTCCACCGAGAAAAATTTCTTGGAAAATATACTAACCATCTCTTCCCAAGAATGAACGGAATTTGGAGCCAAAGTAGTATACTAGGTGAAGGCACGATCAGTTAGAGATTTGGCAAATTCACAAAGGTGTAATTCCTCATTATTGGCATACCTGCTCAAGGCATCAGTGAAGCGCATGACATGCTCTCAAGCATTACCGGTCCTCCCATTGTATTGAGTGAACTGAGGCGTGACATATCCTGATGGATATTCCATTTGCAGGATCCTTGCTGAGGAAGGCGGTTTAACATCAAAGGCGCCTAAAAGTCCAAAGCGTTTTGCTTGCTCTCTTTCAAACATTTCAGAGAAATCCTTAGCTGTCATGTATGAGGAATGTCTTCCTTCCCGTTCATGATGATTACGGGGTGGTGAAGGAGGGGTTGCATCTTTCTTAGGAGGAATGTCATGAGGAGTATCATTTTCCTCAACATGATGGGATGGGGAAAGTGTAAGTTCCTGTGATCCTTCCAGGTCGTGGATACTATTTTCATGACGAGCTTTCTTGAAAAACTCTTGCAACTGTTTCCCTAAAGCTGCTAACTGGGCTACTACTTGGGCTTGGATAGCCTGCATCTGGGCTTGCAGTTGTACTTGGGTAGCCTGAAATTGAGCAATAAAGGGCCCAAGAACTGCAGAAAGGTTAGGGACTTCCACCGTGGAAGTATGAGATTCTTCCCTATTTTCCTCTAGAATGGTATGAGGCTGAGATGAAACACCTTTTTTAGTCATCATCTTTCTTTCAAAATTGTTGCAGAGCGTCCCCAGTGGAGTCGCCAAATGAAGAAGGGTGATTTTGATTTTTGATTTTAATAAATAGGGTTTACTACAACTTCAATTTAGCCTAAATATGTTGTCCAGACAGTTCTAAATTGAATTATTTTAAAAGATTGTTACTCAGAGAATAGAGTATCAGATCACAAGAAAGAGAGAAGGAAAGAAGATGGTGATTTAGAGGGAGAGAAGAAAGAACAATGAAGAACAATGGTGAAAAATGACTTTTCTTGACAAATCCTTTACTTTCTCTCTCTACAAAAAAAACTTATTTCTCAGGTTCTATAGGTGATCAACAAGGATCATAACCGACTTGTATAGCTGTCATAACCGTTTTTTGTAATTGTTTTTAGAGAAAAACAATATTGGATTTTGTCAAGAGAAATGCGTCTTTCACTACAACTCCTTTTAAGCTTTTATGACCAAAGTTTTCGGATAGATTCTTCAAAGGTTAAAGGCGGTATTCGTTATACTCATCCTTTAACAATTTCTATCTAAGCCCTTCAAACTACAACTCATCATCCTCCCCCAAAGTTGTTCATGGCTACATTGTGAAAGTGGGTCATACGCTTTCATGATGTACTGTCCTTTTGAGGTAGTATATAAGTGTTCAGACAGCAACACTCCTCTAAATAATGATAATAATTATAGTACTCATCTCATATCCAATAGGAAAAATAGAAGTGTTGGACGAGGACACTTATCTCGTCAGGCCTTAAGAGAAACTGGGGAAAAATTCATCCCCAATGCTTTCTCAGTGACTGTCAGCGCAGGAAGTAATCCATGCTTCACTGGAATAGGTAATGAGGGGAAACAGCTACACTCATTCCCACGGGGAGGTAACAATCCATACCATTCACCCTTGACGAAGCAGATCCTCTTTCTGATATAGATCGTCAAAAAGGTACACAGGGAGGTACTAATCCATACCATGCCCATTATCATCAATCAAGGCATTGAAAACCAAAAGAGGGACACTGAAACCATATTGATCATCAAAAGGCGTTGAAGCCTAAATCAGCATCCAAAGGCGTTGAAGCCTAAATCAGCATCCAAAGGCGTTGGAACCTATAATCAAAATCAACAGCGTAAGAGCCGTAATCAATCATCAAAAGCGCAATGGCTATTATCATCATTTATCATATGTATCTTATCTTCAAAGATTTAACAATATCATGTCTTATCTTCTCATCCTTATATGTGCCGCCTTTCACGAAATTCTGTTGACAAAATCTCAAATGAAGATTTTCAGCACTTAATATATATGTGATCTATCAGGATATCTATTGAGCCACGTGTCATCATCTTATTGGGTTATGAACAACACCTTTAAATTTAAATTTCCTAAATTACGCTTTTTATTAACCATTATCAACAGGTGGTTTGGGTTCTTGCTTCGCTAGAGGAGCAAGCCAAGATAGGGTTAATTTGTAGAGATTAATTATAAACAAGAACTCTGGTTGAATAAATAATCAGAGCAATTAAAAAAAAGGCTTTGAAAGGGTATTTACGAAAAAAATACATGTACTCGTAATTATCAAACTACCACTTCTCAAGGCTTTTTTTGGGTTGCTCGGATTGTCTTTTCATCTAGAGCTCCTGTTCATAGTCAAATCTCTAATTTGTAATGCCATAAAGCCACTGGAAAGTGAGCTTTTAGCACAGATTTCTTGACTGGTTAGATCAGGTGTCAATTATACCATTAAGAGTTTTAAGCATAAGACGGAGCTTTGCTTGAACACGTTTTTACGGAGCTCCCTTTTAGTGTAAACGTGCTGGCATGCTTGTAATTATGTGTGTTTTTATAATTAAAATATGGGTGCATCACCTAAAGGGCATATTTGCATTTTTATTACCTGGACAGGCATGCTTTTGACATGTCCTTTTAGGTGTTATTTTTAAAATATTAATCGAATCTAATATTTTTCTTCTGAAAATGTTGTTGTGAATCTGCAGAATACTTGATATCTAGGTCAATTTTGGATTTAGATAGAGATGAGCGCCTATAATTATATAGGGGCTATTACTGTCCACTGGCAATGGAATATACCCATTTTATGTTAATTTGTCAAAAATGAAATTTAAATAGACAAGCAATAAAGCTCCTGCAGTTTTCACGGCACCTTTTTCGCCTGTTTCCCTCTTTTAAGTCTCTCCTGAGAAACTAGGGCACCTCCCCTCCGTTGTTTATAAGATGAAAAATAATCACCTCCTCGGTTGGTGGCATGAAGAGGTGCGTCTCCGCTCCCCTTTTCTTGCCACATGTCCCCCTTTAACTCCATTTAATTGTGGTAAAGATTCAATCACCCCTACGGTTCACACATCTACCCTTAGTTTTTTTGAAAAAAAAAATTTTTAACTACAGAGTTAAAAAAACTTTAACCCGAGTTCATGTTGAGTTGAAGGGGTGGCTTTATGAGAGCGATAGTTCCCTCCTCGCCCGTGGAGAGAACTATTGCTCTTATAAGGTTACACCAGATCCTACATAGCTTTTGTTTAGAAATATTAGTTGAATTAAAATTAGGTGGCGTTTGGTAACACTAATCTAAATAGGTAGAATTTATTTGAAAATTGTGCTCAGTTGGACTTTAGATTATTAAGTTGAAGTTTAATTGGATGTTTACATCTTTTTTTGAAGTAGAAGTTTTACCTCTAAAGAAAAAGTAACTATGAGCTACTTTTTAAAGTAGAAGTTTTAACCTCTAAAATCTCTACTTATCTAGACATCCAATTAAACTTTAACTTAACAATCTGAAGTTCAAATACATTCAATTTTCAAATAAGCTCTACTTGTTTAGATTAGAGTTGTCAAACACCCTCTAAATGTTAATCTAATTAGGATTAATGATACTCAACATAAAAAAAAAATTAACTGGCACTTGCAGCATATAATTCCAAGACTGAGACCAATAGCAATATTTGATAAATTATCATTTTTTTTTTGCTAAGATACTAATAAACACCTCACTTTTTTTGTGGTAGGCAGCTATATTACTTATCTATCTATGTTATCTATGTTAGGGGTTAGGGGGTTAGAACTCAAAGGTGGGCACTCAACGGCCACAACAAGACTCAAACACGAGTCACACCTACGAGTTTGCACTACTCGGTGGATTGTGGTGCACCAAACCTCTTTTAGAGTATGCCCGAATAATTAATTTAAAATCTATTAAATTAATAAAATCCCATAATAAATTAATTGAAAATTTATGAAAAATTCATTTTAATCTAAAACATTCAAACATGAGTTTTAATCCAAAAAATCATTTTAGAAATTAGTCCAATTAATTAAACACTTTGCTTAGTTAAAACTACCATTTAATTGAAATTTAATTAAAGTACCATAAGTTAAATACATTTTATTTAACTTAACAAAATTGATTAAATAATTAATCTGTTTTAATCTAGAGTCTAGGCCAACCATACAGTTTCCAATCATAATTTTGGCAGCATAACGGTATATGGATTAGAATGATCCAATTGGTTGAGTCCGTTTGGACCATCTCAATTGATCAGTCAAGTTGGTTTAGTACGTAAACCAGCCGGTTAGACTATGTTGGAGGGGTCTATTTGGAAAATATTAGGAGATCTGATTTAATCATCTCATGTTGATCTGTCAAGTTGGTTCAATCTGAGGACTAATCGGTTAGACTAATCTTTTCAAGTGGGTCAATCATATAGACTACCAAAGGCTAACCCTTTCAGGCTTGCCACCATGATTGGGCTACAAGTAGCACCAATATGTGATTAACCATTTCAGGAAGCACAAACTGTTCTAGTCAATTGGATCTAGTCCAATCTGAATAACGAAATGACCTATGGTTTGACCTTCTCTGGTTGGAGTGTGTATGTAGGTCTTCTTCCTCCTTGGACGGTCTGTCTTCTTTCTCTGGACAGACTGGATCTTTAGTTCTAGGCTTTGTCTGCAATTCAGTAGAGTTTCTAGGCTTTCTAATTCATTTAGTGTGTTTGCGTCTTCTCAACCCTTCCTTATATAGAGCCCCAAGCGGTAAGACACCTTTTCGCTGGGCCTAATAACCACCCTAATTAACACGATCTAGATTCAACGAATTTAACTGCTCCAACCGCAATCGATGGGTTGAATGGAGAACCCAGGTTCGCCAACCCACATGGGCCGGCCAAACCCACCCAGATCTGTGTGGGTCACACCCGCACTGTCTGCCACATGTCTCCTTGGGAGCACACGATCTTGATTCATCTAATCGATGACCCTGATTAGATCAGACAAAAGAAGAAGCGACCAATCGCGACGATGCGCACGTGCAAAGTGTGCCTCATAGCGCTCAAAACCCATTGCCTTTTGCACGTGCAAGCCACTCGCATTGCGAGTGCAACTCGTATGTTGAAGATATGGTCTAAAGACTATGAAAATGGAAGTCTCATAAACTTTAAGGAGTTTCTTACATCACAAGATTACACTCTAGTAGAGTTTTAAAACATTTATAAAGAAGAAAACTTTCTTCTATTTTTTTGTTGCACAAGTGAAATAAGCTTGTCTTACACAGAGACCAAGTTTCAAGTCACCTGAAATACAAAAATACACTATTCCCATTTGATTTAATTTGAATTTGGGGTAATTAAGGTACTCCTTGCTATCAAAATGGGGTCCACTGTGAAGACCCATTTAACTTGATTTCAAGAGTGCTACTTGCTGCTATGGTGGAATCTATTAATGACCCTATTTGATTAATTTGAATTTGAGGCAGCAAGGGTACTCCTTGCTGCCAAGATAGAATCTGTTGAAGACCCCTTTAACTTGATTTCAATTTGAAGCAGCAAGGGTGCTCCTTGTTGCCATGTTGGGGTCTATTAAAGACCCTATTAATTTAATTTGAATTTGGAGTAACAAGGGTGTTCCTTACTGCCACAATGTGTTCAATTGAGGACCCCTTTGATTAAATTTCTATTTGGGGTAGCAAGGGTGCTCCTTGCTATCATGGTGGAGTCTGCTAAAGACCCTACTTGATTTAATTTGAATTTGGGGCAGCAATGGTACTCCTTGCTGCCACAATGTGATCAATTGGTGACCCATTTTGATTTAATTTCAATTTGGAGCAGCAATGGTGCTCCTTACTATCACAGTGGCATCTATTGAAGACTCATTTGATTTAATTTTAATTTGGGGGCAGCAAAGATGCTCTTTGCTGTCATGGTGAGGTTTATTAAAGATCCATTTGATTTAATTTTAATTTGGGACAACAATGTGCTCCTTGCTGCCATGGTAGAGTTTATTAAAGACCTAATTAATTTTTATTTTTATTTTTATTTAGGGCAGCAATGATACTTCTTTCTTCCAGGGTGGGGTCCATTAAAGACCCCATTTATTTTTATTTTAATTTAGGGCAGCAAGGGTTCTCCTTGCTGCCACAGTGAGGTCAATTAATGACCCCTCAGACTCAATGTGAATTGGGGGCTGCAAGGCCACGTCCTTACTACCATGGACCACGTGGTGCTCTGATTGGCCCTTGAAGGCGGTTTGGTCTCACACGTGCCTTTGCACGTGTGTGGTAATCATGACCCTTCTTTGGGTTGTGATTTGGTGTGAGTAATGCACACCACCCTTCATATGAGATGTGAGATGAGTGGTGAGATTTCACCACTTACACATCCTGCTCATTGTTCACCATAAACTCCTTTGGCTTCAATACTCCAAAAAAAATCAGCAACCCTAAATCTTATAACTCTTGTAAAATAAGAAACTTTGAGAAACCACTCAAAATTAGTACTTGAGGGGAGTACAATCCATAAGAAGAAAGAGAAGAGAATGGAGGAAGATCATGAATATAATGTAATAAATATATATTACTATTAGTTGGTACCTCATGGTCTCGAAGCAATAAATTAAACAATTTAATTTAAATATATAATGATTTAAATCCAAAAACAAAGAATGAGCACTATCTATGTTATTAAATCAACAAAAAACTATCACCATAATTTCATCGAACCTTGGGATCTAATCCCAAACAATTTATTTAATTGTTTTCACAATAAATAAAATAAAATCAAAATTATCCCAATTTTAACTTTATTAGATATTAAAATCAATATTTGATCTTCCAGAGGAAATCTGTTTCCCTTGCACTAACATCAATTCCCTCGGTGACGTGGAAAACAAGCGATTTTTTTCACACACCGGTGAACGGGAGATTACTACTCCCTTTTACAAGCTTAACTAGCAAGCTAATAAGTATACCTTCCAGCATATAACATAATTCAGGTTTATGTGTCTTGTAATTATAGGAATCTCTCCTTGTTTTCTTGAAACAATGATAGATAAATATAGGGATCCTTCTTATTTTCATACTTCTTATCCTTATAATTAATATATTTATATGATAAAAGATCGTATCTATAATTTTTAAAATTTTATTTTTTACTTGATAATGCATCTGCATCAAAATCATTTTGTTTCTCGTAATGAATTAATTGGTCTTTTTCATATGAACCCCATTTTTTGAGTCGTTATTTAAAAGAGTAAAATAAACATAAATTTTAAGATATGATATGTTTATTTGATAAAATTACATAAATTCTTCCCGTACCATTTTTTTACATTAAATTATTTATTTAATATGAAATTATAGAAATATGTAGCTCATTCTCACCTCAATCTCTAATACTGTAGAAATATAATAATGTTAAAAAGGAGGGAATGGACCAATATTGAGATCGCATGGTCTATTTCCCATTTCCCTAAATTTAAGGCAACCAAATAATACATGATTTTTTCTTTTGCTTTGCATATTATTTACCTACGTTAGTGGTTAGTTTGGGGATTGGAGTTCTTGCGGACTCATCACTTGGGGGATTGGATCCCAGACCTCCCTGAATAGAAAGGCCACACCCCACCATTGGTGCAAGAGACGGGATAGATACTTAAATGAAATACTGTATAGAGATTAGAACTATAGGGTTTGAAGTTTGAAATCATGTTAATGTTATTGTTACTCTATTGATTATTGATTGCAAATAAATTTTTCATAAATAAGTTTCGAGTTAGTAACCTCAATTTTTTCTTTTTTGATTTTAGGGAAATGAGAGACGGACCATGAGATCTCATTGGTCTACACCCTCTTTTTTAACACCCACTAATTATGGTTAAGATTCACTCACCCCTGGGGTTTATCAATCCAATCTTGATTATAGAAAAATAAAAAAAACTGCAGTCAGATTCCCTTCTCAAGAGTCAGGACTCAAATTTTAATGTACAAAAGCAGTCGAGACCAAAATC
Source organism: Tetracentron sinense (assembly GCA_015143295.1). Lineage (NCBI taxonomy): Eukaryota > Viridiplantae > Streptophyta > Magnoliopsida > Trochodendrales > Trochodendraceae > Tetracentron > Tetracentron sinense. The sequence goes on along the minus strand of CM026557.1, from coordinate 24,150,450 downwards.
CTGTATGGTGATTACCGGATTGGCAAATCCATTTATCACCCATGAGGTCACATGTGTCTATTTTGATACCCCTTAACTGTGGTTAAGATTCATAAACCCTAAGGTTCACCTACCCATCCGTGGTTTTTAGAAAAAAATAGTAATTCTTTTAAAAATATTTTAATATTAAAAATCTTAAAAATAATTTTTTAATATTAAAAAAATAGTTAATATTTTTTTTCTAAAACCAAGGATGGATAAGTGAACCCTAGGAGTAGGTGAATCTTAACCACACTTAAAAAGGGACACGTGGAGACCTCCGAGAAGATAACCGGATTTTCCAAAGGATTTGGTTTCAAATTAAAAATAGTTACCGTACCTAGGAAATGGATTTTAAAATCCAAGCCTGGATGTCATTGGTCCATGCTCTTAAATACCCACCACAGCATTCAACTAGAAATTGACTGACATTGAGCACAACCCCAGTAAAATTCCAAAAACAGAAAAAACTAGATTGACTCTGGCAGTGCTGGCTATATTGAGTTCCACCATTAAAACCCTTCTTTCTAAAACTACCCATTTTAGTCATTAGGATTTGGATTTCTATACCAATCTGAGAAGAGAGGACCCACTTAGGGGTTTCTTCAATTTGGGTGCTAAGATCCTGAATTTGGTTTTTTCAGGGGTTCAAAACCTATTTCTGTACAAGATTATCTGATTCTTCAGGTATGGAGCAGCAGAAGGTTGTCTTGAATGAGTGGCAATCTTGCCGGCTCGAGAAATCCGGCCGAGTATACATCCTAACCCTCACTGGCAAAGACGACCACCGATTCAATCCAGCATCCATTGATGATATTGTTGCTGCACTCAAAACCATTGATGAATCTCCAGATGCTGGAGCTCTCGTCACCACCAATGAAGGAAGGTACTTCTCTAATGGCCTCGACCTAATATGGATCAAAAACAATCTTTCTTCATCTGGGTTAACTATAATTAGGGAAAAATTTGAGGGTCTTCTTTGTTTCATGATGAAGCTGGGAATCCCAACTGTTGCAGCCATTTGTGGCCATGGATCCGCTGGTGGGTTCATGTTTGCGTTAACCCATGATTATAGATTCATGAATGATGGGAAAGAAGTGCTTTACATGAGTGAATTGGATCATGGAATGTACATGCCGAGGAGTTTGATGTCTGTTATTCGGACCAAGATTCCAACGCCTAATGCTCTTAGGGAGGTTATGTTGAAGGCAAGAAAGTTCAGGGCTTCTGAGGCTTTTGATTCTGGGTTTGTTGATGGGGTTTATGTGGATTCTGCTAAGACGCTTGAGGCTGCAATTCTCGAAGCTGGGAAGTTGGCGAGTCGGAATTGGAAGAGAGATAGTTATGCTAATTTGCGGGCATGGGCCTTTCCGGAGGCGATCAAAGAATTGGAGGCTCAAAGGGATCCTTATGTTTGGACACTAGATTCAAAGCTGTAATGTATGTTATTCTTCTAGTTCTGCTTATAGTACTTTGTGGTTTTTAGCAATATAAGACAGAATTCTGTAATGTGTGTTCTTCTTCTCCTTCTGTTTATAGTGCTTTGCGATTTTTAGCAATATAAGATGGAGTTCTATCTTTCTGCAATAAGATTTAATGGTGTTTTGAGGATTGATGGCAGATCTCTGGCTTTCTTGTTTTTATGCAATTGTAAATTTGCAATTTGTGGAAGAAGAAGCTTGTAACAGTCTTGATCAATTAGTTACTTTTACCTCAAAAACCAAATATAGATTTGAAGGGATAGAAAGAGGAAGAAGATGATCTCACTAAAGGGAGATTAGGCTCTTTACTCTAATTTGGTGGTACATTGAATTGAATTCCACTAAGGCAAAAAAGGGTTGCTATAGGGGTAGTGGCTTTTAGAGAAGCATTTTCACTAAGGTAAAGGAGTCTTTCCTAAGGGGGGTCCAAGGGATTTTAGAGAGCGAGTTTTCACCAAGGCAAAGGAGTTCTCTCTATAATCCTTAAGAGATTTTTTTTTGGTGGTTGAGATTGGTCTCTAAGGAGGAAGAGGCTTGAATATTTATAGAGAATGGTGGGAAAGAGCTCTTTCTTTTACATGGGGGTTAAAGGGGGTTGAATGTTGTAAGGGGTGTAAGAAAGTTGGTGAGTTAATGGTTGAGTGTTGTAAGAGGTGTAAGAGACTTGGTAAGTTAAGAGTTGAGTATTGTAAGAGGTGTAAGAGAGTTGACAAGTTAAGAGTTGAGTGTTGTAAGAGGTGTAAGAGAATTGATGAGTTAAGGGTTGAGTGTTGTAAGGGGTGTAAGAGAGTTGTGATTTAAGAATTGAGTGTTGTAAAGGGTGAGAGGAACATGGGTCATAAACTATGAGTTATTGGGTATGAGTTGTTGGATGTGGGTTAGGTGGATATGAGTATGTGGATTTGGTTTTTAGCATATTAAGTTGTTAGTAGACGAGTCATGGGTCATGGTTGTGGGTATGTAGGTGTGTTTTTTGAGTTTTGAAGACTTGAGATTTAGGGTTTTAAAGGCTTAGGAGGAGGGTCCTATGGTTTGAGATGAAGTCCTAGGGTGGGAATGGTCCTAGGGAATTGGTGAAAGGGGGTCTCAGGATTTAAGATGAGGTCCTAGGGTTTAGAAATGAGTCCTAAGGTGTTAGGTAGGGCTCTATGATTTAAATGGTAGGTCCTTGGGTTTTAGGTGGGGCCCTAGGGTTTAAATCATAGTTACTAGAGCGAGCGAAGCAAAAACGAGAAGCGGGACTTCTAAAATCCTTGGAAAACGTGAAGTGAGAAATGATTAGAGAAACGATCGAGGAAGCATGAAAGAAATGACTGGGGGAGCAACTAAAAAATCATTTGAAAATTCGAGTAAGAAGTGATTGAGAAACTAGTAAGCAAGTTAGAAGCGATTTCAAAGCTACTAAAAAAAAGGATTATGACTAAGAAATTAAACGAGAATCATAGGTTAATATGTGATTATTAATATAAAGTAAATAACCATAAGTTCACACTCTATAGGTACAACAACAATATAACAAAATAACCTAGAAAATAATACTATGTAAGTAACCAAAAATCATGACCTATAAATCGCTTCCCAAAAGTTTCTCGGTCGCTTCTTAGTCATTTGACACATTTGCTTCCCAAGCACTTCCCAATCGTTTCCCAAGCGCTTCTCAATTGTTTCCCATGCACTTCCCAATCGTTTCCTAGGCCCTTCCCAATCGCTTCTCAGATGCTTCTCAATTGTTTCCCATGCGCTTCTCAATTGTTTTTAGGCGCTTCCCAATCGTTTCCAAGCACTTCCTAAAAAATTGGAAATCCAAATTTGCTTCCCGAATGCGCTTCTCACCTTGTACATGGTTTCCCTGCAACTATTATTTAAATGGAGGAGGTGATTCCTTCGAGCCTTAGAGGAGTGTAAAAATGGGGTGCTTACATTATTGATATCTTTTTTTTTTTCTATTTTTGGGCAAGCATTCTTTTTGACATTTTAAAGGTGTTTTTTAATGCTTAGTTTTTTTTTTGTTTGCTCCCTCTTTAAATTATGCATGCTTTGAGTTTGCTCTTGAAAGTATGACTGTAGTTAATAATATATGGTGTGTTGATTCATCCTTTGCTATTTGTCGCTCATTTTGCTTCTATTGTTAGATGGCTTTCACTAAGCATGTTCATATTTTTTTTTGACTTTTTGGTCATTGTTCTCTAACTTGAAGGGGAAAAAAGAAATTATTGTTAGCTTGACTGAGTTTCACTCACGTTAGTGAGAATAGTCAATTTTTTTAGATGCCAATCTACTTATGTTTATAACATTTCTCATAGATAGTTGAATTCATGTAAAATTAATTTTATTGATATGTAAATAAAAGTCCTTTATCTACCAATTTGTCCCTTTATCAACCATGGTTTTACAAAAACCAAAAATTTCCTAATATTTCATTAGGTATGTGTATGTTTTCATACCCTGGTATCTGTAGGGAAATTCCGAGTGGGTTGGTGCGGATACCCAAATGGACTAGTCCTTGGCTCGAAGGCTTTGTGTGTATGTTTTCATGGATATTGGCATGAAACTTACTTGGGACATAAAAATTACAATATCTCCTGATTTGTTAAAAATGTTTTAGTACTTATACTTTTTTCACTGAATTTTAAATGATCTTAAGTTTTTTATATTGAAATTTGTATGTACGAGTGTGATTCTGTCTTAACTATTTTCCTGCAATTGCCTTTAGGTTGAAAAACGTGACATGATTTGGCTTGAACACGGTGGTGTAATTTGGGCAAACTTAAAAAACCCAAACTATAATATGCCATCATTCAGTAAAGATTATTAATCAAATTGGGAGCATTATTTTACTCGAAATAGAATGAAATATTGACTATTTTGCTTTAAAAAAATTATATTCGATGGCTCTTATCCAACCAACTGAAATAAAACCTGCACATGCAGGGCTCAACTAGTAGTATACTAATGTGTGAAGCATATTTTTAGGCAGCAAGTTTGTCTTGCTCATGTGTTGGCTGGCCAGAAAGGCAGCTTCAGGAGGCCAACATGGCCTTCGTTTTTGGTTTGTTGATTCTGATGTGAATTAATATAATACTTCATTTTACCAAAAAAAATATTAAGTATAGGAAGAAAAATTTCTCTGCATGATGTGATTAGCCTAATTACAATTCTGATTAACCATATTTAAATGATTCAAATGTATGCTTGAAAAAAACACTCTTTAATGGACAGAATCAGTAAAATATTCAGCCTTCAACTAGAAACTGCTTGTATCTTACAAAATCCCCAGTTAGTCGTTTCTGCATCGCAGTAAAACCCCACTAAAAAGCCCATAAACTAAATTCTTGATTTTGGGAGTATATGAGGTTCTACCATTAAAACCCTTCTCTCTAAAGCTACCCATTTTAGCCAGGATTTGGAGTCATATACCAATATGAGAAGAGGACTCACTTAGGGCTTTCTTCAATTTGGGTGCCGAGATCCTGAATTAGGGGTTTAAACCCATTTTCTGTACAAGACTATCTGATTCTTCAGGTATGGGGCAGTTGGTAGCAGCTGACGAAGGTGGTCTTGGATGAGTGGCAATCTTGCCAGCTTGAGAAATCCGGCTGAGTATATATCCTAACCCTTCATAGGCAAAGACGATCACTGCTTAAACCCAGCGTCCATCAATGATATTTTCGCTGCACTCAAGAGTCAAGACCATTGAGGAGTCTCCCAATGCTGGAGAGCTCTCGTCACCACCAATGAAGGAAGGTGCTTCTCTAATGGCCTCAACCTGATATATGGATCAAGAACAATCTTTCTTCATCTGGGTTAACTGTAATTAGGGAAAAATTTGAAGGTCTTCTTTGTTTCATGATGAAACTGGGAATCCCAACTGTTCCAGCCATCTGTGGGCATTGCTCCGATGGTGGGTCATGTTCTCATTAACACATGATTATAGATTCATGAATGATGGGAAAGAAGTGCTTTACAGTTTACATGAGTGAATTGGATCATGGAATGTACAGGCCAATGAGTTTGATGTCTGTTATTTGGAGAAAGATTTCGGTGCCTAGTACTCTTAGGGAGGTTGTGTTGAAGGCATGAAAGTTCAGGGGATCTGAGACTTTTGATTCTGGGCTTGTTAATGGGGTTTATGTAGATTTTGCAAAGATGCTTGAGGCTGCAATTCTCGAAGCTGAGAAGTTGGCGAGTCGGAATTGGAAGAGAGACAGTTATGCTAATTTGCAGGCATGGACCTTCCCAGAGGTGATCGAAGAGCTGGAGGCAGGGATCCTTACATTTGGCCAAAAGATTCAAAGCTGTAATGTGTTCTCCTTCTTATAGTGCTTTGTGTGTTTTCGCAATATTAGATGGAATTATCTTTTTCTGCAATAAAATTGATGGTGTTTTGAGGATTGATTATAGATCTCTGGCTTTCTCGTGTTTTTATGCTCTTGTAAATTTGCGATTTGGGGAAGAAGTAGCTTGTAACAGTCTTGATCGATTTGTTACTTGCACTTCAAAAACCAAATATAAAAGGGATATAAAGAGGAAGAAGATGATCTCGCTAAAGGGAGATCGGGCTCTTTCACTGTAAATTGAAGTCTATTTCGGAAATTCTCTTGCAAACAAAAATATTGGTAGAAAACCCACATTTGATCATAAAAACATATGAGAAAACCCCACTTTGATCATAAATTCATATGATTGACGTACGCAGCTCTCAGGCAAGGCCTGCACAGAGAAGAAAGAAGAAAATGGAGTTTATAGGCTAGGCTTAAATCATTTAATCCATAATGCCATAGCTAACTCAGAATATAGAAAACCATAGATGGTGCTGAATTTGCATACGCAAAAACACACACCTGATTGCAAACAATCAAGAACACCGACCTGTGAACCAGACTGATAAACTCCATTTTACATACTAGCTCACACAGTTCAATTTGGATAGATAGTTACTCACACAAGACACCTGATTAGAATCAATTAAGAACACCAACCTGTGAACCAGACTGATTACACACAAATTTCAAATTTGGATAGTTCATCGACACCTCAAACTTCTGAGCGTAACTTCAAACTCTTGCCATACCTAAGTAACGGAGATTCCTAAGTAGTTGCCATATGAAAAAGGATAATCAAAACTCAGACAGTTCTGTCTGATCGAAATAGCATCCTGAAGGACCCCCAGCAGGTAGAAGAGCCAACATGACTGGACCTCTAGCCCCTTCTTCCACGGTCATCGTCCCTGTGTGCCAATTGATATCTGTATTGACATAGCCTGGATGGACGCAATTTATGCACATGTCAGGGTACCTCTTCGCAAGAACCCTAGTGTAGGCATTAAGTGTGGCTTTCGATATGCTGTAAGCGGGCACCATGGTGGTCCATCCGTTGGCTTCGAGCTCATCTTGTCTCAAATCATGTAAGAAACTTTGCAGTATCCCATTCAATTTGTCTTCTGTAAGAGTATCCACGTCTCCAAGTATATTTCGCGTCTGTTCGTTGGGAATCCTCTGTACAAGTATGAAATTTCTATTATATGTAAGGAAAATAATCCCCTCCTCGGGATGATTTTTAACACCCTTTAATTGGGGTTAAGATTCACTAACTCTTACGGTTAAAGCATCTAACCTTGGTATTAGAAGAAAAAAAAAACATTTCACCGTAGGGATTAAAACTTGTTAATAATACTTCAAGGGTATTTGCTTTATAGAGAAACATGATACATGTAGAGTTTGTATTCTGAGAGATGGTTACCTTTAGCTCTCCCCTAAGTGAAGACACATTTACGATCCTTGCTCCTGAATTTGAAAGCTGTAGCAGTGGAATTAGAGCTTCTGTTACTCGTTGGCAACCGTAGTAATTAGTGTCTAAGCATTCTTCTGCCTTCTCATAAGTCTGTTGGATCACTCCTTGCACCAAGTTGGTTGCCTTGCCCGAGAGCTGCGTTGATCAGAGATGGTTAATTATGGTTAGCTAACATACCCAGAATACACAACACAGACTTGTCCCAGTGGTAGTGTCTCCCCCTTTGGGATAGGTTTCGGGATCAAGTCCTGATGGTTGTAATATCTACCCTCTGCCAAGCTTCAATTAAGCGCATTTACCCACTAACCTAGAACAGATGCTAAAACTTCTAACTGGGATTGCGGCCTAACCATATGACTTGTACCAAAAAAAGGAAAATTACCCAGGATACAGGGTCAATGTTTAACGCCTTTAGACCAGCTTCATCAACTACAACTCCAGATGCTCCAGCGTTATTTACCTGCAAAATATGATCAGTGAACTTCGGCCATGGTGCAGTTTGCGGAATACAGCACTGGTTGGTAACCTATGAATTCCAATGAAGCGTGCATTATGAAGTATATTCATGCATTCAGATACATAAATGCTTTTCCCTTGTGAGGAAAATGAATTGTGTTGCTGTTGGTTAGGATCCATTCCATGGTTTAGTCCTGAGGGCTGGACTCCTTAGTGTTTATATTCACGCAGGCGGGCATGCATATGAATACACACATATTAATACATACATATACACACACAAAAATTTATTATAAAAAAAATTAGAACGGCTGGGTCTTACTCTTAGGGCCGGTTTGGCATCACTCCCAAGGAACAATTCTCTATTCCGTTCTATTCCCAAGGAATAGAGAATTGTTCCTTGGGAGTGATGCCAAACGGACCCTTAAGTAACCAAAGCAGTAGCTTCAAATTCCAATTTAGGATAGGGTTGAGAGTGCCTCTCTCTCTCTCTCTCTCTCTCTATCTATCTATCTATCTATGTATATACATATATACAATTTCTAAACTATAAAGAAAGAACTAGTAAAATAATTCATATGTAGTCACATTAAACAAGATGACTTGATAAATTAAATGCATCATTTCAAATTCAATTATCATCACCAATAATTAACAAACCTTATAAGAATCTTGTAACCTACAAAGAAAATGACATCTATAGTAGGTTGGGATGTTTGGGAGGGAGAGCGGGAGCATGAGCGAACAACAAGTTGGGAGGTTTGGGTTACTAAGGTTGTACTTTCATGCTTGGGGTGGCAAAGCATGACCCAACATGTAAACCCACCAAGCACATTCAGGGGTTAGGGTTGAAGCTTTGAACCAGTGGTTTGGTTTGGGAATTTGGGTTCGGCTTTCTTGACCCTTTTATAAGTGGGTCAGATTTGGATTTGGCTCCTATATACGGCGTATCGTAATGTATAATTAATTAATTAATTAACATATTACATATATATTAAGTATCAAATTTATGCTCTAATATTATTACATAAAATATAATTAGTTTTTGCATTCAATTTAAGTGGCTGGGGACGTGGGGTTTGGGTTAAGTGTTTCTTTATTGGATACCGGTTTCCATTTTTCAACACATTTATAAATGGCTTAGAATCTAGCGAAAGGTATTTTCTATATATCCAAGCCTGACTACGCAAACCCGAGCCCAACCCGATCCATTGCACCTCTAGTTAGGTTTGGGTGAACCTTTGAATCTTCTTATTTATGAAAGGGTCCGGTTATGTTAAAGGTCTGCTCACCACTAAGGTTATAAATGGAACGGATTTGGATGGAACGGATTTGGCCTGCGTTTATATTCAAATTTGATCTAGTTAAAAAATCTGAAATATTTGAATTCGATCCAAGATGTATTGGATTTTGAATTGCTCACTTCAAATTTGAATTCAATTGTTTATTCAATATAATATTATTATTATAAATTTGTAAATATATTATAATATCACAAAATCTTTTAATTTTCTAATTAAAATATGGATAGTGCTAGCATCACTTTCTTTCGATCGAGGCTTACTCATTTTTTGATTGAAGAGTGTGTTAGTGGAAAACACGTGTCTATCTTTTCTTTCTCTTACGGGAAGACAATGACACATGTTTGGTCCACAAAGAAAGTGATGCTAGCATTGCCCATAAACACGAGGAATTAACGGCTCCAAAATGTTCGGTCACAATCCCATCTCTAAAACAAGAGATTAATGAAATCAGAAAAAAAAAAAAAAAAAGTACAAGAGAACTAAATAACCTGATTAGTAATTTTAGAACTCCAAAGGACATGGATTAAAAACCTGATTAATTAATAATTGAAAATCCGAACTTGTATTGATCGGAAAACCCTTACTTGTACTAATCGAAAAACCCCAACTTGTACTTGACCAATTCCTCTATTTGAAAGATGCTTTAAAACTTTGACAGATGCTTTTAGTGTAGAACGGGTCAAGTACACATGTACACATCCTTTGATGGATTCCTTATTTCTTTTTCCCTATATTTGGTTTCGGAGAAAATAAGTAAAATCATGAAAAAAAAAAAAAAAATATATATATATATATATATATATATATTAAATAAAACACAATTAAAAAATATATTAGAAATTTAAATTTTCTTTTCTTTTTCTATCTTTTCACCTATTTTCTTAACAATCAAAACATAGCATTACTATATCTCTACTTCGGTACTGTACGGATAATCCCTTAAATAGATTTCTTAGAATTTTGCTTGCTCAGACCACCTGATGCGGGCTAATGTAGATCCTAGATACCCGTCCCGGATCAAGAGAGGAGTAGACTAAGTGTCTTAATTAAGACAAATTGAGAACTAAGTGACCTGTTAAAAAAGTAAAGTAGATTTGGAAATTTGACTGTTTTGCCCCTATATATTATTATTATTATAAAGCTCTGTCTAATATTGTGCCCACCAAACAGTTTACTGTTTACAGATCTATTTACTAAAGATTTTTTTGCTACAGATCTATTTTGTCTTGATTCAACCCAAATACACAAGATCTACCAAACAAACCCTTAGTATCTTCCATTAAGATACAGAGACACCTGTTTTGGCGAAATGGTGCTAGCATGTCATACCTTTAAAAAAAAATATAAAATTGACTTTAATACGAAATGGTGCTAGCATTAACAGATATGGATAGAGTAGTGATAGGCAGAACCAGGTGGATGCCTTAGGTTAGTAAATGGGATCCATGGGTCTGTTAACTATTTTCCATATGGATATAGAAGTTCATAAATTATCCTCCTTACCAAGATATCAAGCCTCCCTAATCGAGTCTGCACAAATTTGGCGAACCTCTCAACACTAACCGGATCTTGAACATCAAGTTGGTGGAAAACTACGTTCGAAAACCCCGATTCGACGAGTGAAGAAGTTGCTTCTTTCCCCCTCTCCTCATCTCTAGCTGTTAACACCACAGTCACACCTTCACATGCCAGCTTCCGGACAATCTCGAGGCCGATGCCCTTGTTTGCACCTGTAACCACTGCATACCTACAACACCAAATTAAACTTAGAGCATATGTTCTATTCTATGGTTCATGCCAAGGGAAGGAAGAACTGGAATTACAGTACTCAGAAACACCATACATTTCTAATTTTGGCTTGATGTTGACTCCCATGGCTGCTGTATTGGAAAACATGGTTGATGAATCCTCCTTCTCTTTGGGCTTATAGCTTGTGAACAGCACCTGTTGAATTTGCAACTTAGATTTGTTTCTAATTTAATGGGAATCTTTGCTGATTAGAACAGCTTTTTAGCCTTTTGGCGTTTTGCAAATATTTTATCATTTTAAGTCATCAAACAGGAAGCCCAATTATTAAAGAATTCTGTGGCAACAGGCAATCAGGTCAAATATTGGATAATCCTAACATTTCCAGGCCACCAAGGCCTCGGATTGGCTCTGGCGAAGCCAGAAAGGGCTCTCGGGGTTCCATACATTGTACGGCAGCTGGCAGAAAAATGGGGAGAAGTCATTTATTTTCTCCCCATGATTTTTGACTTATCCCCCATTTGATATCTCTCCCCCTTATTCTCAAACACTTATCACATAAGAGGGAGAGATATCAAATGGGGAGAAGTCAAAAATCAGGAGAGAAAATAAATGGCCTCTCCCATTTTTCTGCCAGCTGCCGCACAATGTATGGAACCCGAGACAAGCTCTTTCTGGCTTCGCCAGAGACAAGCCAAGGCCTTCCAGCAATTATTTTTTGGGTTGTTGCTCTGGTGAAGGTAAAAAAACCACTGACAGATGCTATTGGTCTACTGCACCTTGGCTTGTACCCAAAAAAAGAAAAAAAAAAATTCAATTTATTAAATGGGATGCAGCTTGCTAAGTTGGTAATGGTAAAGCTAAGAACCGTCCCTACACTACAAGAAATTTACCGGGCAGTGACGGAATAGTAGTGCTAGCCACATAAAAAAAAACAAAAATTATCAAATTAGGATTCGAAATACAAGATCCTAATAACCTTATTAGCAAGACTTCACAAATTAGGATACGCATATAGAGGGGTGCTAGCCACCCTCCAGGGGTGTAGCCCAGTGGTCGGAAGACAAACCGTAGACCCAGAGGTCTCAAGATCGAGTCTAGGAACACTCACGTTATCGGTTGTCAAGGGGAGGGTATCCCCTGGCAGCACGTGAGAATTAGTCGTAGTCTTGGTTCTGGACACCCCACGTTTATAAAAAAAATATATATAAAGAGGAGTGTTAGCCATAGGTGCATATTTTGATTTCTTGTTCAAACTCTCAAAGTGGCTCATGTCATTGTTGTGTTGGGTCCCAAAAATGAGAGGAAGAAGAAGATGATGGAAGGGATGGAGGGGAATGCCGTGAGGCTGGTGATCGCCGGATGAGGGGTTTTGTCCACGGCCTTGGTTAGGGTTATCATATACCCACACTATGAAACAGTATAGATTCAGTCTTTTATACACTCATCCCAAACGGTCGGATGTCCTTCCTCATTCCGGAGAAAGCACTCCTCCATCAATGTGAAGACAGTTACAAGAAGGCGCATTCAAGTAGAACGTTATTTTGACTTTATGACCATAACGTTTCCTACATCTCCCACTTGGCCATAAGAGTCAAACATTTCCTACTTGGCCATGTGAGTCGTTACATATCATAAAACTCTTCTCAACTTAAGAAATTAATCATTATGAATATATCAAGCCATGAGGTTCTCACAACATCATTGTATATGTCCTTCATGCTACAATCATCATGAGGTTTCCTAATGTACACGGATATACCCTTCATGCTATAGTCATGAGGTTTTTCCAATGTACACAAATATGTCCGTCATGCTTCAATCATGAGGTTTTCCTAAGGTACACGGATATGTCCTTCATGCTATAATCATGAGGTTTTCCCAATATACATGGATGTACCCGTCATGACAAAATCTCAAGTTCAAATAATACCAAATATACTTATTTATCTTATAAGATTTACTCTCACTAATCAATGGATTTACCATTGTGAACATATACACCTTCATGAGATTTTACACACTTTCTGCGATTATCTACTCATGACAAAATAATAAGGTATCAAATAAATATACAGATATACAAATATATATCATATGTCATAAGGTTTTACACACATTTATCAGTGGATTTTCCATTATGAACATATACATCATCATGAAGTTTTACATGTCTTTGTGGTTGTGTTTCTCATGATAAGTGCCTTGGAATTCACCAACTTAGGCGTCCCTAAGTCTTTTAAAGCCAACAAGCTTTAAAATAATTATGCACTTTTACCCTTATCAAGGCATTTGCAATTATACTAACTTAAGGTAAGGAATTTATAATTACCTAACTTTATATTTTTCAACAACATCATAAATGTAATTTGCATATATCTCTGGAGCTATTAACTCTATTTAAAATCCAGTCTCATAATAATTTGATGATTATCACAAAACAAATGAATTAGCCCGTCGATTTTACCAATCTTCATATTTTCTATGAAATGTTTTATACAAATGGTATTAAGATGAGACAATATTAAAGCTATAAACCAAGTTTTATATGAGCACATAAACATTACATATTTCTTTCTTACTTTACCAAGAAATACCAACTCCTTCAAAGAAGAAAATAAAACCTGAGGTGGATTTTTATCATCCTTATATATCTCCAGTAAAATTAGCATCTGTATATCCAAGAACTTTAAGTTCAAAAGCTTGAAATATAGTTTAAGATGCTTAATTCCTATTAATAGCAACATATGATTCATTGTACCACTTGTCAATAAAGCATCACAATTCATATACATCATGCTTTCATAATTTTGACAAGCCCTGAAGTTTTCTCAATGAAATACATGCGATTTACTATCGCGTTTACCTTTTCAACATATGACTATTATTATTTATATTATGAGTTTCATCCTATATTTCAACATGAGATTATTATCATATATATTTCTCCATCAAGTTTATCATACTTGAATTCAATAGCCACAATAATTTAATTCGAGAGTTCTACACTATATGCTCCCACTATTCTATACATGCTTATGCTGAGAGTTCATTAGCTTACAAGCTAATCTTACCTGTTAATTATCAAATAACACCGATTTAAAGCTATAATTGTTAGCCTTTTTCAATGTTTTTCTATACTTGTGTCCAACACCTTATTTATAGTATACCCTATATAGTCATACAATCATCAAATTATATGTCATGCAAAAATAATATGTACATTTTTTAATTTCTAAAATCCAGGTGGATATGTCCTACCCCTTGATTAATCATAACAAAATAATTGTTCTTCTTATTTCAGTTTTCAAGAGTTCAAAGACTTTGTTTCTTATAATTTCTTAACCCTTCTAAATAGAGATAAAGAGTAATTATTTATTTACTATTAAAAATATAGTTTGCTAAGCTAATGTAAAGATCTTTTTCAAATCATTTATGATTTACCCTTCCCATCATTGGAGGTTTTCCATAAATTTAAGCAAATGCATTGATTAATCATGCAATTCATGCACAATAAGACACCATTAATTACTAATAATTTCACAATTATATCAACAAGTGGGTCCATAAAAAATGCTACAATAGATGATCACTAATCGTTTCATCATATAATCATTTAGCAGTTTAACTAGCAAATCACTATCACTTGATTCATCTTACCATAATATTCTTATCATGAGAATAAGGGTTGAACTGACCTCATAGTAATGCATTCTCCATGCTAATCATTTTGATCCCTTAGATGTATTGGCCCCACTTGATTGCTGATACCAGTCTGTAAGGAAACTTGAAGGACTTATGTTATATTTGTTCTCCCCAGAATTCTGGACATGCGGCACACAAATCGGTGCCCAAACAAGTGTTATTCCGCCTATAGAACGAGTTGACTTGAATACGGGCTTTACTTGTAATAGACTGACACTGGGGCAGAGAAGTGGGCTGGGCAGCAATTATGGTTCGATGGGTTTGTTTTCTTAATGAGAAGTTCTAAGATACACCTTACCCACTTATTCATCTACCTCCTCTTCCTCACAAGTCAGTCTAGGTTTTCTTCTTCTTAAGTTCCTCCTCTGTCTTCCTCTTTTTTTTTTTCTTTTATCGAGAGATGGATCCTCCTGTTGAGAGGTTTTTAGGCACATCAGCTAAATGAATAGGAGCTTCAGATCTAACGTGCTACCGTTTCTTCCGATCGGGAAACGTGCAGATAAGCAATCACCAACCAGTAGATGAATGGGATGGCAACCCTCTGTTTTCTCTATCCCCTTCCCCCTTGGTTTTTTTTTAGGAAAAACATAGCAAAAAAAAAAATCTGCTACTGTTAGAGATTCAAGCATGGCAGCAAGAGAAGAGGCGCTCTAGATCACTCATAGATCCCGTGCTCTGGGTCCCAAAAATGAGAGGAAGAAGAAGATGATGGAAGGGAAGGAGGGGAATGCCGTGAGGCTGGTGATCGCAGGATGAGGGGTTTTGTCCACGGCCTTAGTTAGGGTTATCATATACCCACACTCTGAAACAGTATAGTATAGATTCAGTCTTTTATACACTCATCCCAAACGACCGGATGTCCCTCCTCATTCCGGAGAAAGCACTCCTCCATCAATGTCAAGACGGTTATAAGAAGGCGCAAAGTAGAACGTTATTTTGGCTTTATGGCCATAACGTTTTCTATATGTTGCCCCTTCAATAAGTTAAGAATTTTTTTTCTTTTTCAAAAAGATAAGTTATTACCTCAACCGATTCTAAAAATAACAGGAAAAAGTTGTGACATATGTCATCACCATCTTAAGGGTTTAATTGGAAGCCTGCTAATAGGGAATCATTTCTTACACGTGCGCGCCCGCGCGCACATACATATATATATATATATATATATATGTATATATATATAGGAGGTGACTAATTAGCTAAGGTTGTTATAATTTATAATCAGCTCACCTCTTTTATACGGTTAGATTTGTAACAATGACTAGGATTAAAAAATCATTTATTGTTCTAATTTTGTAATTCTCCAAAATATCCTTACTAGTCTCCAAACACGGTAAGAAACCATAGGGCGCTATCTCTCCTCCCAGCCTCTCTCTAGTTCTCTCTTCCCGCCCCTCTCTCTCCCTGGTTCTCTCTTCCTTTTTTCTGTTTTTAAAAATTGGAAACAACTTTTTGTTTTCAATTTTTTTAAGTAGGAAACATGTTTGGTATCACTAACTGTTACTTATTTTAAAAAAAGAAAAACAAAAAAACACGTTTGGTAAATATGATTAAATAATTTCAATTCATGGTGGTGGTAATGGTGAGTGGTGGCGGTGGGTGTAGTGTGGTGGTGATGGTGATGGTGATGGTGGTGGTGGTGGTGGTGTGTGGTGGTGGGTGGTGGTGGGTGGTGATGGTGGTGGATGGTGGTTGTGGTGTGGTAGTGGTTGTATTGTGGTGGTGGTGAGTAGTGGTGGTGGTGTAGTGGTAGTGGTGATGGTGATAGTGGTAGTGGTGGTGGTGGTGGTGGTGGTGGTGGTGGTGGGTGGTGGTGGTGGTTGTATTGTGGTGGTGGGTGGTGGTGGTGATAGTATTATGGTGGTGGTGGGTGGCCGTGGAGGTGGTGGTGGGGGTCGTGGATGGTGGTAGTATTATGGTGGTGGTGGGTGGTAGTGGAGGTGGTGGTGGTGTGGTGGGGGTGATGGATGGTGGTAGTATTATGGTGGTGGTGGGTGGTGGTGGTGGGTGGCAGTGGAGGTGGTGGGTGGTGGTGGTGGGTGGCAGTGGAGGTGGTGGTGTGGTGGTGGTGGTGGATGGTGGTGGTATTGTGGTGGTGGTAGATGGTGGTGGTGGTGGGTGGTGGTGTTGTTGGTGGGCCCGTGTTTTCCATTTTTGCTTTAAAAAATAGAGGTAGTAGAAAATTTTTGTTACCATGATTTTCAAAAATTTTGTTTCTAATTTTTAAAAACAGAAAGTAGAACAAGCATGTTTTGTGTGAAAATTTTCAAAATTTTGTTTTTAAAAACAAAAAACAGAAAACGGAAGTGCAATCAAACAGGGCCTAAATTATCTTTTAGTCCTAGCCATTGTTAGAGATCTAATGGTATAGAGGAGCTGAGCTTATTATAAAGTATAATTAGTTTGGTTGACTAGTCACCTCCTCTCTCTCTCTCTATATATATATACTCTCTCTATATATATATATAGAGAAGTCTATGTAAGGAAATTTTATAGTCCATATCTTTACTAATATAGAGAGAATGACCAGAATTTTAACTTAGGGCTCGTTTGGTTCAATTTAAAATAAACGCTTAGAAAGAGTTAATCGATTATTACGTGATAATAGTGTTTGGTTAAGAATTTTATAAGCGCTCATAAGCGCTTACAAAAAAAACCGGTGATTCAGTAATTAGTCTTAGGGGTGCTTATAGTCTGACTCATAAGCGCTTACGTCCATCGGTTTTGCGGGGATTATTTGACGGAGAAAAACAACGACCGACTTTTTCATCTTCTTTTCTACTCACCGAAATCTTCAAATCCACCTCTCCCTTCCTCAACGGTTTGACAGTTATGCCTCCTCTTCTTCTTCTTCCTCTTCTTTTTTCTTTCTTTTTCTTATTCAACCTCTCATCGTCCTTCGATAGCTTCTTCTTTCTTCTTCTTCTTCTTCTTATTCAACATCCTCTACTTGCTCCTCATCCTTCAACAGTAGCATAGAGAAAGTTTCTTCTCCTCTTTTTTCTCAGTCATCCTCTTTTCATTCCAATGTTGAAACCCTAACCCTAGGATTTGAAGGCAAGGGTCTGAAATTTTTTTTTGGGGTTTATAAAGTTTTGTTGAGGTTCTGATTAATCACCTTGTTCCTTGAGTCTCTTGTGGTCCCATTGATGAATCAAACGGGTTGGAGATCAGTGATTGAAATTTTTTGTTGGGGCAACATATGAGCCAGAGAGATTGCTTTGTAAAAGAAGATTATTTTGTATCCTTTGATCCAATGGCAATGAGTCATGGAATCATTCCCATATTCTGAAAATTCATTAGTGATATTTTTCATTTATAATTTTATTTCAATCTCTTTTTGATACTCTGTAGTTGTAAGGTTACAAATTTCTTAAGCTTATGACTCTGAATCCCCCCACCTTTTACTATCTGTATGTGGAATGAGGAGTCTGTGTCCAATAGATTCAATTCATTAAAATTGGGAAAAATTGGACTGCTGGGATTTCCAAATCAGGTCCCAAAGGTGAATGATTATTTTCACCTTCCACGAAAGAGTTTTTAAACACTTTGGAGTAGATAGGATGATGGTGCATTTGGGGTGGATGCCGACTAACTATTGGGGCTGTTTGAAGTTGTTGATGCCCTTCTAGTAGATCCTTACCATGTAGTGACACTCTATGGTATGGTATGGTATGGTATTTAATATGAGATTTTCCAAGACCCTCCTATCTTTCATGTGGGAGAGATGCCAAAGGAGCTTGGCGGAATGTGTAGTTTGGAGCAGCTTGACCTCAGTTACAACAAACAGCCTGAGTGGGACCATCTTAGAAGTTGTATCCAAGTGTGTCCCTCATGGAATTCATCTAAAATGTTGATACACTCAACTATAAGCCTCATAATGTTCAAAACAAAATCTAATTGTTTGTGAATGCATAGGCTTCTTCATGACGAATGGTCTTAATTGTTTTGACTATTCAAGTTTTTAAATTATATTGGAACATAAACTATCAATTGAAAACAAGAACAAGTGTTATATTAATAAGAACAATTGAAATTATCAAAATTTCCATTGAGTGAACCAAACAAGATTATTTTACACATAACTAGTTATTCAGCATCAACACTTATTAACAGTGTCGAACCAAATAGGAATACAACTATCAATGCTGATTTGCATAAGCGCTTATCAGCATAATCACTTATGACTGTAATAATCTGAACCAAATGGGCTCTTAATTTCAAAAGTGCCCCTTTATATATTAAGACAGTGATACTTAAAAATGTTGATTGAGTTTTAGCTTATCTTTTATTAATATATCTATTTATTTATCTTGATAAATATAAAGAAAATGTCCATATTCAAAATGTTGATTGAATTTTAGCTTAATTTCAAAAATGTCATTTACTAATTATAGCTTTAGTAATATAGGAGACTTAAGAAGTTACTTGAAATTTAACTTAATTTTAAAACTGTCCTTTATTAATATGTAAAACAATATTTTTATAATTGGACCAGCCGTCAAATTGGTTGTGTGACTGATTTTCGATTCAAACGATTAAATATTTATTTCCTTTCTCTTTTCATTGTTCAAAGAGTAAGTTGTTATATTATTATGATACATATAAAATTTTGTGGAAAACTGTATTTGATGAAACAATCGGTCGAATTATGTCTTTTTATTATTAAAAAAAATATTTTTTGTTGATTATTGAACTGGCCAGTTCTTCTGATTCTCGATTTTATGACCAGTTTTAAAAACAATCCGATTATGCTTGGTTTTAAGGGCCAATTGATTGGCTGATTCTCAATTTTAAAGGTTCAACCGGCCACTTCGGTCCGATTTTCAAAACATCAATGTAAAGAGAATGTGACACTCAAAAACATTGATTGAAATGTGTTTTAATACCAAAACTCTCTTAACTAAAGTAAAGAGAATAATAAGATTTAGAAATGTTGATTGAAATTTACCTTATTCCAAAAATGCCCCTATTTTATTTCTAAAGAATTGTCCCTCAAGTTTTTATACCCTAAATGCTTTTAAATTTTTTATAGTAAGAATGTCCCTAAATTTTTTTGATTTCCAGAATGCCCTTAAGTCAAGTTTCTATACTCAAAATGCCCTTAATTTTTTTCCTATAGTCAGAATGTCAAAGATTTTTTGATTCCCAAAATGCCCTTTTATAATTTAATTCGAATATGGGTCCAAAGGGATAATACTTGTGAGCATGGGATTTCCCACCCATTTTCATATTAGGGTTTGACTGAGAGTCACCACCTATTTATTCTTAGGGATAAGTCCCGGGATTGTTGAATAAGGACTTGAGCTATGTAAGAGAGTCAAGGTAAGCAGTTCGATTAAGTTCCGGGGAAGGTGTTAGGCACCCCAGGACCCCCATTTTACAAATGGTAACCTACTCCTTAAATTTAAGCCAATTTAATATCAAAATTAATTAACATACCTGAGCGTTTAATCAAATGCTAATCTAAGAAAGATAGAAAGCTAGATGAGTTAAAGTCGAACCCGGGTTGAGTTGCTTACGTACTCATATTGGGGTGAGATCAGACCGAGCATAATTCTGACACATGAGCCCATGTCAAAGCTAGGGGTGTCTGTGTGTGTGCATAGGGTGGTCAAGGGTCTAGCCCAGAGGCTAGGGTTTAGTTGACCGGCTTGGTCATGTGCAAGGTCAAGTCTAACCACGATTAGAGGGGAGTTAACCATGGTTAGGGGCTAACCAAGGTTAAGAAGTCCTAACAAGCATTTTTTTTGTCTTTTGTATTTTTTTGATTTTTTTTGGGATTTTTGGGAATTTTTTCCAAAAGGTCGAACATCTTAACCATGGTTAAAAATTAACCGAAGTTAGGTTAACTCTAGTTAAAGGAGCTGGATAGGGTGAAAATGGTCACAGAAGACCATTTTAGGCTCCTTAGAATATTTCTGATTTTTTTGTCATTTTTTCAGATATTTCCAGATCAGGGGTTAATTAACCATGGTTAAGGGTTTGGTTCGTTCCAAAGTTGGGGTTGACCATGATTAAGGGTCTTAATCAGGGTAAAACTGATCACCGAAGACCATTCTAGAATCATCAGAATATTTATGATTTTTTAATCAATTTTCCAGATTTTTCCTGATCAGGGGTTACTTAACCATGGTTAAAAATTAACCACATGTAGATTTACCATGGTTAAGGGTGGGTTAAGATCAAAAGTGAGCCCAGGGACCTTGGTAGGGCCTACAATGGCCTCCAACTTGGTCTGGACCCAATACAAAGGGCAGAAATTTTAAAAAAATGAATTGGACAAACACACTTTTAACCATGGTTTGCGCGCTATTAACTGTGATTAGGAAGTGACCCATGGGGAACCGAGACTACGGGGGTGTAGTCTGAAGTGTAGGAAATACCTTGGGACTTTGATGGGCCCGGGGGTAGGTCAGGCGTGGGCCCCACAAGGGCCTAAAGGTGCCCTGTTCAACACTACATAAAATAACGATTTTTCAAAACAAAGCAGATTGAGTTTTAACCACTGTTGTCCAAGATTTAACCACGGTTAGGGGGATAACCTAGGGGGTTTGATGTCATGGTTGGATAGCCTATACTTCAGGGAAGACCCTGAGTCTTTGGTGGGCCCAGGGGGAGGTCGGGTGTGGGCCCTAAAGAAGCTCAAAGACACCTTGGTAGGCTATTTGGCAAACTGGCCACTTCTATTTGGATCAGATTTAACCACGGTTAAGGGTTGAGTTAAGGCATGGGATGACTAGGGTAGATAGCCGGGGGTAAGGGAAACCTAAACATGATCCTGGTCTTGACCAGGGCCCAAACTAACCATGGTTAAAATGGCGATTACAGTGGGGGTCCAAAACGGCAATTTTGAAAACAAAATTTTATTTTTTTTTCTTTGCTGGGGTTTGAACCAAGGGATTACCAGGGGTTCCTCATGGATTGAGGACCCCCAGATCCTAAGGAACTTCTCGGTATGAATGGGGAGTTGCACCCGAAACCTAAAGGGTTTCCCCGTACCCATGAATGGGGTAGGAGGACTCAATCCTTAGTTTGACAGAATATTGTAAAAAAAAAAAAGGAAAAAATATGCTATATGGGATCCCTGGAATGGGACCAGGTGTCCCTTACAAAGGTTTGAAACAAAAAATGGAGGTGGGTGAGGGGTGGCCCTACCCTTGCTCAACTGCTACGGTGGTGGCTACGGGTGTGATTGGTGCAAGGTAATGGGGGGCTCTTGGGGAGGCTTGAGGAAGCTTCTAGGACCGGTCTAAGGTTGTTGGAGAAGAGGGAGTGGGCTGGTTCAGTTTGGATGGAGGTTTGAGGCAAAAAATGGCATGACCAGAACCTGTGGAGGAGTAGGAGATTTATAGAAGGGAAGGCCTGAGGGCATTTTTGGAACTATGCACGGCGTGGGGGACAAAGGGGGAGCAACCCAGGAGGGAGCAGTGGGTGGCTATATGTTGGTCTATTTGGGGAAGACAATGAACAGTGTCTTCCCCGATTTTGAATTTTTTTTTGTTTTTTTGTTTGTTTTGCTTCTTGGGCCTAGACCTTACACATGCGGCCCATAAGCAATTTTGGCTTGCCATAGGAGGGTTTGGTGCCCTAGAATTTGAAATTTGAGGTGGGCTCCACTCTAATGGGCCCAAAAAGGTCATGGGCCCATGTTTGGGCCCATAGAAATTCTAGGTTTTGGTTTTTGGGGTTCTAAGACATGAAATGGGCCTTGAGCCAATGGAGCTTAAACCTAGGGCTAAACTAGGGTTCTAACTAGGGTTGGACTTAGGGTTAGGCCTAGGGTTTACCCAGGGTTAGACCTAGGGTTTAGCTAGGGTTAGCCTAGGGTTTGGTCTAGGGCTTAGGCTTTTTAATTGAAATGGGCCTTGAGCCCGAATGGGTTTGGAATTTGGGGTTTTGCCTAGGGTATAGGATTTTACCTAGGGTATGGTCTAGGGTTTAGGGCCTACCTAGGATTAGGGTGAGCTGACCATGGTTAAATTGATTAACCATGGTTAAAAAGTGGGGTATAAAAATGGGGTGCTGACAGTACTTTTCTAAACCCACGAAAGATAAGAATTTATACCTAAAATAATAAAATTATATTAATTCATTCCTATATCTAATTGATACATCATTGAATTAATATAATGTACCAGAATGGAATGTAACACAACACGTGTGTAAATATATTTGTCAATGTTTTCATAATTGTACCGGCCATGGAACCGTTTTCCTGTTTGATCGGTTTAACTGGTTCGATTGGACCGTGTCCTTTTATTATATATATATATATATATTCTTTTTTTAACCGATTAGACCAATTCTCCGGTTGCAACGGTCGGTTCTTCGCATTCCGGTTTTAAGGCTTATTTTTAAAATAGTCCAATTATGGTAGTTTAGGGGACTAGTTGATAGGCTGATTCCCGTTTTTACCGATTCAACCGGCTGGTCCGATCAGATTTTCAAAACATCAAAAGAAAGAGAATGAGAGACTTAAAACGTTGATTGAAATTTATCTTAATGTCAAAACTGTCAGTAACTAATATAAAGAGATTGCGACTTAGAAACGTTGATTGAAATTTACGTTATTCTAAAAATGCCTCTATTTTATTTCTAAATACTATTGCTTAAGTTTTTATATTCAAAATATCCTCCAAGTTTTTTATAGTCAAAATGTCTCTAAAGTCTTCTAATTCCCAGATTGCCCCCAAGTCAGGTTTCTATACTCAAAATGCTTTCAATTTTTTTCTTGCCTTCATCACCCGGCCATTGGTGAAGCCGGGGAAGCGGGGGTGGTCTCACTAACCAAAATAGGCTCCTGTTCGGCATAGCCTGCTACGAAATCTTAATAGCCTTTTCCCGAACCTCGTGCTTTCGATACCGCTACCGTAACCACCCATAGACAGGTAGTGAAGAGAGATTCATAGGCATTGAAGTCTAGCCCTTATAGTGGAGGGGGCAGGTAATAGACCGTCCAACATAGCTTGAGTGGGGGATCGAATAATAAGAATTTCAGGCTTGCTAACCTTCAGGCATAGTTAAAAGTGACGAGAGGAGTTGCTTAGGGACCTATGGAGCTAGTGACCGAAGCAGAGTCAATTCATATTGAAACCAGAGGAGGGAATTCAATATCAATTTTGGCTACGACCTGTGACTGTGAACATAATAATGTCCAATATAAGCGGCCCACTCAAGGGAGCGATCGCGCTCGGAGATTGCAAAACATTTCCAGAATTGTATGATCGAGCTGCCCGCATGGAGAAGAGTTTCAAAGACGGGACCCTCATCCCATATGTTGATACCTCTAAAGCAACCAATGACCCCGGAAAAGGGCGGGCTAACAAGAAGAACCTCTGCCCTTACTCTATTCCTTATTCGGGAATAGCGTGCAGTAAAACAGAAGGGGATTCTCCTTTGTTGTTACAGTTGTTTTTTCTATAAAGCTAAAGACTGCAAAACGGCCTGAAAGGCCTTTAAACGGACTTTTAAGTAGGTTTCTGAAAGTTACTCTGCTTTTTTTCTCGTTTTCATATTTCCGTAGGTGATGACAGAAAGCCGATGTGGTTCCTCACTATGGATCTTCCCCTCCACACCAATCACGAGTTTTTATCCATTCCTCTCGTATATCGTTGTAACGCCCTTAATGATAGGTTTTAAAAAAGACTTTTCATGTCATTCCCATTTAGGTCCGATTCGGATCCCTCCGTTGTTTCCTTTTCCTCCCGAACCATTTCAGAATGTCACCAAGATTTTTTATTTTCCAAAATGCCCCTAAATCAAGTTTTTATACCCAAAATGCCTCTCACACTTTTTTAACCCAAAATGCCCCTCAAGTTTGTACATATTTCATTTTCTTTATTTCTAAACACTCCGCAAGTTTCAATACCCAAAATGCCTTCAATTTTTTCTTATACCCAAAATGCTCCTAAAGATTTAGATTCTCAAAATGTCCCTAAGTCAGGTTTCTATACCCAACGTGTCACTCACAATCTTTTTATCAAAAATATCTCTCACATTTCTATACCCAAAATGTTTCTTAATTTTGTTCCAAATTATCCCTCAAGTTTCTATACTATCTATGCACGCACATTGCACCTGCATGCCTACTTGTACAAGGATATTATTTTGATGCAATATTCTGTAGTTGATCTCACATGCATTGCACTTACGCCCCACTTTTATATATCTTTACAATTACAAAGAGAATGGGTCGGTTAAAAACATTGATTGAATTTTGTCAATGACAAAATTACATTTATTCTTATCTTCTACCTTTACTATTATAAATAGAATTGTCTAGTCAAAATTGTTGATTGAAATTTGTCATAATGAAAAAATTACCATTATACTTATCTTCTAACTTCTTTACTATTATAAAGAGAATGTGTCAGTTAAAAACGTTGATTGAATTGTCATAATGACAAAATTATCATCTTACTAAGATCCCTCTTTCCACACACTCTCCCCCTCCTCTCTCTCATGTGCGTCGAACTTGTGGCCCACTCGTCCCACTAGTAAGTTATAATTACAAACACTTCCCTCTAGGCCAGACGAGTGAGGTGTACGGGTGTCAATGCATGGTTTGACTTGCACTTCTATTTTGTAATTTTTGAGTAAAATTGGCGAACCCAATCCATGTACAAGGGGTATGTTGTGGCTTGAATTTGACCTGTTAACTTCCTAACTAGATATACCCTTCATTTGAATTCTTCAAAGACGAAGATTACTCTACTAGCCAGTTTAGATAGCTAGAATTAAGGGGTGGGATTTGAAATATGAGAATAAGAATAAAATATGAGAACAAGAATATATTTATTTAGTGTTTGTACGCTTCTAATTCGCATGAATTTTAATTCATGTGGGAGTTGAAATAATGAAATTTTCAATATGTTGTGGGAATTACAATATTTGTCTACAAGTTGGATAGTGCAATTAATGTGTGCATAAAAGCATGAGAATTGATAAAATTTTCTACAACGTTGATACTACTCTTTCCTGACTTTAGATTATTTTGAATTTGAATTAAATTGTAAAAATAATTTTTATTTTTATTTTTAAATAAATTTTGATTTTTCAATTTTTATTAAATAACTTTCCAATATTGTTTGGTTAAATAAGTTTATTTTTATTTAATTAATAAAATTATAATTAAGTAAATTTATTTATATTTGATAAACTACATAAAAAGTAATTTTTAAAAATAAACTTTATGTGTACTTACTAAATATTTAGTTAAATTTAAATTTGTTGTTAGATAAAATTTTAGAAAAAACATAATGATTATGTATTATGATAGTTGATTACCAGAATAACAAATATTTTATCTATAAAATTATATTATAATAAGAATTCCTTTATTTGTATTAAGAAATATAGACACCCACTATTCTATAGATTTGTTTTAAGTATTGAAACTTGATATTTTGCCCAGCCCATTTGTATATTTATCTAAAATAATAATTATATATTTATCTTATATGTAATATGTAAATAAGCATATCAATTTTTAAAAACATGTCAATTATCAAGTGAATTTTAGGTACTCAAACAGTGAACTTGAAATTTATAATATACTTTTCACAAAATCGAACATTTCAACAAAATAATAAAATTTCAATATATAGGCTTTCTAAATCATAAAAATTGTAATGCACATGCATAGAAATTCTCACTTATATTCCAATTATTGCAATCCAAATGAAGTCATAATGCCACAAACCAAGTCATGCATGCATGTATTGTTAGAAAATTTCCTTTTTAGTGCGGCCATACACTATGGTTAATCCCTTTACCGGTTATGGCATGTTCTAATTGTAATACTAATATCTTTTTTTAGGTGATGTAATTAGCAATAAGATAATACTCTTTACTAATTAAGACATGATTATATTTTAAGAGAATTCTAATATTGAAGAATTCTTAATAAAAGGATTCTTTCAATGTCTATAAATAAAAGGGAGCAAGGTCCCAACTCTCTCTAATTTTTCCCATACAGATACACACACCCATTGTGTAGTGAGGAACCAGAAAAAGAAGAGGATTGAAGACCTTGTGCATCGTCTATATTCAAATCACTTTACTCAGTGCATTCGGATTGACGTTATGACTTTTAAGCAAGGTAACATGGTTAGATACATGTTATTCATTAGAATGAAAATTTTCATGTATATGTGATGATAGATCTCTAATCTCTATAATGTTTAAGAGATTAATAAATCTAAGGTAATAATAGCATCACTTTCTTTCAAGATTCACTCTCTTTTTGATTGGAGAGTGTGTTAGTGGAAAACACGTATCATTTTCTTAATAGAAGACAACAACTCATGTTTGATCCATAAAGAAAGTGAGCTAGCATTGCCCATAAATCTAATAGTTAGATTTACATGTATATATTAACCATTCTAACTAGAGGGGCATTGAATCAAATGAAGCATCAAACTCACCTCACACGAATTAGGTTACAACCTTTATTGAAGTGATGAACTTTGAAGATGAAGTCTAATGTTCCTGATGAACAACTCCAAGGATGAATGATAGATGCTACAAGGAAGAAAAGAGAAACTAAAACCCAAAGAGAGGAGTGAGGACTAAATGTAGAGAACTTTCCCATTTAATAAGGTTGTAAGGTGGGTAAAAAGGAATTTTGGTGGAATATGCCCTACTGCTGGAAGAGTAGTCCAAAACAAAGGATTTAACCACTCTTGGGAATGTCTTCAAGCTGATAGAAGATACCTAGGAATAATACCCGAGATGCCACACCACAGTTTGAATCCGTGTTTGTAGTTTTTTTTTTTGGTTTATTCAACACCACCACAAGACGAAGCTGAAGTCAATAGTAAAGAAAACACCACACACACTCACACACACACCATACTTATGCAAGAGTGGATACTTCTTCCCTTTTTCCATTTACGTTAGGAGCACATCTTCAAAAATTTCTAACTCTCACCATGGCCGCAGCACCCATTGGTGCCTTGTTACCCCCTTCAATAGGTTAAGAAAACAATTTTTTTCGGGCAAAGCTCTCTTTATTGTGGAAAGCGGAGCTCCTCTTTCAGTGTAAGGTGGTGGCACTTTTGTGATTATGGACCATTGCAATTTTGCACCCATAATTACAAAATTCCCACACTTTATACTAAGAAAAAAGGAGCTACTCTAATCGGATGTCAAGCAGAGCTCCGCTTTCTCTATGTTATTTCAATTTGAAATATGATCTATGTAATGGGTAAATTTCGTAAAAACCTAAGTGTGGTAGCAACGAGCTCGTCCCCAGTGTGGTGTTATCGTTTGGGCTCATTTCCGTCGTCTCTTCGACGACGGGCCCGTTGTCGTATGGACGACGAGAACGTTGTCTGCCGAACGACGAACCCGTGGTCTCACGGACGACGGTCACGTCCTCATTCTGACGACGGACCCGTGGTCTCTTAGACGACGATCACGTCCTCGTTCTGACGACGTATCCGACGTCTTATTGCCAACGACCCCGTATCCCAACACGTAATGAGATCCGGCGCTACTGCCCAGTCGCCTGGGATTGATCTTACCTCTACGATGGTAGGTGGGAAACACTGTCTTGGCATTAAATGCAACATTAAATGCCATTTAATGCCAGTCACCTCGGACGAGTTCCTACTCTTTGCCTGTTCTCTTTTGTATGCAGATACGCGTGCAGTACGGATGACCGGGAGATCTATCTAAAATGATTACTAAAGTACACATCAGAGATTTGAGGTGTGCATGCACATCCATGGGTGCCCATGGCCATGACAGGGGTGGCCTATAAAAACCTGTGAAAAATAGTGTGAGGGGGACGAAAATTTTGAAGAGCTAAGACCTTCAAACTCTCTGCATTTTCTTACTGTTCATCATCTTCTACACCTACTGACTTTATCATCGGAGTACAGGTCAGGGTATCACACCCTCCACTCCAACCTTCTACCGGTACACCAGAACTTGGGAGGAGCTGCTGCTGACGCGTGTCCTTTCGGTAAATTCCCCTCACAAAATTGGCGCCGTCTGTGGGAAATTTAACCGAACTCACCATTTGCTCACACCACCTCTCTTGGTCAGCATGGCAGACCAAACTCCTCAGTCTATCGTCGAAAACCAGCCCCCTCAAGCCCTTACCTGTACCCCTTCCACTATGCAAACATTTACTTCAGGCCAATCTTCCGGACAACCGGAGAGGCCCACGACCATACCTGATCCCATCCTGTTACTATTACAACAACAACAGGCCACTCTGGCCCAGATAGTCAGCCAACAGCAGTCACTGCAGGAGCGGCTTGATGCTTTGGAGCACAGTAACTTGGAGATCGATGACGAATCTCCTAGAGGGGGTTCTGCGGCTCGTAAACTCAATTTCCCTTCTTCCCCTCCTCCCAAAGCAACAGTCCCGACCTCGCCGTCTGCACCAGAGAATCTGGAGAGAAGATTCATTCTCACTCCTTCTACTACCGAGACTGCCTATCCTCGTTCTCTTGGTGCTCTTGCTGAACAACGAGATCTCGGTGTCAGCAACGACGGGTCGAAGACAGGCTTGACCCTCAAGGACGTGGAAGCCCTGATCAATGCTCGAGTCAGAGGAACGACGAGCGGGGCCTCTCTCGATCAATATGCTCAGAAGTACAAGGACGAGGAGTAGACGTCCCCTTTTTCCAAAGAGATCGTCGAATCTTATACCCTTGTGGATGGGGAACTGTACCGTAAATCTTTTGGGGGACCCCTTTTGAGATGCGTGCATCCTGAAGATGTAGAGAGGATTTTAGCCGAGCTCCATGAGGGGATTTACGGCATTCATTCGGGAGGACGGACTATCGCTCATCGTGCTCTGGGGCAAGGATATTTTTAGCCATACATGCAAGCCGACGCACAGAAATACGTACAAAAATGCAGTCAGTGTCAGCGTCATGCAAAATTAATTCATGCCCCCGCTCAGGAACTCAACATCGTATCTCAACCTTGGCCATTCGCTCGTTGGGGACTTGATATCGTAGGACCCTTTCCTAAAGCTCCCGGTAATCTAATTTTTCTGCTGGTGGCCACGGATTACTTCTCTCGGTGGATCGAGGCTGTTCCACTAGCGCGTATTAGAGAACAAGAAGTGAAGAAGTTCTTGTGGGAACATATTATCTGTAGATTCGGCATTCCGCAGTCCATCATTTCTGATAACGGGAAGCAGTTCACAGGAAAACTCATCGCCGACTTTTGCCGAGAGTTGAAAATCAAGCACATCTTCTCTTCTCCTTATTATCCTCAGGGGAATGGCCTTGCCGAAGCAGCTAACAAGAACATTTTGAATGCCCTCAAGAGAAGACTGGAAGATTCCAAGGGAAAGTGGACCAGCGAATTACATAATGCGTTGTGGGGATACAGGACAACACCGCGGAGCCCTACGAACGAGACCCCGTTCTCTTTGGCATACGGGGCGGAAGCTGTTATTCCCACCGAAATCTGCCTGCCAACAACACGTTCCCGAAAGAAGCACGGAGAGAAAGACAAAACCGTCGAATTAATGGCTATTCATTTAGACTTGCTGGAAGAAAAGCGGGAAGATGCCAGCATTCAAATGAAACGGTATCAGCAACAACTACAAAAGGCATACAACAAGAAAGTACGGAAAAGGATTCTTCAAGTCGAAGATCTCGTTCTTCGAAAAGTCTTCCAAAATACACGAGAAGTCAATAGCGGAAAGCTGGGTCCCAATTGGGAAAGGCCATACATCGTGGACCGTGTCGGAAGTCCCGGGGTGTACTACCTTAAAGACCTACAAGGTAATGTAATTCAAAAGTCGTGGAACATTATGAATTTAAAACAATTTTTCCAATAAAGTTGTGCGTTATGAACATTTGACATGAGCATGTGATCAATCGTTTTATTTACATATTCAGTACTTGGTAAAATGTTCTAGATGTGTTACCACGACGGGTGCATTTCACTCGCACAGGGTACTCACCACGGGACACAGGTGGCTCATACAAAGGGATTGCCATCTGAGCATCTTGGCGGCTTATACTAATGGAATGTCCTCTGAGCATGGTGTCCCACCACAAGTTACCACGGCGAGTGCATTTCACACGAACAGGGTACTCACCACGGGACACAGGCGGCTCATACAAAGGAATTACCATCTGAGCATCTTGGCGGCTTATACTAATGGAATGTCCTCTGAGCATGGTGTCCCACCACGAGTTACCATAAGTTCGTCTTTATGAAATGGGCTTTTTGTCGAATTACGTCCGTAGTGTTAATCTGCGTCTTTGACAATCCGTTATTAGAGTGATATGGTGATTTATATTCGTTATGAGATTTATATCCAACCACGAGTTAATTATGTGCTATTTGTCTTATTTGAACGAGATGACTATTCCGGATCAATCGGTTGCAACACAATGATCATAAAAGGAGATATATATATAAAATCTTTACTGACAAGGGACAAACAAGAGTACAGCCGATACAAAATTGAAAAGAAAGGGATAGGAAGGAGGAAGGATCAGTCTTCGCCAACGTCAACGATCACGACAGCGTCATCAGGAACGATCGGAACGTTGTCGGCAGCAATGGCGGGATCGGCAGAAGCGGCTTCAGCTGGAGCCTCGGGGAGAACGGAAGATGGTCCGATAGATAACGGGGGTTGCCCCCCTCCTTGAACCTCGGGCTCTTCACCGAGCGAGATCTCCATGCCCACAGCCTCAGAACGAGTAGCCTCGTCCTTCGATTGTTGGGGAGACTCTACCAGTCATCCCGACTCTCGGAACTCGTTCATCAGTTCTCTCTCCGTCTCGACCCGGTCTTCGGCTATCAGCCGTTCCATCTCCGTCTGGAAGTGGGCTCGAAGAGACTCCGTTAAAGCCTCCTTGGCGGCTTCAACTTCCTTGTCCCTCACGGCCGCGGCCTCCTCAAGCTGTTGGGCCAATGCTGCCTTCTCGGCTTCGGTCGCCTCTAGCCGTTGACGGAGAGTGTTCACGATCTCGTCCATCTCACTGATCCGAAGGACGGACCTCTCGGCTTGTTCCATCGCCGCCTTCTCTCCTTCCATTGCCTTACGGGCTTCGTCCCGAGCTTTGTCCCGTTGTTTCACGGCTGTGACAATCGTGCCTTTAGCAGACCGCAAGTCGGCTTTAACGGACATCAGCTCGTGGTTCAGCCGTTTCACGTCCTCGGCTCCCCTCCTCTCCAGGTCAAGGACTTTGTCCCTCAGCCCATTGGAAGTACGCCTGTTTTCGGCTGTGACCTCGTACATCCCGGCGAGCATGTTGCCCAGCTAAAAAAAAAGAAGAGAAAGAAAGATGGTAAAAAAAAAAAAAAAAAAACGTACCGTGGCAACAACTCGACTCGCGGCACTGAACATCCCCATCCAGTGCAAGTCCCTCGTTGCGGCTATATCCGCTGGGAGCCTCATCACCAACATCATCGATGTGGTAATGGAATCGTGCTCCATCGCCGAATGGACGACGGTAGGACGAGTGTACCCTCTGGGGAAGACGGGATTCCACAGCTCGGCGGGGCCCCCCATGGTGATCCTCTCTCGAGGAGGGGCAGAAGAAGAAGCCACGTTTGCGGCTGGTGAGGAAGTAGAGGCCGGGACGATCGCGGGGGCAGCCGTCTCTGCCACAATAGACGAAGCGGCTACAACATCCACGGGAGAGCCGCTGCTAACGATTGGAGGCTCCTCCACGGGGGCACCACTCCCCTCGCCAATTGTTGCAGCCTGAGTAGATGACACCTCGGCGGATTCCCGTTCTCGAACCCGTTGATCATGCTCCGCTTCTCGCCGAGCTTTCTTCACCCTCAGAGCTTTGAGAGCTCCTACTCTCTCCCTTTTCTCCGCCCTCTTATCCGCCGAGGAAGGACGTGAAGGGCGGGGAGGACGAGTCAAGGCCGGAGCCTATGAAGATCGCGGTGGAAGTTGGTCAGCCATGTCGTCGTCTATCTCCTCGTCAAGGACAGCTGCCGGTCCGAGTGGTCTCTGTGACGGTAGACGAGCTTGTCGACGAGACTTTTTAGGCAAGGTCCCTGCTCCTACAACGGACCCTGTCTCTCGAGCAGAGGACGGCTTCCAGGTGACGTAAGCGTCTCCCTTATCGCTGCGAACCCTCCGAAGCGCGTACTCTTCTTCCGCGGAAAGGTCAGAGAAATGTATCTTAGAAGCCTCTGCAGAAAAAGCGAAACATTATTAGCCGTGTAACAGGAGTACGTTTTCAAAACCGACAACGGAGAACGACTGAAAAGTAACAAACCTGAGGTAAATTCGTGGGGAACAGGACGGGCAGTCTCCGTCCTCCAAGCTCCAGAGACCACGAAAGGCATCTCCTTCCAGTCCCGTTCCACATCAGGGAGGTGTGAGATGATATCGGGGACTCTGGATTTTTGCCTCCAGGTGAAGTACGTCTTCTTTCCCTCCTCAATAACCCCGGGACACTTCACGACGTAGCGGAAGTGGAAGACGTGCCTGGCCTCTACATTGTACCCGTCTCTGTTGAACTTGTCCATTAGAGACATGTATTTGTAGAACTTCGGGTGCATTTGCCCCGGGGCAATTTGAAGGGCGGATATGACGGAGTCCGTGACGGGAGAGAGGGGAAATCGAAGTCCAGCCTCGAACTGAGCGAGGTAGACGATTGTACAGGAAGAACGATGGTCAGGAAGAACGTCTTCTTCCCCAAAATGAATGTGGACATGAGGGGGAATTTGGAAAAGGACTCGGTAATGGTCAAGTGCGTATCTGACAACTGGTTTGGTTTTGGATTTGGAAACTCCGGTGATAACACCGTGAGGGGCACTGCCTGAACAACTGGCCTCATCGGCACTGTCTACCCTAACTATTTCGGCAGACATGGTCGCAAACAATGAGAAAAAGAAAAAATATGCAGAGAAGCGACTACAGACCAAAAGGAAAAGAGGAGGATCTTACCGAAACTGTATCTAGGAAGCAAGGGGGGCACAGCCGGAGAAGAAAGAAGACCAGAACAGCAGATCGTCGGTGAGAAGAAATTCCGGCAGAGTAGCAGAATGCAAAAATTCAAATGAAGAAGATGAAGTACCAGGCTTTCGGTACTTATAGACCGGTCCATAACTCTAAGGACGATAATGACCTCAATCTGTACCGTACGCGTGTCCACGCATGCAGACAACGTGAAGGACAGGATGGTCTTCTGACCGAGTTAAGTAACCGTCGGGAAAAACGAACCGTCCGGAAGATAATGATGACAGCCTGCCAAGCATTTATGAGGTATGACGTTTCGGCACGCGCAATACAGCTGGCACGACGCTACGCCTTCGCGTACAGAGTATGTGACCTATCATTCATCCTGAGGTTAGCTGTATCTTCTCCTCCGTCGTTTCGCTATATTTATGACACTCTGAACCACGTTCAAAGTATTATAAAGGGGCAATTTGTAATGGGTAAATTTCGTAAAAACCTAAGTGTGGTAGCAACGAGCTCGTCCCCAGTGTGGTGTTATCGTTTGGGCTCATTTCCGTCGTCTCTTCGACGACGGGCCCGTTGTCGTATGGACGACGAGAACGTTGTCTGCCGAACGACGAACCCGTGGTCTCACGGACGACGGTCACGTCCTCATTCTGACGACGGACCCGTGGTCTCTTAGACGACGATCACGTCCTCGTTCTGACGACGTATCCGACGTCTTATTGCCAACGACCCCGTATCCCAACACGTAATGAGATCCGGCGCTACTGCCCAGTCGCCTGGGATTGATCTTACCTCTACGATGGTAGGTGGGAAACACTGTCTTGGCATTAAATGCAGCATTAAATGCCATTTAATGCCAGTCACCTCGGACGAGTTCCTACTCTTTGCCTGTTCTCTTTTGTATGCAGATACGCGTGCAGTACGGATGACCGGGAGATCTATCTAAAATGATTACTAAAGTACACATCAGAGATTTGAGGTGTGCATGCACATCCATGGGTGCCCATGGCCATGACAGGGGTGGCCTATAAAAACCTGTGAAAAATAGTGTGAGGGGGACGAAAATTTTGAAGAGCTAAGACCTTCAAACTCTCTGCATTTTCTTACTGTTCATCATCTTCTACACCTACTGACTTTATCATCGGAGTACAGGTCAGGGTATCACACCCTCCACTCCAACCTTCTACCGGTACACCAGAACTTGGGAGGAGCTGCTGCTGACGCGTGTCCTTTCGGTAAATTCCCCTCACAATCTACATAAGGAAAAACACTTACCATTCCTTGGTTATTTGGGACAGTCCGAAAAATATGGCTTTCAACAATGATTTTGTGTCTGTGCAACCCGTGCAAGTTATTAGAAAATATCCTATTATAATAAAGTGAATGAGATACATTGTATCATTATCAGTGTATCTCTTCACAATTAGATAGTATCAATTAAATTTGAATATTTGAATTTAGGATTTGATTAGGTATGATTAGATTAGGATTATCTTTGAGAAATCTTTTCTATATTAGGAGCCTTGGCATGAAACATCTACTTAAACCCTTTATGGTGTCATTGTAAATTACTCAAGAATTCTCAATAAATCAATTTTCTTTATGGTATCAGAGCGGGCGATCTACCTGTATTGATTTTTTTTTCCCTTTTATTGCGTGTTTCCGACGGGCGGCATTGCCGCCGCTCGTCGGGACTGAAGTTTCTCTATTCTCTTTCTTATTTTTTTGTCATCAAAGCCAACATAAATGTTAGCATGATTGGTCTAGTTTTTTTTTATTCATCTTTGATGGCTATCGTAATAAGTGTAACACCTTTTATTTTATTAAAGACCTCTCTAATGAGAGTTTTTCTTCACATTGCAAATCATTCTTCGGATGCTTTTGGGAGACGATCATGATAGCTTGATCTAGTGGGCTACCGGCTCCGATAGACTCATAAATATGAGCGGAATGCGACAAAGATAGACTTCACAGACTGACGGTGACTACCAAGCACGGATGTTTTAGCTCTTTATGCACAAATGAAGTACTCAAGTTGCACAAACCCATGAAGATTTTCAATCCACATGTGTTTGAGGGGGAATATTAGGAAATATCCTATTGTAATAAAGTGAATGAGATACATTGTATCATTATCAGTGTATCTCTTCACAATTAGATAGTATCAATTAAATTTGAATTTAGGATTTGATTAGGTATGATTAGATTAGGATTATCTTTGAGAAATCTTTCTATATTAAGAGTCTTGGCATGAAACATCTATTTAAACCTTTTATGGTGTCATTGTAAATCATCCAAGAATTTTCAATAAATCAATTTTTCTTTACAAGTTGGGTCGGGTTGGGCCTACCATAGCCCAACCCTATCTAGTAAATCCCGAGCCCAAGTCTAACCCAACCTGACCTCCAGCCGAACCTCACACAATTCAAGGTCTTAAAAGCTTAACCCTACCACGTTTCGGATTGCAGTGTTAAAAAAATGGGTTAATTACATATCAGTTCTTTATTCCAAAATGACATATAAGTGCCCCTTTCTAAAACATTGCCTTTTCAAAAGAATGGACAAAGTGGGACCTGGCGTCACCTTCACCAAACGGCTGTTAATTATCTCACTTGAAATGACAAAACTACCCATGTGTAACCTCATACTTGTGCTCCCTACTTGCAACTTACGAAGCTAATTCGTTTCTTTCCTACTCGAAAGGATTTTAACTTAATCCTCACAAAGGGCCCTCATACGTGTCCTTTTTAACAACTCATTAATTATAGTTAAGCTTAACTAAATTAGATTGCTTAATCCTAGGTGTCGCTTGCCTTACTAGCCCCCATCGTCAATGTGTTACCTAGATGCCTTTACTCATGGGCTGAGCCAGGTGTGGGCCTGTGGGAGCACGTGCCCCACTGAAATTTTGTAAAAATAGGTTTTTTTTTGTAATATAGTCATAGGGAGATTGAATCACAGCCAATCACAATTGAATTCGGGGAGAATTCAAACGCACCCACATGTCAACCCGTGTCTCATTTAACTCTTATTAAGCGTGGTTAAGATTCACTAACCCATAGAGTTCAACATATTTGTGTTATACAGATAAAATTCTGCTCAAGTTTGAAGAACTAACCACATGCAATGAAAAAATGTGCTAATGAGAGAGTTTAGATATTATTGACGTAATAGTATATTGGTGTCTCATTCGGTGAAGCTCTTCTAGAAGAACAGCAACAACAACCTCCCATTTTCTTCAACATCATATCCCCTTCTATGAAATAAGAAGACGGACAAATGCTATCAGATGACTGTGCGGTCCGTTTTCTAATTCCCTTTTAACTTTTGAGATTAATCACCGCAATAGCTCAATGAGAGCCGATTGTTGACATCAAGGGTTAGACCAAACTTACCCACAGAGAAGAAATGTTCCAGGAAACTCAAACCTATTCTGAAGAAATGTTACAGGAAACTTACCTCAAAGCTTTAGTATAGAGGGAGAGTTTCTTTTCATTGGGTGTCTCTCTTAAGACTTGCAATGGAGTTAGTCTACTTTGAGTAGAGAGAAAACGAAAAGCACAGTTAGGGCTTTATTAAGTTGAGAGAGAGCACAAGTACATGGTTATATATTGGGTAGTTTTGTCATTTCAAGTGAGATAATTAACAGCCGTTTGGTGAAGGTGACACCAGATCCCTCTTTGTCCATTCTTTTGAAATTTGGGTTTGTTAAAGGCAATTTTTTTAAAAGGGGCACTTATATGTCATTTTGAAATAAAGTAGCCTAAAAGTATTAGAAAGTACTAAAATAAGAGAGAAATTGCAAAAAAAAAGTGCTTTTTGTATTAATTAAAATTTTGATTAAAAAAAACAATAGAAACAAACCAAACTAACACAGTGAGCCTCTCAAACAAAAGAACAATATGTATTGGTAAGTAGGTTTTGATATTCAAAACTTTATATGAGTAGAGAAAAGAATGGGAAGAAGTAAGAAGCTTACCCGCGGGCGGCAGCAAGAGGCTGGAGCAATAAGGTTGTATTGGCGAGAGCAAGCGGCCGGAGCAATGCAGTGTTGAACCTAAGAAGAAATGGAATGAAGAGGAGAAGAAAAGAACCCTAAAAATATTAATGAGGGGCAAAATAAGCCTCTTTTAAGGATTATTATTATTATTGTTATTATAGATATCATTCTTTCCATAATGGGTCGTGGCAACCATTGTATGATAGGAGGCCCAAATCCTTGCCCGGCCCACTTCATCAATTAGGATCATGTTGTTGGGTCCAAGTGGCTGGTGGGTCCTTACTCCCCCTACCTATTTTCGGGCAGTGGCACTGGTATTTTCCATCCTCCTGGCTTGAATCAAGTAATTCTCATGTGTTCATAACAAATACATGACATAGATTTTATTTTTATTTTTATAATTGTACACACGAAATAGTTAAAATATATAATAATGTACACAAATATATTTCATAGCAATGCTTTTGATACATAGAAGTATTTTAGATATCCCATCCAAAAATCTGATTTGTATTATTATACGGGGAAAAATTTAGCTCTGGAGCTCGGGCATCCACAAAACATGCGGCACCTGGTGATAATTTGGGGGGAAGTCATTTCATTTTCTTCCTATCATTTTCACTTCTCCCCAACTGATATCTCTCCCCTTTAAAATGCCAGATGTCCCATGTGTTGTGGTTGCCACTGGGGTGCAACTTGGGTTGGAGAAATGGATTCATTATATCCACCAATTAAGGTTTGTGTATGCGTTATCACCAACCGACAAAAATAAAGGAAAAGAGAGATTTTGTCGATTATGCAAGATGATTTATATCAAAACATGTTAGGTTAGTTTTAAATTGTTAAATGTATTTTGTATGTGATGATAATACTTTAATAATATTGATCTCGTGTTGTGTTATTGAATTATTTACTCATTCTTCTTCTATTTTATTATATTTTTTCTTGAGTTGGGGATGATTAAATTTTGAGTTTTGGAGAGTATTTAAAAAAAAATTGATGAGAGATATCATTTACCTATATTAGTAGAGTCAGACGGTCAGAAGTTAGCTTGGTCAGTGAAGCTCTTGCAACTCATACCTAGGTGGGATTAGATCCCCATACCTCCTCCATGGAAGGCCATACCCCTACCACTCACGCAAGAAGTGGGGGTGTGAGTATTTAAAATTTAGCATGCCTAATATATAGGCTTAGAGGCATGGTAATGAATTTTGATGTACTTTAGTATGATTATCAGGATTTTATCGATGATTTGAACATTTGAAATAAAGATAAACCGGAAGCTTAAACAATTGTCAAAATTGATTTTTTATTTTTTTTTAAACACCCAGTAGGGGTGAGGGTTTGGCGGACCCCTACCAACTTATTGAAATCTCAAATATAAATACAAACCAAGGGCGGGGTGGGGGACATAAAACCAATAGCCCTAAAAACAACAAAACGGATTAGAATCTAATATTAAAGATGAAGAGCGGTCAATGCAAATAATGCCTTTCATGATCAAAAGCATATCTCGAATATTTGATAATTTTGCTCTCTAACTTCTTGCAAACTTCTTTGGACAGAAAATCAGCTACCTGGTTGTTTTCTCTATAAGTATGATGAAACATCATGTTGCACTTATCTTTTATGAGCCTAATTTTCTTCCACTAATACCATGATTTCCACGGAGGGCTCAGTAATACCATTAATCACGTCTATAATTAATTTGGAGTCACTTTCCACCATTATATTGGACAGACTGAGCTACTCAAAGTAACTGCACCCATCATAAACTGCTCTTATCTTCGCTAAGTTATTTGATGCGATGTCATAGAACTCATTGAAAGCAAGAATCATCTTTCCATTAGCATCACGAATAACTCCTCCTCCTCCACTTATTCCCGAGTTTATAATTGAAGCGTCATCAGTGTTTAGTTTAAACTAGTTTGGAGTCGAACAAAGCCACTTGGTAATTATTGGTCTTTTAAGTCTGGGAATCGCAATTTGAAGATTAAAATAAGAACACAAATCAGCTTCCTTATTGCTAAAATTACTATTAAACTTCCACTTCGTAGCAGCATCTTTAACCCATTCATTAACTCTTCTCATAGTTTCCTTAAAAGGTCTTTTGTAATTATCATACCGCGAAGAATTTCGGAAAAGCCCAATCTCCCAGCACACAAAGCCCGGAAGAACATTATAGAGAAAACTCATAACTGATCCTTCTTTTCTTACCTTGGAAAATCGCATAAGCCTTATTTGGATAGTATATTCTTCAAAACACTGAATATTCAAAGCATATCCCACTCTACTCCAAATGTAAACTGCAAGATCAACTTGACAAAAAATGTGAGATAGAGTTTCCCTGTTAGCCGCATAACAACATTCACACTTATTAGCAAATGAGATGCTTTTGGCCTGGATATTCAAGTCAATTGGAATGGTGTTGTGGAAAATTTTCCACATAAGAATCAAAATTTTCAACGAAATAGCATCTTTTGCATATATAAGGAGACCACCAAGCTTTAGGGGAAACTTCACGCACACTCTCCCAACAAGATTTTGTGGAAAATTTCCTGAAGCTTTCTTTTGTCCAAATAATCTTGTCTTCATGGTTTGAAATAGAAAGAGTTTTAATAAATAAAGCTTGTTTCTTATCATTAGGCAACAGATACATCCCATCAAATCTCTAGGAACCATTAATAATACAATCTTTAATAAGAGGGAAAGAGATAAGACATTCAGTCGCATAGTCAATTAGAGGAAGCTCATCCAGCCAAATGTCAAACCAGAAAATTAGTAGATTTTCCATCCCCAACCAACCATTTGCAATTCAGCGTCGTTTTCTTAATCCAAAAAATAATATCTTTCCAGTTTTTTTAACCCTACATGAATATATCAACCATCCAAGGGTGATTATTTTTCAAGTATTTACTTCTGAAATAGTTGCTCCACAAACCTTTTTCGAAATTAATTTTTCACGTCATCTTCATTCTGAAAGCATTTGTAACATCAACCATTTTACGAATGCCTAATCTTCCCTCATCAAGAGGTACTTTTGATATTTTATTCTAAGAAACCCAATGAGCCCTATTATTCCCTTCGCTATCATTTTAGAAGAACGAAGAAAAATACTTTCAATTATGAGGATAATACTTTTAGAAATGTTGGTTCCCATCATTGTATGAATCGGCAGAGACGATAAAACATGCTTCAAAAGAATGAATTTTCCCCCACTCGATAGCAACTTCCTTTTCCAATCTTTCATCTTCTTTCTCACCTTGTCTATGAAATAGTCAAAATAAACATTCTTCATTCGACCATTAAATATAGGGATACCCAAGTAGCGGAAAGGAAACTTTTCAACAGCAATCCCACTATTATCAATTAGCATATTCCGAGCATCTTCCAAACCCTGACAGATTTGTTATTAGCCACATACACTGATTCATTAAGTCTCTAAATCTGATTTGGGTTCCTTTAGTGGATCACAATGTAAGTTCATGCGTCCAACTTGTACAAAACTTATGAAAACAAGTATCTTAAGTCCTTTTCATGTGTCTTATGAAATCAAGTATCTTAAGTCCTTTTCATGTTTTAACACTACTTAGAGCTTAGATTTTGAGTCCGAGTCAATTTTTGAGACTTGCAGAGTAACTCAGACACTTTGATTAGGTCCAATGATAGGTTTGATTGAGGATAAGCATAAAATTTTATACACGGATTCGTCTTAAAATTTAAGCATATAAAAAAAAAAAACCCCAATTTTGAATTTTTAACCCATAAAGCCGTTTGAAGTTTTGAACTAGAGCTAGAGTATTTCGGACAAGAGCCAAACTGATAAACACAAGTTGGTGTACTAAAATTTGACCTGGGGTTGCTAAGAAGAGATGGGATCACGGTCAATCACGATTGATTGAATTTGCCGGAGAGTCTAAACACGCTCACAGGTCAACACGTGTCCCTATTAACTCTGATTAACTATGGTTAAGATTTACTAACCTTTAAGGTTCAACAAGCTAATCTTAAGTTTTTTAAAACCCTAAGGGTTAGTAATTCATAACCAGAGTTAAAAGTTTTTAATATTTTTAGAAAAACCCAAGGTTAGATTGTTGAACCCTAAGGATAGTGGATCTTAGCCACATAGTTAACAGGGACACGTGTTAACCGATAAGTGCGATTGAACTCGCCCCGAGTTCAATCGCAATTTAGTGTGGTCTGATGATCTGATCTATGCTAAAAATAGCTGCCCCTATTTTATATAGCAGAATATATTCGCTCAGGTCCACACATCATTGGACATGTGGCGATAAATAGGGGAGAAGTTATTTCATTTTCTCCACATGATTTTAACTTCTCCCCACTTGATATCTGAAGTGGAATTTTCCAGAGAAGCCACACGTCAACAGTTATCACAAGCTCTGGTTTACTGGTAGAAGGTTGAAGGTGGAGGGTTTGAACCCTGCCCTGCACTCCGATGCTAAAGTAAGTATGTGGAGAAGATGATGAGTAGTAAACAAGAGAAAAAGCAAAAGTTTAGAAGTATGAAACTTGTTGATTGCACGATGCTTTTACACTGATTCTCTGGGGGTATTTATAGGTTAAGCTCTGTATGTCCATAGATGATCATGAATGACCATGCCACTTGTTTTACACTCATTACCAAATATGTCAGACAAATCTTGAGCCTTACGTGTCACACGTGGGAGTCTACCATTAGTTCAGTTGATTTGGTTTGACAGTACGCAGAAATGACCAGCATTAAATGTCAAGATAGTGCTTTTCACCTACTATCAGAGTCAAATAATCGCCTCCTGATCACTTCCTCCTACGAGTCGGTCTCGTTGTTGACCCAAGCTCAAGTCCGTTGTGTATGCGTCAAAAGAGATTCAACACGTTTCTCATGAAGACAACGAATACGTTGTACATAAGACAATGTATACATTGTCGAGAGTAGAATGGGAACGATGCACTCAAGACAACGGTCACGTTATGAAATAGACAACGGGTACGTTTTGGACCAGACAACGGATCATTTCTCTATTTTAACCACATGAGCTACGTGTTACTTGTCGGTGATCATAACAACGAGAACAAGCTTGTTCTCCAACACTAAATTCAATTTTACAAATTTTATCCCTTACAATATCTCTCCCCATTTTATCGCTACATGTCCAATGATGTGTGGACGCCCGAGCACCCACCTCGGGCATCCGCCACAGAAAATCTAAAGCCTTCTTATACACAGTGTTGGGCAAAGAAATGATTTTATTGTAGGGGACACACAACAATTGATTGATAATATTAGTAATTGTTGATGAATTTCTACAAAATGATTAAGCAGGTATGCAATATTTTATGTTTGGAAGTTCAAGGCGTAGCCTCCGAAAGTTTTTTTTTTACGACTATACAAGCATTGTTTCTCCTTGTTTACAGGGTAATAACATTGCCCCACGACTATGCCCTATTAAATAACTTAGTATAAAAAATATAAAAATTGTTTAATGGACCACTCATTCCAGTACATAACGGAATGTTCGATCCTCATTGGTCCACGCCCTCCTTTTAAATACCCAGTAACTCTGGTTATGATTCACTCACTTCTAAGGTTCATCCATCCAACCTTGATTTTTAGGAAAAAGTATTAATCTTAATTTAGTCAAGCTTAACTATGGGTAAAAAAATATTAATCAAAAGTTTAGATGTCTCCTTAACCAATGACTATGTCCTATTAAATAATATAATAAAGTAGTATAATGTTTTTTCAAAAGTTCAAAGAGTAGTTGCTACCTTGTCCAATGATTAATATGCCTTATTAAATAACTAGTAGGCGGCATGTGTAATGCACTTGAGAAAGAGAGGAAGGGGAGAGAGACTGGGAAGAGGGACC
The DNA here is from genome assembly GCA_015143295.1 of Tetracentron sinense. Taxonomy (NCBI): domain Eukaryota; kingdom Viridiplantae; phylum Streptophyta; class Magnoliopsida; order Trochodendrales; family Trochodendraceae; genus Tetracentron; species Tetracentron sinense. The sequence continues at coordinate 24,107,159 of CM026557.1, read as the reverse complement.
TTAGTGAGGATTTCTCAGAAAAAATTAAGGAATATTTTGGGTATAGAAACTTGAGTGACATTTTGGATATAAAAAAAATTGTGAGAGATGTATAAGGTGCTTATTGAAATATGATGTTGAAACATTTTAAGAACCAGAAAAGTTTCAGAGACATTTTGGATGTAGCAAAGAAAGGAGGTAGGCGGGGCTTTGGCAAGACTTTCTTCTTTCAGAGCATTTTGCCAAGAGAGCGAAGAATTCAATTATGCCACTGAGGTTGCTATGTGTCCCTTTTAACACTACTTAATTGTGATTAAGATTCACCCACATCTATGGTTCATCCACAGGGGTCGGTGATTCTTAACCCCAATTGGAGTCCCGTTACGTCCTTGAGGTTGTCATTTGTCTCTTTTGATACCCTTTAATTGTGTTTAAAATTCATCTACCCCTAGAGTTCACCCACCTTGCCTTGTGCATAGAGAGCCCAACCATATGTTAAGTTTATGTTAAGTATATAGTTGACTGCATTTGTCAATAAATTAAATATATACTATGAGTCATTGGGTCTGGTATGTGGAGCCCAACCAAATTATATAATGGGTCAGTAAAGCAAATCCCAAATGTGATCCATAGGGTCCAAAGATCAATCCATACCCGTTAAAATGCAAGCGGGTTCAGCCTGGTTGAAGGGTCAGGTGACTCGGGTAAGAAATGTCCATCCTTTGATGGCAAAAGTTTTCATAGAAACCAAGATTTTGTGAGATAAGACTTCCTATGTTTGTTTTGGTTGGGATAAAATAAGTGAAAAAAGAGAATAAAAGAAATTTGGACAAAGCATAATTAAGAATTGTATTAAAAATCTAATTTTTGTTTTGTTCTCTATTTTTTCATCTATTTTATCGGCAACCAAACATTCGTTAAAGGTGTGTTCATTTGCCAAGAAAATGAAAGAAAGTAAAAAAAAAATAGGGGAGAGAAGTGTTCGGTTAAAAGGAAAAGAAACTGCAAGAATCTGTGGGGGGGCCACAGATTTTTGTCTTTTAGTGCATAACTTTCTTTCAAAATTTTCATTCAAAAAGGTAAGTTCTTTTGCAAGAAAGTAATGTTAAAAGTTTTGAATTCCTATTTTGTCATTAACTAATGTCACATCATCTATTATATCATATAAAAATGAATTATTAAAAAGGGTAATTTAGAAATATCAACCTACTTTCTTTCATTTTATTTTCTTTGATAGCAAACACGTAAAAGAAAATTCATTTTCTTTTCTATCACTTTCTTTTATTTTACTTTCTCTTATTTTCTTTTCTCACCCATTTCTTGCAAAATGATCGGACCCTAAAGCTATGTTTGGTTGTCGAGAAAATAAGTGAAAATATGAAAAAGAAAAGAAAATTTTGAATTTGTAATACAATTTTTAGTTGAATTTTGTCTCATTTTCTTTTATTTTCCATATTTTTACTTATTTTCTCGGCAACCAAACATGGGTTAAGGGTATGTTCGTTTGGCGAGAAAGTGGGTGAAAGAAAAAAAAAAAACTTAAATTTTCTCGCAAAATATCCATCAAATGATAGATAAAGCTTTTGGGAGAAAGTTTGTGACTACTAAAAAAGTGCAAAAAACATAAAAGTTTGTTTCTTGTAAAACCAAACATAAGAAAAGTACAAGAAAATAGACTTTTCTTTTACATTTCCACACTTTTCGCTAAACGAACACACCCTAAGAGAATCATCACGGGTGTCAACCAACACAGGTGTCACCCACCATGTATGAAATACAAAAAGAAAACAGCTAGAAACGCATGTTTGTCCATACTCCATACCATCTAATGCCACCTACAAATGCTCACATATTGCCGTGTTACAGACGTAGAAGAACATGTCAACCATGTGATATATGGATTTCGATTATAACTACACTCTACGCTCTGGTTGAAGCTTCATAAATGCTCTGGCTTCCACTTCCAATAAGGGAAAGGAATGAAATGCAAGCATCACATTTGGCTAAGACTTGTGAACAATAGTCTTGTGGGTCCCACTTCCATTGGATCCTTTTCTTTCTGGGTTGCTTCTTAGCCTCTCCCACGCCACATATATATAAAACGAAATAAGAGGTTTAGAAAACTTGTTAGGTTTTCTCCTGCAATGCCTGGAAATAGGGTTTTATAAATCTTCTTCAGCTTAATTTCTAAATAATGAAATAAAACAAGTGTTGTTGGAATTGTTAGGTGGTGTACATGTGATTCAATTGTTATATGCTGGCAAAGACACTCCATATACTTGTATCCTTTTGTGGTGTTTTTATTTTCTTCTTCTTTTGGTTTCTTTTTTAATGCCTTATTCTAATTATTTGGCATCGCAAAAGGAGAGCATATGAGCAGCAGCTTATGTTAAGTAGCCCATTGGCCTACAAGCTATTGGTCATCTTCAATAAAAAGAAGGGTCAGGATTTTCACAAGTTCAACTTGAGAGAATCTCTCAAGTTTTCACTCACCTATTCTCTCAAGTTCAACTTGAGAGAATCTCCGAAGTTGGGACCCCTAGAAGTCGCCATGTGTCTCCTTTGACACCCCTTAACCATAGTTAAGGTTCACCCACCCCATGGGTTCACTCACCCATCCTTGGTTGTTTTTTTTTTAATATTAATTATTATTTTTTAAATTAAAAAACTGTTTTTAATATTAAAAAACTCTAAAAACAGTTTTTTAATTTAAAAAATAATAATTAATATAAAAAAAAAAAAAAACCAAGGATAGGTGAGTGAACCCATGGGATGGGTGAACCTTACCCATGGTTAAGAGGTGTCAAAGGAGACACGTGGCAACCTCTAGGGGTTCAGGTTCAAACTTGAGAGATTCTCTCAAGTTGAACACGAGAGAATCCTGGGCCTAAAAGGAAATAGTTTTGTTCTCAAAGCATCATTCGTGACGTCCTTAAAAAAAAAACAAATTAGTTTTTGCCTTTTCTTTGGGGTGGAACAATAGGGCTGTTACTCATCTCCGAAAAAAGTATGGCAAAACTTCACATATAAGTTCGGCTCAAAGCATAAAATTGCCTGAACTAGTAAGCCCAAGTCTAATCCTCAAATGAAGCAAATCGTATGTGTTGTTTACTGGGCATGTAGTCAAGGGGTTGAAATATCTTAAGGAATATTCTTAGGATATTCTAAAGAATATTTTTATTAAAAATAATTTTTTTTATTTTTTTTTGGCGGCGTGCATTGCTCTCCGATTTACCGAAAACCTGATTTCTCGTTTTAAATCTGATTTGAGCCCAGAAATAGCCGAAATTCAACTGATAAAATCCAGAAAAATATTTTAGATAAAAATTCAAATTTTCAGAAAATTTTAGGGGCATTTTGGTCATTTTGAACTCCAGGGGTAATTTGGTCATTTTCATCATTTTAGGCTCGATTTGATCTCAAACACAGCCGAAATTGAACTGATAAAATCCAGAAAAATATTTTAGATAAAATGTGAGTTTTTCAAAACTTTAGGGGTATTTTAGTCATTTTGAACTCTCTGGGTATTTTGGTCATTTTTTACCTCAGTGGCGTTTCTGAAAATCGAAGCACAGGGAAAGAGGGTTTTAAAAGTGAGTTTTTGAAAGAGTTTTTAAAGGTGTGGAAATAGAAAATGGGGGTGCAAAATTGGGGTGCTTACAAGGTTGTTGTTTTAAACTTTAAAATACGTTTTAAACGCGTACTCCGTTTTATACACGTTTAAAACAATTTTTAACCAAAAAAAGAAGAAGGTTAAAACGTGTTTTAAGAGTTACGAGACGATGTATTAGGGTAAAACGTTAACCTCGTCTCTCGCTCTGGTCTCAAGTCTTAACTCTATCGTCTCTCACTCGACTGCTCTCCTGTGAAACCTCTCTCCGGCAATGATAAGTCTCTCTCTCTTTCTCTTTCTTGGGTTATCCCCCTTTAATGTCTAGTTTATCTCCTTAGCTAAGATTATGAGAGACTAGCTTCGATTCTACCCAAGAGTCACCCATATTTCATACACGGAATTCTTTTAACGCGTAAACCATCTTGTGATGCTTTTGAGAACTTCATGTCTAGAGGTATATGAGTTAATCAGTTTATGTACAAATTAGGGAGGAGTATTCCTCCTTATCCTTTGCATCTGTGTGGTTTAAATCTTATGTGGTTGCTTTCGTTTTGCAATTGTGTAGGCTTAAATTATGAGTTAAATGATTAGTAGTTAGTATTATATTTATATATGATTAGTAGTTAGTATTATGTTTATATATATATATATATATATATATATAATTATTTATTATTATTTTTAACTCCCCGTATTTTTCCCGTGTTTTACCATTTAAAACTCGTACTTCCCGAACGTATCATTGTCGTTTAATACCCGTACCCGTACTTGGTGACTATGCTCACTAGTAGGGTTAAGCAATCTTAGCTTGATTTTTAAAAAATAAAAAAAAAAAAAATATTAATTCTAATTTTCTTAACATTAACCATAAATAAAAGAGTGTCACAAGGGACAATGGCCATGGCATTAGACGACATAGTCTAATGCATGGTGTCCTAATCATTGCCCCCTATCAAAATCAAAGGCAGTTTCATCAACTTCGTAATGATAAGCTAGGTGTGTTTTCGAGCTGCGTTGAGCCAAGCTTTGCCCCACTCGGCTCGGATCGGCTTGAAAGAGGTTTACTTTAGGCTCGAGCTCGGATTGAAATTAATGGTGCTTGAAAAATCGGCTCGAATCTTGGCTCGGATTCAAAAGGCTTGGCTCGAGCCGAGCTTACCTTGGCTCGAGCTCAACTTGATTTATTTATAAGTAATTTAAAATAAAATAATATATATATGTAATTTTTTTTTTTTACATAATATTCAAGTCGAGCTCGAGCTCTAGCTCGGGCCGAATCGAGCTTAATCGAGCCGAACTTTAAGCTGAGCCAAATCAGCTGAGCCAAATCAAACAAGTCGTGGTCCGAGCTTGGTATGAATACATTTCAAGCTTGAAAACTTAGCTCAGCTCAGCCCAATCGAGCCACATATTCGAGCTTGATCGAGCTAACAAAGTTGAGCAATCGAGCAAGCCCGGCTTGTGTGCAACCCTACTCTTAGCCTCCACTCCACGTCCACTTGTCTATTCTGCATGAAAGAGTACTTTAACAATTGCAAATTGGCAAGTGATTGGTGGAGACTAAGAGTATGGGTTGGAGAGTAGGGTTGCATTCGTAAGTATAAAAAAGGACAACATGTACCGTTAGTATCGTAGGGGATTTCAAGCAGGTTTCACACCTGCCCTTTAGTCTGCTGGCAAGAACGTGTATTCTCACTTGTGAAGTCCAAGATCGTATCCCGTGAGGGTGTGGCAGTTGTTAGAGCCCACCGATGAGCCAACTAACATGCTTGGCATATACATGGGGAATCCTATCCTTCACTGTACTAGAGAATTTATTAACCTTTAAATGAATATCATTCTATTATGTTAAGGACTTTCCTACTGATACCGCAAAAGGCTGAGACCACACCGGGCCATGCTTGTGATGCACAGATCTCAAATTTTCATTAAATCTGTTTTTAAAATTTTAAGATCTATGCATCATATGTACGGTCTCGGCCCTTTGGGGTCTCACTAGCATTTTCCTTATGTTACATAGAAGGGCATTTTGGTATGATGGTGCCTGTTTTTTGACATATTTAAGGTTGACCGTAAATTTTAATTAAGATAAGATTTGAGGTAAGGCTACACACAAGTCAAGCTGACTCTTCAGCTTGGTTCAAAATATTATTTATATATATATATGAATTTCATCTCCAACTGTCCGTAGATGGAAATCTGTGTAATTGACCCTAAGTCTCTACTCTCAGGACTGTGTTGATTTTGATTTATGAAAAAAACAGTTTTTGATTTGGTTTTAATAAAATAAAGATTGGGTTTTAATGCTTTGGGTTAAAACCTTTTGATTAGATTTAAACGGTTGTTTTACACAAGTTGTTTTGGAAAGAAAAACCATGTTTTCAAAAGTAAATTGTTCACTAATTTATTAGTCTCAAATCATATATTTATGAGAGTTGAAACCACTTAATAAGTATTTTTCTCTCATTAGAGATTGTTCTCTTGTGTGTGCTCATACACTAAATATGGCTGCATTCGCGAGATGTATCGTATCGAGCACGAAATGCGCACATGAGTGTGATGGTGGCTCGGATTCCGTGATCCATTACGGATCATGGGTGTGCATCCAGGTTCGATGGACATGGTGGGCTATTTAATGGGTTAGTTGGAAAAACCTAAGAGACTCATTAAGTGAATCGGTTACAAAGCCCAAGTGGCTCCCAGGACAAGCCCTTGCCTATATAAGGTGAGGATGAGGAGGAGAGTTTTGCACAACTGAGAACTCGTATCATACCTCTGCCAGATTGAGCCCAGAAAGAGAGCCCAACCCAGAGAAGAAGATTTAGACCTCCATTGGAAATCTGAAACTCATATCAAGGTTAAAAACAACTCAACCCAAATAGACAGATCAGAGATAGTCAATCCTCGGATTGGATATCAGTATTATACAACATAGAAGCTTCTCTTACTAAGGAATAGAATTTGACCAGTCCATTCGGATCAATCGATCCTCTATTACCAAATAGAGAAGTGATCTGACGCTTAGTTTGGCCGGTTGAGGATCGCTTTGTAACTAACCAGAGCACTGTCCGGATTTACCAAGAACAAAGAACAGAAGGAGAACTCGGTCAGTGTAGCAATAGACCGACCCTTGGGCACTGTAACCAAACAGAGCGTGTTGACAAGATGTTTCCAAATGGTGTGTCTCTTCGGAACTGATTCCAAAATTCTCAGAACCTAGATTCCAAAATTCTCATTGGTTTCCAGAATCCATACAGATCCAATTTTGGAATTGTTATAGAATCGCTCCTAAAGAGTAATTATGTTTGACAATCACTTGTGATAGCCTATTTTGGTTTATACATTGTGTAATCATTTATTATTCTTGTAAATGAATAACTTAAACCTTAACTGCAATAACAATTGTGGGCATTACAAAAAAAGGTTTAAGAATTGTTCTTACCTGATAGTACAGATTTGTATAGGAATCGATTTTTGGCTAGGTTGAATCTCATGGATAGAGTTTCCATAATCTCTTGCACAAACTGGAGGCTTCAACTATCTTCAAGAAGCACTTGTTGTGCCTCTTAGCCATATTGATTAAGATTTTGTGGTTTTCATGTGTAAACTATTTGAAGTAACCGACCAACATATTGTATATGAATGTATTAAATTTTGGTTAATTTTTGGTATTGTAATTTTATAATAAACACTTTTATTAAATTAAATTAAATAATTTCATGAATTAAACTTGAGTCAACCTAACTCGACTCTGACTGAACAAAGTTCAAGTGCTATCAAACTTGTTCAAGCCAAAGTCCAAGCCCTAAACATTCGAGATCGAATCAAGCTCAAAACAAACTTGCCCTAAACATATGAGATCAAATCAAGCTCAAGACGAACTTGCCCTAAACATATGAGACCGAATCAAGCTGAAGCCAAACTCAAACAAATTCAAGCCAAGCTCAAGTCACCCCTAATTTGAGGAGTGCTAACCCTATTCTTAGGCATTTTCTACACTCAAACTTAATTACCAATATTTGTTTTTTTGGCTAAAAGCAATACCTCTTAATTTTTATTAGACCATTCAACTTACCTTACGATATGCACTATCATATAAAATAAAAGAGGTTTTGTCAACGTAGATGCAATCCCTATTGTACAATACGGGTCTCACATTTCTCCTAACATCTTACCTATTCTTTTCGGCGTTGGATTGTCTCTGGCCAATGCCAATGCAAGAATTTTAGTTTCATGTTTCCACGCATCATCCATGTGGCGATAAAAAGGTGAGAAGTCATTTTATTTTATCCTCATGTTTTTAACTTCTCCTCAATTGATACCTCTCCCCCTTTTTATTGCCACATGGTGGATGATGTATGGAGCGACCAAAATTCTGGCATCTGCCAGAGACAATCTGATGCCATTATTTTCCTTGGGTTATCAAAATATCATCCGTGGAATAAACACCTTTATAATTGTTCCTACCTCATATGGGTGAGGCGTGAGATCCTAAGAACAAGCCTCATATGACGAAACTCTCTAAAAGAATGTAGAAAGATATAGGGAAGGGATTTAAAACTCTCAAAAGTACCTACTATTAAGAGTTGAGCCGTTTGATTTTCAAACGGTGTCAAACTTTAAGTGGGGCTCACCATTTAATGCATGTGTGCCTTGGCATGGTTGGATTCGTAAAACTCTCGAGAGTTGAGCCATTTGATTGAAAATCAAACGGTGTCAAACATTGAGTGGAGCCCACCATTTAATGCATGTGTGCCTAGACATGGTTGGATTATCAACCAGACGAAGTCACACCATTCCAATGTGACGCCCCGAACCCGCACCTTAGGGAAAACATGTTCCGAGACGCGCGTCCGATCGTCATTACCACACAGCGGAAGACTTTGCCCGGGAAAATGTGAGAATTTTTAACTTTTCTTATGAGCTTACATAAACAATAACAATTGGTCATCACAATAACTCATCATAAGAAAATGCGTTACCTTACTTGCTACAGTAGCTTTTACTTTTGATGCTACTAATGTGTCAGTACACTTTCCAGAGTCTATCATGCGTAGCTCCTTGCTAATCGGCAAACGCTTCCAAATCTGAAGACATAAACTAAGAGGTGAGCTATAGAGCCCAGCAAAATCCACAGTCTATCTAAACTATTTTCCACATAGGAATAATCATCAATAATGATACAATTCAATTCTCATATTATAATAATACATAATATCTTAATTCATGACCCAAGGTCACTCAGGGCTATTTCTCCCTATTCCAAGGTTCCCAACCTATAAGTGCCAAGTTCACTCAATCATTGTTCATGACACCAAGCTATCGTTCCAGATAATAACTCACGTTCTTTTCTTGAATCCGCAAACTCATTATCCATTTCAGAATCCGTTACCATTGCAAAACCCTGTTACCATGGTGTCTCATACCACTATGATAACTATTGAGATCAATCGGCTTACACCCAGTGAAATCCAACCTCGAGTCTTTAGACTCAATACAACATTGAGTCCTTAGACTCAACACACAATCCATAACTTGTACCATCTCAAGACATACTTCAGTACAGTGATCCCCATTCTTCAACCTGTCTTGGGTCATCCTTTGAATTCACAGGGCCTTTCATCTCAAAGTAACTTGCCTTTCGGGACTCAACCTATTTTTGGGTCATCCTTGAATCAACAAGACCTTTCATCTTAATGTATCTTATTACCCTTAAACTCACCCTATATTGGGTCATCCTCTGATGAATTCACAAGGCCTTTCACCTCAAGGTATTGTTGGAACATTATCCGGGCATTCACCCGCTAGAATCAACACAAATCATCTAATCTAAGCCAATGTGGGGAACCTATCCTCACGGCATCAACATTAATGAAAATGAGAGAAAATGAGAGGGCTGGCCCCTCTATATATAGGCCAAGACCTCGCCTACATGGAGAGGCCATGTGCACATGGGCCCGATGACGTGGTCGTTGGCCGGTTGACCGGTTTTCACTTTTTCGCACGTACACGGCCCTCGTAACCCTACTAAATGACTTCCGATATTGATGAAACTTTAGGTGACCGAACTTGGGACAATCCGACACCCGTTATATAAATTTTGGGGAAAAATGTTAAGTTTTGACTATAAAAAGTAAGTATGGAAGAAAATTACAAAACCCGCAAATTTCCTGATTTTGGACATAGAACACGCTGTAATTCTTCATTTGAGATAATGAACTGCCAAAACAACAGAAAATCAACCACAAGGTCTACCGACACGCAGTGGTATAAGTTTTATTGATTTCTATTAGAATACCTGACAAATATTAAGCCCCAACTGAACTTCAAAAATCTGTGAATTTCCTGGTTTTCTTGATTTTCTTATGTACAAGGCTCCCACGGTCTTGCGAATCGATGCGCGATGGAATCGGTACGACGGGTGATCGTCCTGATAACCGACCAGTACGATTTGTGCGATTTCTAGAGAAAAACACTAAAGTTTTATCTGTGCAACTCAGTCCCGAGCAAAAACCCATTTTCCACAAAATTTATCAAACACTTAACTAGTTAACCTCAGTTAAGGACCCATAAACCCATAATTTTATTATATTAAAATTACGGGCCGTTACAATCTCCCCTCCTTACAAAAATTTCGTCCTCGAAATTTGATTAATCCATCTCTCCAATCATGGAGGGTATGCATACAATATTTTAGCTCTCTCATCTCATCCTTACAACGTGAATTCGCAAACAATAATAATAGCAATTATAACTATAACGATATAACTATTCATTTCAACAAAAACTATATGTCATTCATTTTGTCGATCAGTACACAAAATGATCGACCATATACAATTATCTTTATCGATCCTACATCATATTTCCTTCATAATTCCTCAAAAACTTATGCATAATGATAGGAAAGTTAATTGATGGGATCTTTTCCTTGAACTTTCCTTTCCTTCCTCTGATTCTTTCTTTCTTGTCTTCTTCTCCTTCTTGCTTTTATATGAGGGTTATCGCCTTGTTGAACCTCTTCCTGTATAACGGCGAAAACATGTCCCTTTTCGCCTGCGATTAACTACTGCATAAGAGTTGGGCAATCTTTCTTAATGTGTCTTGACTTGCCGCACTGATAACAATATGCAACTCTACATTCAACAGTGCGATGGTTTTGACCATAATGCCCACACTTTCAAGATTTAACTTGCTTTGTAGCATGTACTGTCGCACCCCAAAATACCCCTTATGAGTCAAGGGATACTTTAGGTATGACTATACATACCTGCCAAACCATCCTATAATGGACAAGGTAATAACATACTAAATCGAGACACGATACAAAGTGCGAAAGCTAAAAATAGTGTGGAAGCGTAAAACATCTTTTTCCTTTCTATATATGAGGTCTGTATTCCAAGTTAGGTACAAAACATAACAAGTGCAGGTTGACATGCCCACCATCAAAATACAAAAAGATAAAAGTCTCTCTCTCTATCTCCATACACCCTACTCACGGTAGTCTAGATATGGCCACACATCTAGATCTCTATCCTCTTGTGGCTGAAGTGGAATAGGCACCGCCTCCTCGATGTACTCTTCCTCAACCCACAGCTCAGGGTTGAAGGCATCCACCGGACCTGTCGACATGAAATGTACGGCTGAGTATGGAATACTTAGCGAGTACAAGCTACTAACTGACAATAGTAATAACTAACTACAATAGGAATACACAACACAATTCATAACATCAAATTTAAAGCAATACTATGACATGACATGCATGGAACAATGCAAAACCTCCAATAAAACTCATACTTAAAGGTCATGACTTGTTCTTGAAAATAGCTTTTCGTGTTTTTCAAACTTGTTGTCATGTTAAAAACATTGTTCTTGTCTTGTTCTTGTCTCGTAGGAATCACACATGTCTTATCTTATTCTTATTTGGAATCACTTGTCATGTCTTGACTTGCCTTGTCATGCTTATCTTGTGAGCCAGATGTTAATGCCCTTGTAGCGACTTGTGAGCCAGATTCATTAGTATCCTTCAGCGAAATATAGAAAGTAACTTGTGAGCCGGATACATAAGTATCCCTCAGTGAAATAGAAAAGGCACACCAACATCCTTGACCGGCCCTCTGTCCGGCATTATCAACTTGTTTACTTGTGAGCCAGGTATGACATATCCGAGGGATATGCCCTACCCTTGACTGGCCTGATGTCCAGATTTAACAACTTGTTTACTTGTGAGCCAGGTATGACATATCATGGGGATATGCCCTACCCTTGATTGGCCCGATGTCCGGCTTTATCATGTGTTTCGTGAATCACGTGTCTTGTTCTTGTTTGGTTTCTCATATACATGTACTTTAAAAAACCTCGGTTAATGCATGCATGCGTGTGTGTGTATCAATTTGTAGTAATCATGATGACATGAATAATTCAAGAATGTCATATAGCATTGATATTTCTTCCATACTTATGTGAGAATTTAGGAACATATACATGGCATTTGGTCAAAATTATCATTTAAGACACCCCACCATTCATGCAATTTATAGTCTTGATTTAACACATTAAATTTCCATACAATCATTTCATAAAACGCGTGGTGTTCATCCTTTCGTTAAGTCTTTTTCTTCCATTTTCATCATTTATATTTCATCATCATCAAACATCAAAAGTACGTTTATTATGTATACTATGCCCTTCCACCCTTTTTCATCACACATCATTCATCACACCACATGGCATCCAATCACCTCAACCACACATTCACCCCTTCCATCATTCAATATTTAGTTTATCTTATATATGTAGGGAATTATTAGTTTAAGGCAAGAATGGGGTTACACATACTCAAATCATCATCATTTGGAAAGAAATCCTAGGTTATTACTAAGTGAGCTAGGAGAGTGTACTAACCTTGAGGATTCCTCCAAATTTTGAAGAAAACCCTTGATTGTAGGAAGCCCTTGAGTAGAAATCTCTAAGCTTGATGGAGGAGGATCCTCGCTTAAGAATATTCAAGCTTTTGAGCTCCCTTGATCTCAAATCCAAAACCCCTCTTGGATTTCCCTCAATCTCCTCTTTCTCTCCCTTAGGTTTAGGAAAACCCCCAAATGAAATCTCACTTATAAGCCAAGGGTTTAAAACCCTCAATTTCGTGTCTAGCACCCGCGTGCGATCGATCGCATACCAACTGCGATCGATCGTGGATTCCAGTGCGATCGATTGCACATGGAGGCGATCTGTCACACTTGAACCCGAAGGTTTAGTCAAATTTTTCCCTGTATGCAATCGATCGCACACCACTTGTAATTCGCAGACCCCTGTGCGATCTATCACACCTGGAGGCTACCTATCACATATGGACCCGAACCTTTTTGTCATTTTTCCACTGGCTGCGATCGATCCCACCATACTTGCAATCGATCGTACTCTCCAATTTTTCTGGATTTTCACCTGCAGACCCCCTTAGGGTGTTTCCAAATCTATTTCCATCATCCTTAGGGTACTAAACCCCTTTCTTCATGCTGCCCATAGGTCACTAACATCCATTTTCTCATAAAATACCAATTTTAAATACGTGGAAAGCCATTTGGCCATGAAAACACTATTCATTGCCATGAAAAGTTTTGGGGTTCTACATGTACCCTATTATAACTTTCAAGTTTCCTTTTTCGATTCGTTATCCTCTATTCTAGTTGATTTATTTCCCTCGTCCATAAAAGACTTTTATATTTCCTCATGCACTTTCTCCACTCTTAATGCTCAGATTAAAATTTTTGGAAAAGAGGCAAACTTTTGAACAACAAATTTTCCCTTAATTGTTGGATTCAAACCATCCTGAACTTGTCGACTTTCCATTGTTCGTCCTCAACAAGTCTTGTTGCAAATCGTGAGAGTTGATTGAATTTCTGTTTATCTTCTTCCATAGTCTAAGTACAAAATATTTAGCAAGACCAGTTACGACATTCCAAAATAATATCAAACGTTTTCTCGCCCTTTTCAATGTCCTATCCTAGTGATAACTTCCTAGTTGGGCAGTGCTTCTTCATATGCCCTGGTTCACCACACTTAAAACAATTTCCTACCCTGTAATTCTTTGCTCGATTATGTCACCTCCCATGTTCGTAATTTCCACACTTTACTTTTTCCATCGTCCTACCTTAGTCAAAGTCTTCAAACTTCCTCTTTTTGCCCTCATTTTCAGTTCCTTTATTCGTCAAGGATTCCTTCATCTCACCATGAGCTTTCTCCATCTTATTTTCACTTCCTTGTTCTAGTACTACGTTACTAGCAGCACGGCTCCGAGACTGCCGTAGTTGCCATCAGCCTAGCTAGAGTGATAATCGCCTCAAATATTCCGGCTACAGCATCCTCGAACATCTGGGTTTGCTTGGACGTCATTATATTCTTAGTCATGAGAGAAATCACAATCTATTATCCTAAACTTAGTATATCGTACAGATAAAAATGACCTCTCACATTCATCTGGAGAGGGTCTATATCCCTAGCGTTCGTTCCTATTACAACGTATGGTTTCAAATCCTTATCAGATTCAAAACCGTTGCCACATGTGACATCTAATTGCGTCTAGTACCTAATTAAATTTTCCGTCAAGTAAGATTTGTTATGATGGTTATTGCAATAGCTCTTATACCACCTGTGACACCCTGAACCCGTGTCTTAGGGAAAACATATTCCGAGACACACGCCCGATCGTCATTACCACACAACGGAAGACTTTGCCCTCAAATATGAGAATTTTCAACTTTTCTTATGAGCTTACATAAGCAATAACAACTGGTCATCACAATAACTCATCATAAGCAAATGCGTTACCTCACTTGCTATTTTAGCTTTTACTTTTAGCGCCACTAATGCGCTAGTACTCTTTCCAAAATCTATCACACGTAGCTCCTTTCCAATCAGCAACCATTTCCAAATCTGAAGACATAAAATAAGAGATGAGCTATAGAGCCCCACAAAATCTACAATCCATCTAAACTATTTTTCACATAGTAATAATCATCAATAACAATATAGTATTACAATTCAATTCTCATATTATAATAATATATAATATTTTAATTCATGACCGGAGCTCACCCAGGGCTATTTCTTCTTATTCCAAGATTCTCAGCCTCGAAGTGCCAAGTTCACTCAATCATCATTCATGACACCAGGCTATCGTTCTAGATAACAACTCACGATCTTTTCTTGAGTCCATAGACTCATTATCCATTTCAGAATCCATTACCATCGCAAAACCCTGTTACCATGGTGTCCCATACCACCATGATAACTATTGAGATCAACTGGCTTACACCCAATGAAATCCAACCTCGAGTCTTTAGACTCAACACAAACTTAAGTCCTTAGGCTCAACACACAATCCATAACTTGTATCATCTCAAGACATACTTAAGTACAGTGATCTTCATTCATCAACATGTCTTAGGTCATCTTTTGAATTCATGGGATCTTTCTCCTCAAAGTATCTTGCCTTTCGAGACTCGTCCTATTTTTGGGTCATCCTTGAATCCACAATGCCTTTCACCTTAATGTATCTTGTTGAAAAAATTCGGTGAATCTCAAATCTATGGTTTGAGTCAAAAACTCACAAATCCAAGAGGGGAAGGTTAGGTCTCCCTGTAAGTCTATCTACCATTTTTGATATTTTAACAATTAAGTTATCAATTAAGGGATGATCTACTTTAAAGTATGGAATAGGAAAAACAATCAAACCACAACACAAGGATTTTATGTGGAAACCCTTCCGGGAAAAACCACGGGACCTAGTCAAGCCAAGAGATATCACTAAGACAAAGTCAACAAGAACTTACAAGACTCAAACTTGACTCCTTCGGACTCGACACTACGATCCTTCAGTTCTTAGTCCTTCACATCTTGAAAAGTCATCACGTACTCACAAGTCTCGTGATCAACCGCAGCCGCTCGTACTTCTCTTTGTGTCTCGAAAACAACCACAATCTTCCGATCGATCTCCGTCAATGACGGCTTCAGATTCCACCGACCAAATCACACATCCACGATCTTTCTCGGATCAATCTCCTTCGCAAAGGCTCTGGAACACTCCGGCCAAGAATTTCTTTCCAAAATGGGTTGATGGTTTGATTAAAATCAAATCCTAGATGGACTCCTTCAATGGAAGAGTCCAAGCAAGCAATAATGGAGCTTTTGGCTTACAACCTCTAGGATGGAAGGAACTAATAAAGGGGAGTTGAACAAATAGTTTCCAGAGTTTTTATGAACTCTAGATATAGTTAAAAACAATCTCTATACTCTCCCAAAGTTGTATTCCATGAACTAGAGGGGTTCTCATTAAATAGACACCCAAAAACAAAGTTTAGAAGTTGCTAAAAACCCAAAAAATGCAAGAAATCGAATTGGTAAGATTCCCTTATTAGGGTCAACCCAAAGGTGCACTTGGATTGACCCAAGTGTCTTCCTGGGTCGACCTTGGGTATTTGCACTCTCTGGCCATTTTTACCATACATTTTTTTCGAAACTCAGGGTCGACCCAAAGTGCTCAGGGTCAACCTTGAGGTTAAAACCTGTTTTTAAAAATTCATTTTTAGCTCTTGCTCCCTTCATGAAAGTTGTAGATCTTTTTGATGTGATCGATTTGATATATTATGGAGCAAAATCTAAGCTACAGTTTGGGAGATATGCTACCTACAATCAATCTTGGTTTTTTAAAACATTTCAGAATTTTTAACTTGTTATGCACTACATATCTCATCACCTAGGGTCCATATGATTAATCTAAGACCATTTTCACCTAAAATATCATATTATGTTTATTCTAAGTCAATTCCCACCTAAGGTAACATGGTATCTAGGTCACTTACCATCCTATGAGTGAAACGAAGGAAATGATCAACCGAGTCTTCAATGGTCTTCAACTTCACTTGTCGTGGATGCTTGAAGGCAATGACACAAGATACACATCTAAACACCTAGACTCAATTGTTTTGACACCGGAATAATCCAACACTAAAACATGGACTTTACACTTGTTACCCTTAAACTCACCCTATCTTGGGTCATCCTCTGCTAAACCCACAAGGCCTTTCACCTCAGGGTATTGTTGGAATATAAACCAGGCCTTCACCCGTAGAATCAACACAAATCATCTGATCTCAGCCAATGTGGAAACCTGTCCTCACGACATCCACTATCAGAATACACAACCATTTTATCTCAGCTAATGTGGGGAACCTATCCTCACGACGTCCACTATCAGATAACACAACCATCTGATCTCAGCCAATGTGGGGAACCTATCCTTACGGCATCCACTATCAGATGACACAACCTTCTATTGTCATCCTAACCTCTATTAGGTGCGTACCTACCCATACAAGCTAATGCCCCCTCGAGGTAGTGTCATTGAGTTCATAAACTCAATACATCAATAGGTCCGTAGACACCAATCAATCCTGGACCCATAGGCCCAATGTCATCCTAACTCTCCCAATTATCAGTCATGGAGGATCTCGAACTTTTGATAGATACCGCATCTCCGGAAGCCAAGAGGGACCATAGATAGCATTCACAACGATTAGGTTTTCTAACTATAGGAAATCCCCAATTAATCTAAGGCCTTCTCTACCACTTCAGGGTAGGTAGCATGCCTGAAAATGGAAACCTTCTTCATAATAACATCCTTGAGCCCTTGCTCAAATCTTCTCGCCTTCATTGCCTCAGTAGCAACCATATGAGGCGCAAATCTCGACAATTCTGAGAACTTGGCCTCATAAGCGGCCACAGACATCGAACCTTGCTGAAGGTTGATGAATTCTCTCTCTTTCTTTTCCCGTGCACCGATCGGAAAATACTTCTTGTAAAAAGTATCTTTGAACTCCTCCCAAGTCCAAGGTTGACCCTGCATGGTCAAATCTCGCGTCCTCAATGCGGACAACCACCAATGGTGGGCTTCACCCTCTAGCATGAAAACTGCCCATGCTACTCTATCCTCCTCTGTAGGCGAGAGGACCGCAAAAATCTTCTCCATCTGGAGGAATCACACCTCCGCAGAGAGAGGGTCCACACTCCCATGGAAGGATGGAGGCCTCAATCTCCTGAATGCCTCAACTCCAGCTGTACGATATACTGGAGTTGCGGGCGGTGGAGTAGGTGCCGCCGACGATGGTATAGCTTGCCGAGCCGCCAGTATGGCGAGTGTCTCAGCAATAGAGCCTAAGACCTGAGAGAGGTCTGGCTGCTCATCCTCATCCCGTGAAGAAGAGGAAGCTCTGGTATGTGGTCCACGACCCCGTGTGTTCCGTCTCATGACTAAAGTCCTGAGAATAATAACACCACATGAGTCTAACTTGAAACCACAGTTTATTTCAATGTCATTTCACAATAATTCAATTTGTATTAGTTGTATAATACTAATATACATCACATCAAGTCATCAGAGTATTCATCACATTATACTTATACTTTAGTGTTCTAGCGTACCTAGGACCCGTACTTGGTTTAAGCAACCATTTTAGACTAAGACTAAAGTTTAGTCTTAAACTTGGAACCAGACTCGCTCCCGACTCACTTCCTTCCTAACTTGTTTCCTAACATATGCTCTTGTCAAGCCGTGGTATAAGATTCTAAGTGACCCTAGAGACCTAAAGCCTAAGCTCTGATACCACTTCTGTCGCGACCCAAAACCCACCCTAAGAGTTAGAGTGAACTTTGGACTACTAATCATGGCTTACATGACTTGCTTGACAAACCAACCTGTAAAAACCCACAGAGCATATACAATAGAGGATGACAGCAGAAACGTAACTATAAAACACAGCGGAAGTCTAACAACCTCTAAGTATATACACATGGTCCAAGTTTAATACAAAGAAATCAAAACAAAGAAAGTGCGGACATGCCCGCCAAAATACATGGATATAATCACTCATGCTCACCCACAGCTAATCCACTCAGAATCTAACACCACCTACTAATAACCCTCTACGGGAGGTTCCTCCAAAGGCTCCTCGACGTACTCCTCCTCCACCCATGGACCAGGAGCACAAACATCAAATGGAGCAGCAGCTCCCTCAGAACCTGCCGATATAAGAAGTACGGCTGAGCATGGAATACTCAGCGGGTACTAAATACTAACCAACAGTCATAGTATACAGATAGCATACATAAAGTAGGAAACAAATTGCATATATAGAACATGAACAATTTATATCATACAAGGAAGTAAAGCAATTTCTATTCATGCTTGCATTCAGAAAAACTGATAAAACCCTTGAAAACATCGTGCACTTGACTTGACTTGAAATACCCTTTGCCTGATTGGGAACTTGTTAACCGTGTCATGCTTTCATGCTTGCATCATGCGTGCCATGTCATGTCATGCGAGTATCATGCTTGCTTGTTCATAATTTAAACATGTTCACATGCCTAGTTGCCGTTCATAGCCCGTCGCAACTAGTACCCTATATGCAGATGGGTATGCCTGGTTGCCATTCATAGCCCGTCGCAACTAGCATCCATGCGTGTTATGCCATGCAGAGTTATGCGTGTCATGTGATGCTATGCTATGCGTGTCATGTCATGCTATGCTATGCGTGTTATGCGATGCTATGCATGTCATGCGAGGGGATGGGAGACCTTTCCCTATGCAATGCATGATTGTCTTGCCCTCGCCAAAAGCGAAGTGAAACATATCTTAGGATATGCCCCACCTCTACGTCCCATACTTAAAACATCGATAAATCACGTCATTTCATGTGTGCTCGTGAGATCGTGTGCATACTTGCATTTGAAATTAAATATGGCAATTTGGGGCAATTCACAAAGCATAGCATATAACAATTTAAGTGAGTAATAATCTACACATTTTAAGAAGTGTAAGAAACACACTAGCATGAACCCTAACAAATTTCAAGAGCAATTAAGCATGGGTTCCCTTAATTTATCATTTATTTTGTTCACCTTGGCATTTATCAAACATGGGGTGTGTTCATTATTCACTTAAACCTAGATCATGCTTTTCTAGGTGGGTTATGCTCACATATACGTTCATTATTAGTACAATGCCCTTTCTCATTCGTTCATCACATCATCCACACGGCATCCATTCACCAACATCCATCTCCATTCACCATTCATACCACCAATCTCATAACACATATATAAGTGAAGGAAAACAAGGAGAAACAAAGGAAAAATGGAAGCTATAACTAGGAGGGTAGTAAGAAGTACCGACCTTGATCAAGTGAGGAAGAAATCCCCTTCCAAAAATGACCGTGAGTTGCTGCCCTAGCTTGAGGAGATGCTCCTCACGAGTTTGTGCCTTGATCTTGAAGAAAATGGGCTTGAGTTGAGTGTGGGTTCACAAACCCCTTGATTTCTCTCCAAAATGGAGACCCCAGGTTTAGGAATCGCCCTCTCCTCTCTTCTTATCTCCCAATCTCTCTCTAAGTGTCGAAATGAAGCCCTAAAGGCTCGGGTTAAACTCTTAAGGTAAGAGTAAACCGACCAAAAGATCATAATACCCTTATTGAAATTTCTGCAAAAACGCGAGTACCGAGCGATCGGTGTTAATGACCGATCGATCGGTTGCCTACCGATCGATCGGTTTCATAACCGAGCGATCGGTTAAAATTTCACTCTCTGGAAAATTTCCCCATACAAAAATCTTGACCAGTCGATAGCTACCGATCGATCGGTTTTGGACCGATCGATCGCTCTATGGACCGAGCGATCGGTTGCCTGCAGGTCCAGACTGTTTTGGCCATATCTTTTGACTCGTTCGTCCGATTTTGACGATTCAACTTACGTTGGGTTCGTACTTCGAAAATGAACATTTCTGACATTTCGGAATTTCTAATTTTTTCATTATTTATTAATTATACCTCTTTAAAGGCAAAATGGCAACGAAAGTGTCATGCATTAAATGTGAAAAGGTCCGGGGCTCTACAAGGTGTTGGAAAATTCCATGATCATTAGATAGGTCATGTGTGTTGAGTCTTGTTCAACTTGTCAGAAGAGCTAAAGCTTCAAGAAGAGTGAAGAAATTGAAGAAAAAGCTTTTACACCGGATCTAGACAGGTAATGGACTTAGAGACCCCTACCTAGGTTGGATTTGACTTAGATAACCCTAAACATACCTAGGAGGATAGTTTTAAGCCTAACAAAGATTTTTGGTTTTATTTGAATCAAACAAAAATTAAAAGAAATATGTTTTGGCTGAAATTCTGTCTCAACCGATCGCTCGGTGTTGATACCGATCGATCGGTGGCCTACCGAGCGATCGGTGGCTATCGACTGGTCTAAAAATATGTATAGGGTATTTTTCCAGAGGTAATATTTAACCGATCTATTGGTGTGAATACCGATCGATCCGTTTTGGACCGAGCGATCGATTATAAGCACCGATCGATCGGTCCTCGTAAATAGAATTTGTTATTTTTATGGACTCTTTTCTAAACCCTATATAAACAACTTTTTGGATATCTAATTCGTATCTTTGTTTATTTTTGAAAGAGTAGAGGTTTGAGAAACCCTTCCAGGGCTTTTTCCTTTCTTCTTCATAGATCTTTAGTGATCCCTCCTCTTTCAATCGTCCTAGAGAATGCAAGTATAGATCTATACCTTTGATCTTGCATTGTGTGATCTCAGATCTGTATGAGATCCCTCTAAGGTTTGAAGCTTTTTAAATTGATTCACAACCCTACACCTTGTGTGTGTGTCCGGTGTATGATCCGGAGCCTTCGTGGAAGGAGATCGATCGTGTGTGATCATGGTATTGAAGTAGCTTGAGAAGATTTGGTCGGTGTGGAACCGAAGCTGCTATGGCGGAAATCGAACCTACTGGTTCGTGGAAATCAAGAGTAAGAGTCTATACCTAGGAACTTGATTTCTGGTTTGGGTAAGGTCTTGTCTTGTACTTGAAATCTTTTCATAGTGAAGTTTGTTACTGGACGTGGTCCCATGGTTTTTTCCCGTAAGGGTTTTCCACGTAAAAATTCTCTGTGTTTGATTTATGTGGATTGTTTGTGTGAATTGTTTATTGATTTCTAAACAAATAAATTGAAAAATTAAAATTGGTTAGAAATTCTTAGATAGACCTATTCTCCTCCCCTCTAGGTCATAGAGATCATCGATCAGAGTAATTTCAATTGGTATCAAAGCGGGTTCACCTTTAAGACTAAACCCTTGAGTGTGATCTTGTATATTTTACTCTGTGATCATGAGTACTCTTAGAGAGGGCGGTTCAGTCTCTCATCCCCCACTGTTCGATGAGAATAATTACGCATATTGGAAAGCTCGTATGAGAGCCTTTCTCAAATCAATTGACGAGAGAATATGGATGTCTATACAAAATGGGTGGAATGCGCCTATGAAAACTGTAGGTGATTTGACTGTCGTCAAATATTCTAATGAATGGACCAGAGAAGAGCTTGAGACTAGTGGTTGGAATACTAAAGGTCTCAATGCTATCTTTACTGCAGTCACCGCTGAGGAATTCAGACGAATCTCTTCACGTGAAACAGCAAAGGAGGCATAGGACATTCTTGAGATTACCCATGAGGGTACCACCACTGTTAAAATCTCAAAACTCCAAATGTTAACCACCAAATTTGAATATTTGAAAATGGAAGACGATGACACATTTGATGAATTTCATGCAAAACTTAGTGACATTGTCAATGCTAGTTTTAACTTAGGTGAAAGATTAACTGAGTCCAAGATAGTTAGAAAGGTCCTTAGATCTCTACCTGAGAGATTTCAACCCAAGGTCACTGCTATTGAAGAGAGTAAAAATGTTGACTCTCTGAAGATTGAAGAATTAGTTGGTTCACTCCAAACTTATGAACTCAATCTTCGACTATCCAAGAAGAACAAATCTTTCGCCTTGAAATCAATCAAGGAATCTTTGGATGAGGATAACAGTGATGGAGAGATGGATGAGGAAGAAATGGCTCTCTTCGTTAAAATTTCAAAAAAAAATTAGAATGAAAAAGAGGTTCAATCCCAAACAGGGAGGAAAATCTTTTGAGAAGTCAAAGGCTAAGCCGTGCGAAAACAAGAAAAATTTCAAGAGTGGCAACAAGAAATCCCAAGGTATTCAATGTTATGAATGTCATGGCTTCAGTCATATTTCACCTAACTGCCCTAACAAGAAGAAGAGTAAGGGCAAGGTGATGAATGCCTGTTGAGATGACAGTGATTCCGAGAATGAAGAATCGAACAGTTCCTCTTCAAGTGAAGAAACTGATAATCATACTGCTTTCACTGTATCCCTTTCTGGGATTCTTGAGACTTCCTCAGTGGTTGATGAGAAGGATAGAAGTGATGAAAGTATTCACACTGAGTCTAGTGGAGACACTGAGAAGAGTCATAATGACTCTGAAAGTAATGAAGATTTGAAAACAACTTATGATAAGTTGTATTCTGAAAGTTTGAAGCTGACTAAAGCAAAAATCTCTTTGAGCAAAGAACTCAAAATCATTCAAAATGAAAGAGATACTTGTAAACTAGAAGCGAAGGAGAAGAGTGCTCTAGTTAATCAGCATGAAAAAGAGAAAGAGGCTTTTGTTGAAAAAGTTCACTGTCTTTTGGAAGAGAATGCCTCATTGACTAATGTGGTCAGAAGATTAGAAGTTGAAAGAGACACTTTCTCGAAAGAAGTTGAAGAGTCAAGGACTAAGTTAGTGGAGCTGGAATCTTTAAAATATTCTCTTGTTGATAAGGTGAAATTTCTTGAAAAAGAACATTATATTACCCTGACTGACTTGATTAAGAAGGTCTATACTCTTGAAAAAGAGGTAAGAATGTTTGGAAACACTAGCTGCCTAGATGAATTAGTTAGAAAATCTGGTTCAAATTCGAATAGATTTGGGATAGGACATGCTGACACACCAGCTGGTCCTTTAGCTGTTGGTACAATGGCTAGTGCTGTGTTTGAACCAATACATTATGATCCTAAAGTGAATGTACCTTCTACATCAAGTACTAAGGCTTATACAAATGTTGTAAAGCCTAGAAATGCAGCTCATAGAGTGAATGCTTTGAGGAATCAAATTCCTTTTAGAAGAAATCCTCCTCCTCTTCCTAGATTCATACCCACATGTCACTTTTGTGGTGTGAAAGGTCACATTTGGCCCAACTATAATGCGTTTAGGAGAGCTCCCCGAAAAGGTTCATGGAACCAAAATCAAAGTCAAGGGAATCTTCAAATGCAAATTCAAGTTCTGGCTGAAAAATCTAGAATTTTGAGCGAAGATGTCAATAGGATTGCTCAAATGTCTAGAACTAAAATTGGTCCATTCACTCCTTATGATTACTCAAGAGGAAAAAATGTGACAAATCAAAATGCTAGAACTGAACAGAACAGAAAGAGGTCTAGAAGGTCGAAAAAGAAAAAGGTCTCTACTACACAGAACAATATTCCAATGTCTAAACAAAGTTTAAAAACTGTGTATGTGAGAAAGGATGACCTTAAGTGCTTTGTCATTCATACTGCCTTGAAAGCCCAAAACACATAAATGTGGTACTTCGACAGTGGGTGTTCTCGATGTATGACAGGTAACAAGTCCCTATTTACTCAATTTGAGGACTGTCCAGATGGGACTGTTACTTTTGGTGATGGAAGCAAGTCTTTAGTTAAAGGGAAGAGTATCATCGATTCACCAGGCATACCAAAATTAAAAAATGTCTTGTTTGTTAAAGGACTGAAAGCTGATTTGATTAGCATAAGTCAACTATGTGATGATAACCATGCTGTGCACTTTACCCAAAATAAATGTTTAGTCATTAATGGTAAAGGTAAGTGTGTTCTAGAAGGGTTGAGAACCACTGACAATTGCTACGGCTTAATCCTCAGTTCTAATCCCTCAAATGTCTGTAATAGGGCTAAAATTGAGGAGTTTGATCTGTGGCACCGAAGACTAGGTCACATGAACTTCAAAGACCTATGCAAAATCTCAAAGCAAGAGCTTGTGAGAGGTGTGCCCAAACTAGGAAAGCCTTCTACTGCTATGTGTGGGCCATGCCAGATTGGTAAACAAATAAGAACCCCACATAAGAAGACTTCTAGTATTGCTACTTCACATCCACTGGAATTAATTCATATGGATCTTATGGGTCCTACAAGAACTGAAAGCCTAGGTGGAAAGCGATACATCCTAGTCATGGTTGATGATTTCTCCAGAATGTCATGGGTGACATTTATAAGAGAGAAATCTGATGCTTTTGAAAATTTCAAAAGTATTTGCTTGAAAATTCAAAATAAGAAAAGATACCCAATCACTCGAATTCGAAGTGATCATGGAAAGGAGTTTGAAAACTCTAAGTACAACGACTTTTGTGATGAGTCGGGTATCAAACATGAATTTTCTGCACCCATTACACCTCAGCAGAATGGTGTTGTGGAGAGGAAGAACAGGGTTCTCCAAGAGATGGCTAGAATTATACTTCATAGCAACAATCTAGCTTCTCATTTCTGGGCTGAGGCAGTTAACATTGGTTGCTATATTGTTAATCGAGTTTTTCTAAGGCCTGCAACAAGGAAAACCCCATATGAGTTGTGGAATAACAAGAAACTCAGTGTCAAGTACTTTCGAGAATTTGGAAGTAAATGTTATATCCTTAAGGATAGAGAGCAACTAGGCAAATTTGAATCCCGGAGTGATGAAGGGATATTTCTTGGGTATTCCACCAACAGTAGAGCTTATCGAGTATATAACTTGAGAACCTCTACGATTATGGAGTCCATCAATGTAGTTGTGGATCGGATGACTCCGGTGTTGAAAATGTGCAACTTGAGGATGATGAAAGTGCTGAAAATGAAAATGTTGAAACTGCTTCAACTCCACTTATTACTAAGCAATCATCTCCATTAAAACCTACACATCCTAGGGTCATGAGTCCTCACACCTCCACTGATATCATTGGTGATCTTGAAAGTGGAGTGAGAACGAGGAAACAAATTGAAAATGAAGTTAGCTACATTTGCTATACTTCATCTTTTGAACCCAAGAATGTAGCTGAAGCCCTTGCAGATGATAATTGGATAAATGCAGTGCAAGAAGAGTTACTTCAGTTTGCTAGGAATGATGTTTGGTATTTAGTACCTAGGCCTAACAATACAAATGTGATAGGTACCAAATGGATTTTCAAGAACAAATCTGATGAAAAAGGTACTATCATAAGAAATAAGGCTAGATTAGTTGCACAAGGATACACCCAAATTGAAGGCATTGACTTCGATGAAACCTTTGCTCCTGTTGCCAGGCTAGAATCAATGAGAATTCTTCTAGTTGTGGCTTGCCATATGAAATTTAAGCTTTTTCAAATGGATGTTAAGAGTACCTTTCTGAATGGCATTCTACAGGAGGAAGTCTATGTGGAACAACCAAAAGTGTTTGAAGATCCACATCACCTTGATCAAGTCTATCGGTTAAAAAGAACCCTCTATGGTTTAAAGCAAGCTCCAAGAGCTTGGTATGAGAGGCTGACTACTTACCTCTTGAAAAATGGATTTTCAAGAGGGGAAGTAGACAAAACCCTTTTCATAAAGAATGTGAAAGGTGATATTGTCATCGCCCAGGTATATATTGATGACATTGTGTTTGGTTCCACATTAGACTTACATGCTCTTTTATTTGCTGAACAAATGAAAAATGAATTTGAAATAAGCATGGTTGGTGAGCTGAGTTTCTTCCTTGGTCTTCAGATCAAGCAATTAGATTCTGGGATCTCAATATCTCAAATCAAATATGCTAAAAATCTGGTGACGAAATTTGGTATGAGCTCTGCTAAGCATGCAAGGAATCCTATGAATTCTACTACAAAACTTAGTAAAGATGCTTCAGGCAAGGATGTTGATCAAACTTCTTATAGAAGCATGATTGGTAGTTTGCTCTTCTTAACTGCCACTAGACCAGACATAGCCTTTAGTGTTGGAGCATGTGCCGGCTATCAAGCGAGCCCAAAAGAGTCTCACTTGCTTGCAGTCAAGCGTATCATTTGCTATGTGAGTGGAACTCTATCATTTGGCCTCTAGTATTCTTTTGATACCAATGCCACAATAGTTAGATATTCCGATGCCGACTGTGTCGGAAATGCTGATGAGAAGAAGAGCACCTCTGGAGGGTGTTTCTATATTGGAAACTGCTTAGTTGCTTGGCTTAGCAAAAAGCAGAATTCAATTTCATTGTCCACCACCGAAGATGAGTACATAGCAACTAGCAGTTGTTGCACTCAACTTCTGTGGATGAAGTAGATGTTGCATGATTACGGGATTGAACAGGGCACTATGACTGTGTATTGTGATAATTCAAGTGCTATCAATATTTCCAAAAATCCCGTTCAACATTCTCGCACAAAACACATTGACATTAGGCATCACTTCATTCGTGATCTAGTTGAGCAAAATGTTGTGTGTATTGAGTATGTCCAAACAGAGAAACAATTTACAGACATTCTCACAAAACCCTTAGATTCCCTTAGGTTTGAGTTCCTTAGGAAATCCATTGGTTTGTGTGGAGTTGAGTGATAGTGTGCTTTCTTTATAGCCTATGTGTTCTTCTTGTTTCATTTATGTCATAGAGCTATTTTTTTTATTTTTGTTTTCTTTAATTAAAAAATCCAAAAACATTCAAAAAATTGAAAAATGTTGCAAAAAAAATAGTGTGTTTGTATGACCTTCTCTCCTATCATTATACTTAAATTTATTTCCATGAAATCATATTTAAACATGAATTCCAATGATTAATTTTATATAGGATTGAGTAAATAAGGATAGTTCAACTGTTAGTTCTACCGTGTGATTTAATATGGTGATGATCACTAATTTCAGTTAGAGTTGAGTAAACAAAGTTGTTATGTGTTGCACATGCACTCTAACTGATTCTTGAGATGGTGATAGTTCCTATTTATAGGTTCTGATATTATACCATATGGTTCCCTAGATTAATCAAATCTAGTATAACCAATGTGATTACAATTCCATAAGATGAGCCCCCTTATTATAAAAATTATAGACATGGAGAGGACTACCTGTGAGTTTGTGTGATAGCTTCTAGTGGATACAAACAGTGAATAATGGCTACCTAGACAAACAGTAGGTATCTATATGGGTTGCTAGAGTGAAAGCCACCACTGCCATTAGAGAGGGCTACCTTCTCACGTGTGTGAAAGTCACCAGTGTACAAAGAACAGCTTATGTGTACTCAAAAAGAATTTTCACCATGAGTATGATTTGACAATAAAATAAAATGTTTTTATTAGTCAAATTTGGGGTAAAAATTGCTCATCATACAAATATGGATGTCTATTGGTTTCAAATCTAATTTTTGAACATTCTAGAGTACCTTTTATCCTATAATGTCAAGATCTTGCTTATGGAAGGAAACCACTCCAAAGAGTCAAGTTATCAATTTTGGTTTCACACTCACATTACTTCTAAATGTTTCCCGACTCTGATTGTGAATTTGATGCAAAAACCAAAATTGATCACCTATGAAAATCTATAGTTGTTTACATAATCCTTGTTTATGACTTCACTTAACATATCAATTCTTGAGTGAATGTTCTTTATGATTTTGAAGAAATTAATTTTTGCATATATGCTTGGTAATTAGGTTATTTTGAGGAGAAAGTGAGTTAAATCTTTCTTTGGTTGAGGGGGAGAAAAATGGTTTTAAATCAAAATTTTCTGAAAATCTTCCAGACCACTGATCGCTTGGTGTTATTGACCGATCGATCGGTCTTTCGTGAACAGGGTTATAAAACCCTCATTTCTCATTTTTCTATTCACTTGTTCTCCGAACTCCAGAGCGATCTCTCGATTTTAACTCCTCGAACTCCTTCCTACGATCATTCATTTTGAATCTCAGAGTTTCCCAAGCATCAAAACGGTAATCCTTGTTCCTTTTCTTGCTTTTGAGTTGAATTTCTCGTCTAGGGCATCAAAATCCACAATGTTTTTTTCGTTCTCCCTTGTTATTGTTTCCTTCTTCATGTCTGGTGTTTCTAAACGCCGTAGATTGGTCCTGAACAACCAAGAGGACCCTCTCGAGGAAGAGGATCTCAATGAGCCCTACTCTTTCACTCCAATAGGTCATGGGATTTCAATAGGGGATAGACCAATCCGTAGAATGGTTGATTCTACTTCTGAAAATCGCCAAAAGTCTTTGACAGATAAAACCTGGAAACAAAAATGCAAAGCTTGTTCAACTTCGAATATTCTTTTGGGTCCCTTCATTAGCCCTACTGCTGCTCGACTTTATAGTAAGTATTTTAGCAAGAAGTCTGTTATGGTTGAAAGGGGTATTCGAATTTCCGATTTTGGTGATTATCACCTTCCTAAGCTCATTGCCGATCGTCAATGGGAAGGTATTCTCACTTTATCCGGTCCTACCCCTATTCAGTTGGTCCAGGAATTTTACTCAAATTTTTCTGAAATCAATTCTAAAACCTGGTCTTTCAAATCTCGAGCTTTAGAAAAATCTGTTGTGATAAATCCTAATGTGATTGCTAAATTTCTTGGTTGTCCTCGAGTTCCAGATGCTTATTATCTTTATAAATATAAGAATGATGAGGATAAAGAAACCATGGAAAATGCAGTTACCTTTCTTTGTGGTACTCATACATTATGGGTTAGCTCTCTCATTCAAGTGTCTAAACTCACTAGGGATGCAAGACTTATAAACCTAGTAATGAGTGCAAATATTCACCCAAAGGTTCATACTGCCGACCTTAGGGAAGATAGAGCTCGATTTTTGTTCAGTCTTCTTCGTGGTCATGATATTGATCTTGCCGCACATATTATTGATTTGATGATCCAAGCCCATCAAACTCATACTGTAGTTGGAGCCCTTCCATTTGGTTCCCTGATCACTAAACTCCTTGGTTCTCAAGGGGTCATTGCTCCTCCTGGTGTTCCTACTCGAGTTCCGAATGGTCGAATCAACAAAAAGACCATAGCTCAGAGTTTCTCACATGCTTCAGTTTGAGATACTGAGGAAGAAGCAGAAGTTGGTACCGGGTCATCTCGTCCTCCTCCGGCCTCGATTGATGATCTTTGCCAGGATGATGAGAGAGATGCAGATGGATCTCCAGACTCATGTTTCATCTTAGCAGGAGTTCACTACAGAGATCCGAGGTCGACTTGAATCACTTGATGCTGCAGTGCTAGGTGTACAGCGGGATGTTCGTGATTTTAGAGCCTATTATGAGTCTCATCTCACTTCTGATGATAAGAGTGATAGTTTGATGTACTAGGCTACTCCTTATGTTTCATGTTTATATTTAGGAGTTTACTATAGTCCTAGAGTTATTTTGAGACATTGGATGTATTTTGTCTTGGTTGTACTCAGTACAAACCACATATGGATGATTTTGACTTGGATGTGTTTATTATTCTATATGAGATGATGTTTGCTATTTTACTCTGATTTTATGTTATCTCATCTTTTATTCCTATTCTGCCTTTGGCATTTCGAGCCAAAAAGGGGGAGAGTTTTAGTGTGTGAAGGAAATTTTTTTTGGATATGGTATTATTTGGATTGGATATGATATATGGATGAACCTGATGAACCTGTTATGGATGATGCTTTATTTTCTTTGGATATTATTTCTCATGCTTCACAGGTTTTAGGTTGAGCTTGTGCAGGCAAACAGGTTCTAAGTTTGGTGAAACATGACAAGTTGAAATGTCATGAAATTTTTTTTGGTATTGAGTCATGTAAAGGTCCAATTTTCCATTTTTGAATCATTTGGGAAAATTTGAACCTAGTATGTGAGTCAGTCTTGTTTTGTCCCGGAATTGCCAAAGGGGGAGATTGTAAATCCCTAAGTAGGTGTTGGCAAATTCCGTGATCATTAGATAGGTCATGTGTGTTGAGTCTTGTTCAACTTGTCAGAAGAGCTAAAGCTTCAAGAAGAGTGAAGAAATTGAAGAAAAAGCTTTTACACCGGATCTAGATAGGTAATGGACATAGAGACCCCTACCTAGGTTGGATTTGACTTAGATAACCCTAAACATACCTAGGATGATAGTTTTAAGCCTAACAAAGATTTTTGGTTTTATTTGAATCAAACAAAAATTAAAAGAAATGTGTTTTGGCTGAAATTCTGTCTCAACCGATCGCTCGGTGTTGATACTAATCGATCGGTGGCCTACCGAGCGATCAGTGGCTATCGACTGGTCTAAAAATATGTATGGGGTATTTTTTCAAAGAGGTAATATTTAACCGATCTATCGGTGTGAATACCGATCGATCCGTTTTGGACCGAGCGATCGGTTATAAGCACCGATCGATCGGTCCTCGTAAACAGAATTTGTTATTTTTCTGGACTCTTTTCTAAACCCTATATAAACAACTTTTTGGATACTTAATTCGTATCTTTGTTTATTTTTGAAAGAGTAGAGGTCTGAGAAACCCTTCTAGGGATTTTTCCTTTCTTCTTCATAGATCTTTAGTGATCCCTCCTCTTTCAATCATCCTAGAGAATGCAAGTATAGATCTATACCTTTGATCTTGCATTATGTGATCTCAGATCTGTATGAGATCCCTCTAGGGTTTGAAAAGATAAATTGATTCACAACCCTACACCTTGTGTGTGTGTCCGGTGTATGATCCGGAGCCTTCGTGGAAGGAGATCGATCGTGTGTGATCGTGGTATTGAAGTAGCTTGAGAAGATTTGGTCGGTGTGGAACCGAAGCTGCTATGGCGGAAATCGAACCTGCTGGTTCGTGGAAATCAAGAGTAAGAGTCTATACCTAGGAACTTCGTTTCTGGTTTGAGTAAGGTCTTGTCTAGTACTTGAAATCTTTTCATAGTGAAGTTTGTTGCTGGACGTGGTCCCATGGTTTTTCCCCGTAAGGGTTTTCCACGTAAAAATTCTCTGTGTTTGATTTGTGTGGATTGTTTGTATGAATTGTTTATTGATTTCTAAACAAATAAATTGAAAAATTAAAATTGGTTAGAAATTCTTAGATAGACCTATTCACCCTCCCTCTAGGTCATAGAGATCATCGATCAGGGTAATTTCAAACTTTTTCATCACCTTACCACGTTCCAACAACATCTCATTACACATGTTGTTCCGGTAGGGAATATATCCGGGCCGATGAGTCCGTCCATCACCCTATAATATTCAAACACCATCACATCATACAAGATCATCCCCTTAGGGACATATCCAAACCGATGGGTCCATCCATCGGCCCTATCAAATTTTAATAATCATTACTATATGCACACACATCATTCCAAGTCAACACATCGCGTGCCAATAGTTTGCCCAATCAGTCATCGGGCCTAAATTTCGAGCTGTTGAAGCCCAAAACCAAGGGCTACGCCCCTCTACTCCATCCACATGAAATACCATCCCTCATACACAATCCACCAGGTCTCTGACCCTTTCATTCATACATCTTACATTCACACAATTACAAAACAATAATCACATAAGGATCCCAAAACAATTTTGTCGCGACCCAAAACCCACTAGGAGTTAGGGATACATTAGCTCGAGACCGCCATGTCATCCCATCATGGATGACACATAAGGCACACATACCACCATATCAGAGTGCACAAGTTATAACACATAGCGAAAACAAAGCGGAAACAGTTTATAATGAAATACTCCTATCGTTATGTTCGAGTCTAAACCAACAGAACATATCCAAAAAGATGGAGTGGACAAATCCCACTCTCAACATACACAAAATCTCTCTTCATAGATCGGGCCGCCTATCTAGGGCTCCATCATCCTAATGATGATCCATAGTAGGCTCCAGCTCGTAGTACTCTTCCTCTATCCAAGGCTCCGAACCACAGATGTTGAAGGGAACACGTGCACTTGCCGAAGTCAATAATTCGGCTGAGCATTGAATACTTAGTCACATACAAACTATTAGCTAACAATGAATAATATCATGAACATACAAAAGCATAGAGCGTAGAATCCTTGAAAGTAATTTTCCAAAAACCATTCTCTTTACCGAGTTCATGTAAAAAAAACCATGTAAATCTTGTGAAGTTGTATGATAATCGAAGTCTTATGAGTTCTTGTAAATTCTTGCAATAATTGGGATTCCTTGTGAGCATGCGAGACATGACTTCTTGTGAGTCCATGTATAGTAGGATTCCTTGTGAGCTTTGAAACGATCTTATAATACCAACCCAAAGTTTGGCCTTGTCAATTACCAACCCACTGTTTGGCCTTATCAATACTTGTGAACTTGTGATATTCCTTTTACAAAAACCTTGCTTATGAATTTTAGAAAAACACATTTCTTGTAAGAAATCATCGAATCATGCGAGGCTTGTGAACATAGAGTGCATAAAATGTTTGTGAACGTCATGGTAGACTTAAACAACTTGTAAACATGGAATCATATTCATGGAGTTTCAATAGTAGTGATAGTTTACATCCCATGTAGAAATCATCATCCAATTCATCCAAGTAACATAATGTACAACATAGTTTTCTTAAAAAAGCATAACACAATGGTAGATTGTAGAGTGTATCTACCTTTTGAAGGATTGATTTCCTTAACTCAAGAGATTTTGAAAGCTTGTGGAAGAGAAGATCCAAGCTTAGGAAGAACTCTTAAATAGAAACTCGGACTTCACTTGATCACTAGCACCAACCCTTGAAAACCCTAGCTCTTCTCTCTCTTTTCTCTCAAACTTTCTCCCAAAAACTTCTCTCTAGGGTTCTTGTAACCATAGCCACGAAATGACCTTTATATAGGCAAGAAGGGTGAGGCCAAAGACCCTTACACCCTTAAAATATCCTAAGGGGTTGGCTACAAGGCAAAACAGCATGATCGGTCAACCGGTCAAAAATCCTCTCTCTGTTAAAAAACCTCATACAAATTTTTGTGCGTTCGGTCGACCGGTAAAGGGATTCGGTCAACCGGTGGTTGTTCAGTCGACTGATAGCAAAATCGGTCGACCGGTTGTGCCTGTTTTTCTGTTCTGGACTATGTTTTGTTCCTTTATCCCTTCTTCTACTTACCCTTATACTTATTTTACTTTAAAATATTTAAGTAAATTTTTTTAACCTTTCATTTCACTAATTTTAAGTTTTAAATTAAGATAGGGAAGTACCCCCCATTTAAATCCAATAAAAATACTTAGAAAATCAAATTTCTTATAACTCAAAATCTGATTTTCTAGTTCTAGGCAAAACCCGATAAATCCGGTTCGTCGTCAAATTTTCCATTGCCCGGGAAACCATTCTAAACATATGAATAAAATCCCATAAAATTACATAAGCTTAGTTAACCTATAAAAAACCATTACCGGGACTTTTTATCTCAAAATTCAAAAAATTTCATTACATGGTCACTATTCACAGGCTATGAAAGTGAGATCCGGGGTTCTACATTCTCCCCCACTTACAAAAATTTCGTCCTCCAAATTAGGATGATCCTACATACATGGAAAAACACAAAACAACCAACTTTACATACACAATCAAAATACTACTCAAATAGGTGAGGGCATTTCTCCCTTACTTCAGCCTCACGTTCCTAAGTAGCTTCCTCCGCAGAATGGTGTTGCCATTTCACAAAGACTAATGGTATGGTCTTCGTGCGTAAGATATGATCTCCACGATCCAAAATTTGAACCGGTTGCTCTACCAATGTGAGATCCTCACGAATCTCAACAGGATCGAGATCAATAACTTGCGATGGGTCCGACACATATTCCTGAGCATGGAAATATGAAAAACGTTATGGACCGCCGCCATGTGAGGAGCTAAAGCCACTCTGTAAGTGACTTCTCCGATGTGTGTGATCATTTCAAAAGGTCCCACATACCTCGGGCTAAGCTTCCCCCTCTTACCGAACCTCATGATTCCCCGACTAGGAGAGATCTTCACAAAGACTCTATCCCCAACTTGAAATTTCAAGTCCTGTGGCGAGTGTCCGCATAGCTCTTCTGCCTATCCTAGGCAGTCTTCAACCTCTCCCGAATGATCCTGACTCTCTCAGCAGTCAGTTCGATCAACTCAGGACCCAATACCTTTCTCTCTCCAGCCTCATCCCAGTAGAGAGGAGACTTGCAACTTCGCCCATACAGGGCCTCGAAAGGTACCATTTGGATGCTTGTCTGGTAACTGTTGTTGTAGGCGAACTCAACCAACGGTAAATGATCCTCTCAACTGCCCTGGAAGTGTAACATGCAAGCTCTTAGCATATCCTCAATCACCTAGTTCACCCTCTCGGTCTGCCCATCAGTCTGAGGATGAAAGGCGGTACTGAAATTTAACCGAGAACCCATAGCACTCTGAAAGCCCTTCCAGAACCTGGAAGTAAACCTTGGGTCTTGATCAGATATGATAGAAACTAGCACCCCGTGCAGTCGAACCACCTCCTTGGTGTACAAGGTTACAAGTTGGCTCATACTGTACGTAGTCCTATAGGATAGGAAATGTGCAGACTTTGTCAACCAATCAACTACAACCCAGATAGCATTGGAGCCCCTTGCTGTCCTTGGCAGACCAACTATGAAGTCCATCGAAATATTTTTCTATTTCCATTCTGGAATAGGGAGGGGCTATGAAAGACCTATTGGCCTTTGATGCTCGGCCATCACCTGCTGACACACTAAGCAACTAGCCACGTACTCTGTCACTTCCCTCTTCATGTTTCCCCACCAATAGTGACCTTTGAGGTTCTGGTACATCTTCATACCCCCAGGATGCACAATATACTTAGACCGGTGGGCTTCGTCCAAGATCTCACTCCTCAACTTCGTGTTGACAGGAACACACAACCTGCCTTTGAATATGATGGCACCATCACCATTCAAAGCAAACTCCTGACTACCACTGCTAACCGACTTGTCTCGATAAGCAAACAACTCTGCATCCGAACTCTGCAACTCCTTAATCTGATCCTGGATATAAGGCCTGACCGTAAGATTTATCATGACTCACCCAAAGGTAGGAATGCTGAAGCTAGTATCGAGGTTCGTCATTACCTCCAACATCTTCTACTCATGGATCATCATGTGAGCCAAGTGTCCAGAAGACCTCCTGCTCAGATCATCTGCTACCACATTCGCCTTACCTGGGTGGTACTGAATAGTGCAGTCATAATCCTTCAGCAACTCTACCCAACGACACTGCCTCAAATTCAGCTCCTTCTGGACAAATAGATACTTCAAGCTCTTGTGATCAGTAAACACATCGAACTATGCCCTATAAAGGTAGTGATGTCAAATCTTCAGCGCAAAGGACTACTGCAGCAAGCTCTAGATTGTGCGTAGGATAGTTCTTCTCATGATCTTTCAATAGCTAGGAAGCATAGGCAATGACTTTCCCGCGCTGCATCAGAACACATCCTAGCCCGATGAGTGATGCTTCACTGTAGACTATGAAACCACCGCTCTCAGATGGAACTGTGAGAACAGGGACGTAGTAAGTTTCTTCTTCAGCTCCATAAAGCTTGCCTCGCACTTTTCGCTCCAAGTAAACTTAACATTTTTCCTCGTAAGATAAGCAAATGGAGCCCCTAAGCTAGAGAACCCCTCCACAAACCTCCTGTAGTACCCTCCTAGGCCGAGAAAACTGTAAATCTCGGTAATACTCTTCGGCCTCTCCAGTTCATCACTGCCTCTATCTTTGCAGAGTTAACTGAGATACCCTTGGCAGATACCATGTGGCCAAGGAATGCCACCTTCTTCAACCAAAACTCGCACTTGCTCAACTTAGCATACAGGCTATGCTCTCGAAGAGTCCGCAACATAAGGCGGAGATCTCTCGTATAATCATCCCGTGTCTTGAAATACACAAGGATATCATCGATGAACACGAACACACATCGATCGAGAGTTGGTCTGAATACCCGGTTCATCATGTCCATGAAAGCAGCCGGCGCATTCGTCAGACCAAAAGGCATGACCAGGAACTCGGAGTGCCCATACCAAGTCTTGAAGGAAGTTTTGGGAACATCTTCAGCCTTGATCTTCAACTGATGGTATCCAGATCGAAGAAAAATCTTCGAGAAGAACTTCGCTCCCTTTAGCTGATCAAATAGATCATCTATCCGAGGTAATAGATAACGATTCTTGATTGTGACCTTGTTCAGCTACCTATAGTCAATACACATCCGCATCGACTCATCCTTCTTCTTCACGAAGAGCACAAGAGCTCCTCATGGTAAAACACTCAACCGGATGAATCCAAGCTTCTGTAATTCCTCCAATTTCTCCTTCAACTCCTTAATCTCATTAGAGGTCATCCTGTATGAAGCCCTAGAAATCGGAGTAATTCCTGGAGTAAGCTCAATAGCGAACTCAATCACTCGATCATGAGGTAAACCCGATAGAACCTCAGGAAATACATCCAGGAACTCACTCACAACTGGAATGGTTGAGGAGTCTCGCACCTTCAAACTCGAAAGACTAAGGGCTGCGAAGCGAGCGATGTCTCTTCTCTGTATCCCTCGGAAGTGAAATGACTTTACACTCTCTGGCCTGAAGTCCACCCTCTTTTGAAAACACGCTACATGCCCACGGTGAATCAAGAGCCAATCCATTCCTAGGATGACATCAAAGTCCAAGTCTTGGAACTCAAGAATGATCAGATCGACTGGCAACTCATGCTGTCCAACTTACATAACACAACCCCGATACACCCTGTCTGCATCAACCGACTTGCCGAGCGGAGTCGAAATGGACAACTCCTGGGGTAATCGACTCCGCTCTGAGGCAAGGCCTTTAGCAAAACTAGGTGAGATAAAAGAATGCGTTGATCCCGTGTCAATCAACACACGTGCTAAGCACTCGCTAATGAGAAAGACGCCTAAATATTTAAACTAACTTACGTCAATAAACTTCAGAAGTCACACATATTATATAGGTAACATGTTGTACTCATAAGCAATCATGGCATATATACATAACATCAAAATTACATCATCTAATGCATGTGCATCCTGCTCAGTCATGGTGAAAACCCGACCCTGGTTTGCCTGGCGAGGCAACTGGGTAGGCTGTGGAGGCCTAGAAGCCTGTGAAGACCCCTGTTGTGCAGTCTGCCTAAGTGGAGGTCGAACACCCGGAGGCATAGCCTGCAACTGTCTCTTCGGGCAATCCCTGATGGCTCTACTCACCACAATGGAAGCAACCACCCGAGAGTCTACGGCACTCTCCTACCTTGTGCCTTATGCCACACATGGCACATTCATCAAAGGAAAACGACGCTGAGGAAGCTGGTGGCGTATATCTAGGGGCTTGGGAAACAGTAGAGCGAGGTATCTATGGGGCAAAAGGAGGCCTTTGAGCTTACATAGGCTGAGAAGTCTGGAATGGAGCAGTCCTGGCCCTCTTCTCAGGCGGTGCTGAGCCACTAGACTGTCCTCTTGACATGCCTCTTCCAAAGCCATTGTCCCTCCTCTTTAGAAACTCCGCAGAATTTCTCTCTACGATCTTTGCCTTCCCCATAATATCCTTCTAGGTCTCTACCTGGAACATAGAAACCCGGTCCCAGATCAAAGACCGTAACCCGTCCTCAAAATTTCTAACTCGCATACCTTCCGTAGCAATCAGATGTGGAGCAAACCTCG
The DNA here is from genome assembly GCA_015143295.1 of Tetracentron sinense. Taxonomy (NCBI): domain Eukaryota; kingdom Viridiplantae; phylum Streptophyta; class Magnoliopsida; order Trochodendrales; family Trochodendraceae; genus Tetracentron; species Tetracentron sinense. Next base: position 24,068,993 of record CM026557.1, on the reverse strand, counting down.
ATAATCCAACGAACTTGGCCTCATACTCGGCTACGCTCGTCTCTCCTTGCTCGAGGAGTACAAACTCTCTCACCTTCTGCTCCCTAATAAATCTAGGGAAATATTGTTCATAGAATACGTCTAAGAACTCTCCCTATGTCCAGGGTACTCCTGCCTTAGCGACATCCCTCTATCTCTGGGCAGCTCTCCACCAATGCTCGACTTCAACTTCCATCACGAAGGAAGCTCACTCAATGTGCTGCTCATCGGTACAGTGGAGTGCCCTAAAGATCTTCTCCAGCTGCATGATCCATGTCTCTGAAACCAAGGGATCCAAAGTCCTATAAAAAGTAGGGGCCGCAGTCTCTGAAAAGTCTCTAATCCAGAGGTGTGATGAACCAGAGGAGGTGCAGGGATAGCAACAGCAGCAATAGACCTAGCTACCAGTATAGCTAAGGTCTCTGCGATTGAACTAAAGGGTTGAGCAAAGTCGGGTTGTTCATAGTCGGCCAGAATCTTTCCCTCAAACCTTCTGGTCTGAAAACCTCTACCTCGAGTGCCAAATTTCATGATAACAATCCTGAGGACAATAGCGAAACGTCAAGCTCTTGAATTTTACAGTTCAATGAGCAACTAGTGCTTTATATAAGCATCATATACATTGGAGTATACACATAATAGTATAAACATACCAACAAAATCCTAGTGTTGCTAAGTTCTCAACTCAGCTAATGAGTTAACCGGTTACATGTTAAGACTAGATGACTAGTCCATACTTAGAACCTAAACTTCCTAAACTGACCTAAGGACTTGGTTGATACCCATTATGTCATGGTATCAACTTAAGTTAAGAAGTTCATCTGAGTTATAAGTTCAACTCCAAGAACATGCTTCTAGTTAGAAGATGACTTAGCCTACGAGAAACTAATCCCTAGGCTCTGATACCAAGTCTGTCGTGACCCAAAGTACCCCTAGGAGTTGGGGATACATTAGCTCAAGACCGCCGTGTCATACCATCATGGATAACACATAAGGCATACATACCACCTTGTCAAAGTGCACAAGTTATAACACATAGCGGAAACAAAGCGAAAATAGTTTATAATTAAATACTCCTATCGTTATGTTCGAGTCTGAACCAACAGAACATATCCAAAAAGATGGAGTGGACAAGTCCCACTCTCAAAATACATAAAATCTCTCTTCCTAAATCGCTTAGCAAAAGTCTAGATCGGGCCGCCTATCTAGTGCTACATCATCTTGATGATGATCCATAGTAGGCTCCGGCTCGTAGTACTCTTCCTCTATCCAAGGCCCTGAACCACAGATGTTGAAGAGAACACATGCACTTGCCGAAGTCAATAATTCGGCTGAACATGGAATACTCAGTCGCGTACAAACTACTAGCTAACAATGAATAATATCATGAACATGCAACAGCATAGAGCGTAGAATCCTTGAAAGTAATTTCCCAAAAACCGTTCTCTTTACCGAGTTCATGTAAAAACAAAACCATGTAAATCTTGTGAAGTCATATGATAATCAAAGTCTTATGAGTTCTTGAGAATTCTTGCAATAGTTTGGATTCCTTGTGAGCATGCAAGATCTGAGTAAGCATGAATTTCTTGTGAACTTGTGGGCTTGTGAGACATGACTTCTTGTACATCCATGTATAGTAGGATTCCTTGTGAGCTTTAAAACGATCTTAGAATACCTACCCAAAGTTTGGCCTTGTCAATTACCAACCCACTGTTTGGCCTTATCAATACTTGTTAACTTGTGATATTCCTTTTACAAAAACCATACTTATGAAATTTAGAAAAACACCTTCATTGTGAGAAATCATCGAATCATGCGAGACTTGCAAACATAAAGTGCTTGTGAATATCATGGTAGACTTAAACAGCTTGTAAACATGGAATCATATTCATAGAGTTTCAATAGTAGTGATAGTTTACATGTCATGTAAAAATCATCATCCAATTCATCCAAGTAACATACTATACAACATAATTTTCTTAAAAAAGCATAACACAAGGGTAGATAGTAGAGTGTATCTACCTTTTGAAGGATTGATTTGCTTCACTCAAGAGATTTTGAAAGCTTGTGGAAGAGAAGATCCAAGCTTAGGAAAAACTTTTTAATCGAAACTCAGACTTCACTTGATCACTAGCACTAACCCTTGAAAACCCTAGCTCTTCTCCCTCTTTTCTCTCAAACTTTCTCCCAAAAACTTCTCTCTAGGGTTCTTGTAACCCTAGCCTTGAAATGGCCTTTATATAGGCAAGAAATGTGAGGCCAAAGACCCTTACACCCTTAAAATATCCTAAGGGGTTGGCTACAAGGCCAAACAGTATGATCAATCGACCGGTAAAAATGATCGGTTGACTGGTCAAAAATCCTCTCTCTGTTAAAAAAATCTCATACAAATTTTTGTGCATTCGGTCGACCAGTGGTTGTTCGGTCAACCGATAGTAAAATCGGTCGACCGGTTTTGCCTGTTTTTCTATTTTGGACTATGCTTTGTTCCTTTTTCCCTTTTTCTACTTATTTTTATACTTATTTTAACTTAAAACATTTAAGTTAATGTTTTTAACATTTCATTTCAATAATTCAAAAATAAGTAGCATTCAAAATCTAATATAGCAAATTCAAAATCAAACGATTAAGTTAATGATATATTAAATAGAACTATTCCGTCTCTAATAGTCTTTTACTATTAGAGGCACAAATAAATCCGTCTCTAAAAGTAAATTTATTTTAGAAATAAATTAAAATATCAAAATAAGCATTAGAGAAGGAACATTAATGATGCGACACTAGTTTCCGTCTCTAAAAGTGATATATTAAAGACGGAAATATTTATGTCTCTAGTTTTATGTCGTAATCGGTAGATCTCTTGTAGTACCATCCCCAAAAAAAAAAAAAAAAATGGTACGTCATTTCATAATGCTAGATTTTGACCACCTTCCACATCTCTAGCAGCTGTAACCCAGGTAGGCTAATTGTCCACTCCCAATTAAATTTTTCTTCTTTCATCAAATCATTTACGTAATTTCAAAAACTTACTAAAAAATTTGTTTTTTATTTTGTATTGGAATTGACCAATAGTCTGCCTGTAGTTGCTCAATGGGCTATTTGTTCTCCTTAAGTAGAATGGGTGGAATGTCCCAACAACGAGTTCGGATGGGCAACAGCGCTTGCTGTTGCCTCCTTGTGTCCGGAAAAATGAAAGCCTCACTCACTGTTGAAGTGAGGGCTACCCTTTATTGAATGCGGGACCCATTTTTTAGACACAAGGGAACAACAGCACAACAGCAAGCGCTATTGCCCATCTAAACTCATCGAGCACAGCCAATTGTAATTGAGCTAGGGGAGAGAGTTCATTCGCACCAATAGGTCAGCACGTGTCTATATTAATTAATCCCTATTAATTATGGTTAAGATTTACTAATCCTTATGATTCAACAATCTAATCTTGAATTTTAGGAAAAAATATTAATTGAGTTAGAACTTCTTAACTCTAAGGTTAATTTTTTTTTTTTTTTTTTTTTTTCCTCCTGAAAACCAAGATTATATTATCAAAACTTAAGAGTTGTTTATCTTAATTATAATTAATAAAAGTTAAAATGGACACGTGTTGATCTTGAAGGTGTGAGAATGATTTCGGGGAGAGTAGGGGTTGACTTATAGAGTAGGGCTAGGCGGCTAGCACACCTTTGAAAAAAGGTAAAGAAAGTAATAATCGTCTCCTCCATCCTTGCCTTACAAAGCCCCTTTAACTGGCCTTAAACTATGGTTAACAAGTTTAACTTCCATAATTAATTATTTTTTAAAGACCCATGTTAGATACTTTAATCTTAAGGGTTAGTGAATCTTAACCACGGTTAATAAAAGTTTAAAAGGATCACATGGAGATTGTGCCACGTAAGCACCCAGTAGCATTTTGGCAGATACATGAGAAAGAGAGATCGAATCACAGTCAATCATGATTGCATTCACGGAGAGTTCAATTGCTTCCACAGGTTAACACATGTCCCCTTTAACTCTTATTAACCACGGTTAGGATTCTCTAACCCTTAATATTCAATAATCTAACCTTATGTTTTTGAAAAAAAATTTACTCTAGTTAAAAATTTTAACTCTTAGAGTTAATATTTTTTTAATATTCTTTTTAAAAAAACTAAAGTTAGATTATTGAACACTAAGGATTAGAGAATCTTAATCATGGTTAATAGACACGTGTTGACCTATGGGCGCGATTGAACTCTCCCTGAATTCAATCACGATTGGCTGTGATTCAATCTCTGATAAAGAAGGGCATTTCATACAGAGGTTTCTAGTTTCTAAAGAAGATCTGGATCTGAACAAAGGATATGGACGATAGTGTAATTTTACAAAAACTCAAGGACAGTTTAGTAAATTAACATCATGTTGATCGGTGTCTGCCTTACCCAGCTTACCTTCCAAAAAAAAATATATATATAACATCATATTGATCAAAGTTTTTTTTTTTTTGGTTCAAATGTTGATCAAAGTTAGGTACATTAATTAAATGACTATAGTTTCTCATGTTGACCAAAGTTAGGTACATTAATTAAATGACTATAGTTTCTGAGGTTATATATATATATATATATATCATATCATACTCGTTGAGTCAGTTCCTTAAGATCAGAGACATAGGGAGAGGTAAATAAAACTATGGGGACTACCCGAATTACAGTGGCCGGAATACTCATCGTAGCAACGGTGTTTCTTACAACATTTTCCGGCGTGTCGGCGCAATCGCCAGCTCCGGCACCATCAACTGACTGTTTTTCGAATCTGCTAAACATGTCGGACTGTTTGACATACGTCGAGGCCGGAAGCAATCTGACGACACCGGAAAAAAAATGTTGCCCGGAACTTGCCGGCCTTGTTGAGAGCAATCCGATCTGTCTGTGTGAGCTTCTGGGCAACACTAGTAGCCTTGGAATCCAAATCAGCCTCACCAAAGCTTTGAATCTTCCTAACGTTTGCCGTATCTCTACTCCTCCTCTTGGCTTATGCGCAGGTTAACCTGAACCCATCTCTTCTTACATCTTTTTTTTTTTTTTTCTCAAAGTTCGCCTATTGTGCAAGTTAGTTCTTTTTTGTTTTTGTTTTCTAAAATGCGCTTCAATTTATGAGTTCTTAGGGTTTGGTGTTTGAGTTTTTCCTCGCTAGAGAAGCAAGTCAAGATGGGGTTAATTTGGAGAGATTAACGATGAACAGATAATCAGAACAATTTTTTAAAAAAAACCCAAGGGTATTCACAGAAAAATTACATGTATTTGTAATTACCACCGCTCAAGGCCTTTTTTTGGGTTGCTAGGATTGTTTTTCAACTAAGTTCCTGTTCATAGTTAATCTCAAATTTGTGATGCATAATGTGCACATCTGGCTTATGTTAACGGGATATAGTGCTACAATGCCGCTAGAAAGCGAGCTTTTAGCAAAGGTTTCTTGACTGGTTAGATCGGGTGTCAATTATACAATTAAGAGTTTAAGTATGAGACGGATCTATGCTGGAACGCCTTTTTACGGAGCTCCCCGCTGGCATGCTTGTAATTATGTGTTTCTATAATTAGAAAGGCTTTCAATTATGAATTTAATCAAATCTAATAATTTTCTTCTGAAAATGTTGTTGTGAATATGCAGAATTCTTGATATCTAGGTCAATTTTCGATTTAGATTGAAATGAGCGTCTATAATTATATAGGGCTATTACTATCCACTGGTACGGGAATATAACTCTTTTATGATAATTTGAAGAAAAGAAAAAGACGAGCAATATAGCCCAGTGGTAGGTGTATCTCTTCCTTAGGAAGGAGGTTCCGGGTTCCATTCCCGAGAGAATGAGAGTGGGTGGCACGCTCCACCCGCCTTAACTTAGAACATATACTAACTTGCTAATCGGTGTTGCAGCCTAACTTGTGTCTCATACCAAAAATAAATAAATAAATAAAGCTCCTGCAGTTTTCACGGCCTTTATGTCTCTCGTCAGAAATTCAAGGCACCTCCTCTCCGATATCCTTTTCTATCTGCTGCCATCAGAAGAAGATGACACTAGATCCTACAGGGAATTAATTTGGTCAGCCCTCGCCTGGCCAAAATATCAAAACCGTCTGGCTCTCATCCACAGTTCGACATATGTCCCTATTAATACCCTTTCAGTGTGGTTAAGATTTACGGACCTTTAGGCTTCAACCATGTAAACTTGGTTTTAAAAAAATAATATTAAAAAACATTAACCATAAGAGTTAGAAATTTAAACTCACGGTTAAAAGTGCAATTAAAGAGGCTCTGTGAGTGGGCTAGACAATTTTATTCTAGTGAGAGCCAGACCAAATCCGATCCCGATCCTATTCGGTTTTGTTTAGAAATTTTAACAGAATTTAAATTAATATCCTTCTAATTAACATTAATGATACATAACATGAAAAAAAATTATCCGAGCAATGATTCCAAGACTGAGACAATGACAATATTTAATAATTATCATATTTTTGTTAAGAAAATAATAGACAATTCAGACAAGGCCAACCTAGAGTACCAAACAAGATTTTGGACCGACCTCAATCACGAAAACGGCCTGATTTAAGTTGAGAGGGAGGAGTCTGTAGTACTAGGGAGCACATTCTTTTATTTATATATATATATATATATATCTCCATTACTAATAATCATTCCTTCTTTTTTTTCAGCCATTGGAATCCCAATTGGAGCTCCGACTGCAAGTGAAAGTCCAAAGTCACCGGGTAATTTTTTTTTCTCTTATATTTTTACACGTGGCTGGCATTTTGAGGAATCAAGGACCAAATATTTGATTGGGCTTACCTGCCAAAAAAAAAAATATATTTGATTGGGCCCATATTTTAAAAGTATTTTAAGGGTTAATGATGACCCTTAATTATTTGAAATAAATGGTTAAGATTGCGAAGTATATGTGGGAGTACTCATGACTGATTCATAAAAGTATAGGAAAATGGTATCCCAACCAGTATCGTTGTTATTTTCTAGCCGTTTACAAATGGTGCAGTTGGCTAGCATCCCGGGTTTGCTCCTTGTGGTTGTGTTCAACTCCTACTCTTCGACTTACCTTTGTGTTAGTAGGAAAAATTTCGAGTGAGCCGTTGTGGAGACTCAAAGGGACTAATCCTTTCCTGGAAGCGTTTGGGACACCCTCCCTTACCCCCCCAAAAAAAAACTAGTTTTGCTTACACGAAAAGCAGCGAGCTAGTGACCGAAGGAAGTGGTCGGGAGTGTAGCCCATTGGCCGAAGGATGAACCGTAAACCCGGAGGTCTCGAGGTCGATTCCTAGGCTCCCCTCAATATCAGTTGAATGGGGTGGGGGTATTCCCTATGCAGCAAGCGAGACTAGTCTGAGTCTTTAAGGCTAAGGATATCCACAAATGTCCCAAAAAAAAACAAAAAAAACAGTGAGGCAATATATCTAGCATTACTCATATATAAAAAATATAATTAAAAAAAAAATTAAGGCAATGAAGAGCAACAATGACACTAGAAGGACCTTTCTTTAGCACTAATCTCATTTAATATTTTCAACTAATCTCCAAAAAAATTGTAGGTGGATCACCCACGTCGGGACCCGGGAGCGTCCCTTCATCAGGAAGCAGTGATGGAGCTTCAAGCATTACTAATTCAGCCCTGATCTTCCTTGTTGGCATATCAACTGCAGCACTCGCAACCTTCTTCTGATAACACTGATTAACGCATTTCTATTTTTACAATTTTAGTTTCCAAGTTCTCTTAGTTTCTCCATTACATCTGTGATACCCTGAAATTCTAGCCTTAGTTAATTAGTAAGATGAATAATCTCATGTAGTTTATGTTATGATTAATTTTATGAAAAGAGGACGATATTTGCTCATATTGCACATGTCATTGCAACACCCCGAACTCCCCTCCACCTAATGCTCACTAATTCGCAATTCATAAGCTGCATTCATTTGAATTTGAATATATATATATATATATATATATATGTATGTTTTGGTGGAAGGCGCGTGTAATTATGGATTTATTTATTTTGTGACTATCTCTAATTCTATTCGGGATGTAAATATTACCCTATTTATTTTGTGACCATCTCTAATTCTATTTGGGATGTAAATATTACCCTTACAAATTGCCCGATTGTTCGAACCTATACAAAAACTCTCTTCTTTTTTCCCAATTTTTTTGTTATGGTATGGTAACACTCTCCATTCCCTGCACCAACCCAAAAAGGTGAGCTTTTGGGAAGCATTCATCACAGTGATGCTTAGAAACTTTTTGTTTCAAAAGAGTCATAATTTATTGAATAGCTTTTGATGAAGGCCCTTATAGGGTTTATATAAAGATGAATTATATTTAAAATAGAAACAAAAATCCAATCAAATCTATCTTATCTAATTTAATCTAATCAAATCAAATAATCTAATTCAAATGCAAATTCAAACATATGATGAGATCACACCATATTACAGTACTACGTATTTTTCTCCAATAATAATCACCACTAGTTGTAGCTGGTGGGCTCCCCACCAGCACAAATCCAAAGGGGGCACCCGTTAGCCAAGAAGCGGAGCTCCACTTCTTAGCTAAGACATTGCTTTTGGTGAGACTTTTAAGAGACAAGTGTTGCCTCCAAATTTATGTTGGTAGGTGATAAATGATTTAAGAGGCGTATTAAATAGGTGAATGATGTAAATTAGGAGCCAAATCATCTCCGGTGATAACCGGATATCACCCCTAGAGGTCACCATGTGTCTCCTTTGACACCCCTTAACCGTGGGTAAGGTTCACCCAACCCTAGTGTTCACCCACCTATTTTTGGTTTTCTTTTTAAATAATAATTCTTTTTTAAAATTTAAAAACTGTTTTGTAGAGTTTTTTAATATTAAAAACAGTTTTTTAATTTTTTTTAAAAAAAGAATTATTATTTTAAAAAAACAAAAATAGGTGGGTGAACCCTAGCGGTGGGTGAACCTTACCCACGGTTAAGGAGGTGTCAAAGGAGACACGTGGTGACCTCTAGGGGTGATAACGGGATTTGCCAAATCTGGTTATCACCGTAGAGGATTTGCTCCTGTAAATTATAGCTGTATTCGGCCAGAGAATGTAAGTCCTTATAGGAAAATCACGTGAAGCCAACCATAATAATCAAAGCAACTGGATTGAAAACAGGCTCCAATTCCATTACTACACGAATACTCCCAACCACCTTGATGGTTCAAGTTTCATATGAAAGCTGGCAAAAGCTAAGCTTAATTCCCACCACAAGTTTACTGATTCAAAGTAGTATGAGGATATATTCAAAAGAAGTTGATATTGTTATGTTTCAAATAAAGAAGTTGAGATTGTTATGTTTCAAATGAATTATTTTGATTCAACCATCTATTTCTCGACTTGTCTATTTCAATACCAAGTAATCTCCAACCAAAAAAAAAAAATACCAATTGTAATGGATAATCTCCGCTTATCACTGCTTTTTTTTAAAGGAAAAAAACTACTTTTTAGTTTGGCATGCTGAAAATAATTTTTTAACACTACTTTATGCTTGAGATATTTTTTTATTCTAGAAACGGGGAGGGATTATTTTCAAGAAATTTGCATTTTATTCACAATGTTTTTCCCACTAAACTAACATTGCCTTAATGAAATTTTAGGGACATAATAAATTGATATGAACATCATGAGCTGTTGTGGGTTGTTGTTGATATCTTTTTCTTTGTTCCTTCATCGAAAGCCCGTGGAGAAGAAGAGATAAAAGGGTCCTATATATAGAGAGAATTCTAGACCTGGAAAATAATCTCCCCGTGGTGCGAGAGGTAATTTACCGTCTCACCTCCCGCCTCTTCCCCTTTTTTTTGTGCCACGTCTCCTCTTTTTATTCCCTATAATAATTGTGGTTAAGATTCACTATTAATTCTTAATATTAAAGCATCTAACTATAGTTTTTAGGAGAAAAAATTAGCTATAAGGATAAAACTTATCGACCATAATTCAATGGGGCATTGTGAGGGCGAGGAGGAATAGTGGAGGAGGGGACTATTGCTCTAATTTAATGTGTAAGGCCCTTACGGGCATATAGGAAGTTTTTTGTGTTCTATCCAGTCCCAGTGGTAGTGTATCTCCCTTTGGGGAGGCGTGACTCGTGTTCGAGTCTTGGTGTGGCTGTTGACGCCTACCATGAGCCTAACCCCTAATCTAGGTAGATAAATGATTAGGACCAACCCCAAAAAATAAAAAACACAATACGCACAAGCTTCCCAAATCTTGTAATAGGTAGTGTAGTTTTCAATAGTACGAATAGCGACATATGTAATTTTTTTTGCATGACGGATATTTAGTTTTATGTTGACCATCCTAAAATTGGCATTTCACCATCGTTTTCGGTGCTACATTTGCCGATCCATCGTCCAATCTGATTGTGGCATCTTTTCTAAGGAAATTAATCACCTCCTCGGTCAAAAAGCAGCTCCTTCAAAAGCCATAAACTCAGGTTAATTTTTTTAACCCTGTGGTTAACTTTTTTTATTTAATTTTATGGCTTTTGAAGGAGCTGCTTTTTGAGAGCGAGTAGCAATGTTCACTCCTCGTCCAAGGAGCGGACCATTGCTCCTTTTCTATCACTTTCAAAATTTTGAGGTTGATCTGATTTTGAGAGGTCTCCTTTTCACCCATTTAAAGTTGTTGATTAGGTATAGTCCGGCAAGCCAACTGTGGATTGGCAGTGTTTCAAGCTCAATTTAAGAACCTTATGGATTAAATTTTGCTTGTTAATATGCCTAATCAAATCATTCGTATCTCAATTCGAGCTATCAATAGGCCTATCAAACTGGGCCTCCTGTGAGGAGGTCAGTCTTCTGTGGCCCAAAAAATTGAGGTTTTTTCTTCTTTTTTTTCTTTTTCTTAGGGCCGGGCCAAGCTGCCCGAAATCTCAAGGCCTAACTAAATGAGGGTTGGGCTTGAATGGAAAGTACCTAACAAATCCCTGCCCGGCCTTCCTCAAGGTATGATACACAGTATAATATGTATATAATATAATATATAAACTTAATCACTGCAATATTCCTAATAAAAGTGTTTAATATTTCAGTTTAAATATGAAGAGGAGCTCTGCTTCACCACGTTGTGCGGAGCTCCCCTTTTTACACTATCCGGTGACAAATATGTAATTATGGTGTGTTGCAAAATTACCCTCAGCCTCCATCAATAATTACAAACATGCCACACTTATAGTGTAAAAAAAAGAGCTCCGCTTCAACGCCGTGAAGCAGAGCTCCGCTTCAAAATTAATCTCTTAATATTTATGAAGGCTATATTGTAAAAGTGTTTTAACATTTATATGGCCTATCAAACAAGGTAAGAAAATATCTCAAATTGTGAGAAATGCAAAAATAACATTTGATAAAATTTATATGACCCCCCCCCCCAAAAAAAAAAAAACATGCACATATGTTAATACATCTAATATGAAATCAGAAAACAAATCAAACGGGTTGTATGTCTGAAAACTAAATTGGGTAAATAGTGTGTGTTTGTTACTATTTATTGACATATTTTACTCATTTACTTAAATTATACTTATAGTTAGAAGTTCTCTCATATAATAATTTCAGATTTACATCTCTATCCAAAAAACCAATGTTCTCTTAGAAAATTCATCAAAAATTATTTTGACAATTTTCAAATCTTTGAAGATCTAAAAGTTCCCTCAACTCTAAATACAGCCTATATGATTTGGGACCACCAACCAATGAGTCTCTTTGGAATATCAACTTTGAATGCTCCAGATGGTCTGAATCTTAATGCCCAAACATCCTACATTGATGTTGCTCCCGCTCTGAAACCTTGATTTGGTGGTTTGGGTAACCCTTTTTTTTTCAATAAATTGGAAGCATAGTTCTAATCTAACTAACTAACGCTCTTGTAGTAGCGTCAAATTCTATTTTCATAATGTTCAAAAAATTAAATTTTGCTTGCCATTCAAAAAAAATATATATTAATTAATTTTGGTTAAACAAGAGTAAAATAAATTTTGGTTAAACAAGAGTAAAAATGAAAATGCTTTTGCTCTGCATTTAACTCCACTCTTGAGGGTAAGACTTGGGCTTAGCCCGTTCAGGCCCTCTGAGAACCAAGGCAAGGCTTAGGGGCCTGGCCCAGCCTTTTGAAAGCTCTACCTATCAACCATACATTATGCCTTTCACCAGTTCCAATGTCAGGGGCCCACAAGCTCATGTACATGCATCTTGGGCCAAAATATCAAATATCCAACATTGGGCCCTATGCCTTCATGGAAGTAACAGAGAGTCTGATAAAGCATCAAGAGATACTTTAGCGTCTGATTTTAATCGAACCTTACGCCAGCCATTACTTCGCACTAAGCTCAACTTGATTTGCATGGTCTGGGCCTCAGCTATTACCTTATTTCTCATGTAAATCTTCATGGGCTGAGGCCCACATAAATATATTCATTCACCCAAAGGTCTAGTACCCTCGTTATTTCATGTGAGCTTTATGGGCCAAGGCCCAACATCTGTTTATCATTCATATACGGGCCTAGTGCCACTAAACTTGAGGTTTATGCACTAGTAGCAGGGTGTTCTGAATCCATTTTATCTCGTCATCATGGTTTGAGAGTGTAGGACAGTCTAAGTCCCACAATGTCTGCAAGTTCATTCTTCAGATAGAAACATTACATTTGAATATGAGATCTATAGGCCCAAGGCCGTAAATATGTTGCCAGCCATTTGAATTTATGCCCATGGTTTGAGGCCCACTATTGTGACGTGTTTCATAACTAATCAAGGAATACTCGGCTTGCATTCGAGTCCGTGAGTTTGCTAGAACATGGGCTTAAAACCCTTTTTCAAAGGAGGATGTTAACCTTCATGCAAGCCAAAAATGGAATTTTGTTGATAGCATTCTTGTAATTATGGGAAAATGTAGAAGTAGTTTTCAAGACAATTTTCATCATAATTACAAAAATGCCACTACTTTTATCAACAATTACATAAATGCCAAAGGTTTTGCCTTATGTGAAAGTTTGTTTGTTAACCTTCATGTGCTATGTAAAGGTTAACAAACCCCTTTTTAGCCAAACATTCCCAAATGGTCAAGAGACCCCAATGATACATGTATAATTATATATTTAACGTTCATATACATGAATGTGTATTTTTCATTTTAAACATCTTCACGACTATCATTTCTTATAATAGAAGTTCCTCTCTTTATTTTTCCTTAACATATCTAAGCTTATTTAGAAGTTAGAAGGTCATACGAACAACATTTACAAAAAAAAAAATGAATACAGCCAATGGTGGTTTAGAATTTTTTTTTTGTTAAAAAAAGTTTTTCTTTATCTTCTTTTCAAGCCTAGTTGTCGGGTCCCAAAATCTCATCTACGCTAAAATGGAACTTTGGGCCCGAAACACTGCTTGTCTTGAATTCCCCTTAAAGCATGTAAGGCAATACTAGAATCAGACCCAAAAGTTTCTTAACATGAATCAATTAACTTCATGTCAAATCTAACTAATAAATGAGTTGTAATATCCATATCATCCAAACATGATTCCCAACTATAAAAGTAAAACTAAAAGTCATCCAATTAAATCCAGTTTCAATCTACGAATATCTGTTACAACTCTTAATTAAAACTAAAGTCTAATAATATGGAAAGCAATCTAAGTCTCTCGCTCACTCCTCGAGAAAATCACCTTATTCCTCTTCAGTATACTCCTCTTCCACCCACGGCTCCGCTACAGTCTCAGAACCTAAACTTGCCGAAATAAAAACTTATCGGCTGAGCAACAAGCGGCTCAGTAGATATAGAATGCTAACTAGCTATATCATAAACATAAACTTAGTATATTTATCATTGATATCACAATCATTAATCTGAATAGTTCATCATGATATATCAAAACATACAACTTGCATAAATCAAAGTGTGGAAGTCTCATGAATATCTCATCGTTCTTTTCTTTTATTTTCTTATCTTTCTTTCCTTTTATGAGTCATCATTATCTTGTTTTCATTGTGAACATCAACATGCATACCTTTAGTGATAACTTAAAATAATTATTCATTATATAGGTAAAAGAGATTACTATACTCTACTTACCGAGTACCAATCCTTAGCATTTTCTCTAATGCGCACGGATTCCATATGATTCACACATACCCCATGATCTTAGACTGTTGCTACTTCGGCCGGAGAAACTCAAACATGCAATTTCACATACTCTTTACTTATTCATGAGTTACTTGTGATCGTGCTCTTATGATGCTTATGCGTCTATCATAATAGTGAGTAAAAAGTGATAAACCCTTAGTCAAATAATACCTTAGATTATCAATCACGTCTATCGATGATCCATCATAGCGTCCCACTACACCATGATAAAAGACCCATAAGATCATAATTCAAGGCTTATTTACCCGACAATAGATCACTACATGCTAAATCAACATCATTCATCATTCATAATGACAAATTATTTTCATAGCTTCATCAATTGAACATGTGTAATCATGGTATTTCAATATAAAATTCATGTCATCACTATCATTCAACATACACATTTTCAGTTGCAAATACATGGAAATAAGAACCCTAAATCACTATTTGCATACAAAACCCCTCATATTTATCAAAACTACACATTATTTCTTCCAAAACTCCACAATCCCATCCTCCTTATTCCATCATACAACTCCACAATCATTCCCTTCCTCCATATTCAATCAAACACATTCATCATATTGCATTTAAAATCATGATAAAATTTGGATAGAAGAGATATTTATACAGTAAAGCATGCTCAATCTTATCATGACTTAAAATCTTAGTTCTAAATCTTAATAACATCAATTATTCATAGTATCCATCCCTTAGTGAGACAGAGACAGCTTATGGCTGAATGAAGGGGGAGGAAGAGATTTCTCCTCAAGAATGAACAATTTCATAAAGGAGGGTTGTTTCAGAGTCAGTGCACTCTTGCGCCCCGGCCTCTCTCCCTTGGTCTATGATAGGCAAAACTCTCCTCTCTAGTGGAACCTACCCTCAGGTTGGGCCAGAAGCCTCGTCTCCATGCAAGAGGAAGAAAGGTTGAAGCAAGGAAAGACAGAGTATGCACATGTTGTTGTGCATGAGCCAAAGAGAGAGAATTTTAAAAGGGTGCTAGAAAACTAGGAGAAGAACGGAACTAAACGGATCAATTCATTTGACTGGTCATTTCGAGCTTCCAGGTCTTCTTGATTGCTAGCATGGTTCGATGACGCCGATGGAAGGAACCACTGGAGATTCATACTCTCATCTCTCACATCATGCTCCCTACCTTTATGTCACTAAAGACACCACTTCTACCCTACCTTAGTATAGTAAGTTAGCCCCACTTTTAGACAAAAAGACCTCTATAATAAAGCCCTAATTGAGTAGATAGTTTTCATAATTGTAGGGCTATAGGCGGAGAAGCAAGCCAAGCATCTATAGACCTGGCTGGCCCAGGGTTCTTAGCCACTAGTTCCCGCTTATCTACGTACGCTCGCTCATCCCGAACTTCAGTGGAATTTAGCTCAGTCAACTCCAATTACTTTTTTGTCGTATCTACCTGGTCGGAGGAATAGTTCGGCAAACATTTCTTTCGACCAAACCGCTCAAAAGGTGCCTTCTTCAATGAAGAAAGATATATATGGACAAGACACGTCACGTTCTTTAGATTTGTAGGACAGAGAAGGAGTCCCCTTCCCCCATTTCTGAATCAGTACTCATGCCTTGATGGCATTATTGGAAATAGGTTCACCCAACTCTTAGCTTACTTGAATGCATTAGGGATCGCAAAGATCCTTAGCTTACCAGACACATCAACAGCCAAATGCTTGCCAAGAAAATCATGAGGCAAGGCCATTGACCAAATTAGTTTTGGACATGATCACATTTTTTTGGTTGTATGAGTTTTATGTTTTGTTGTATTGATGTCTCGTGCATGTGAATTGTTGTTGAGTGAATGGTAATGAATCAAGAAGGGGTCAGCTGAGCTCGAAAGGAGTAGCCGGTCGTCAGCTAGGGGCTCTGGCCGTCAACGATCATCTTACTATGTCTCACAGGAACTTGGTTATAACATCCCATGCCTCTACTTTTCAGTCTATATCTCCGCAAGCATGGAACCTTCTATGGAGTTTATCACTTTCAGAGCAGGAACTGGTCGTCTAAGATCACTCGATCCTGCTTGATATGTTTGCTAAGGAGAAAGACTTTTTCTAAAGACTAATTGGTAAAAGAATGCAATTTTCCAGTCGGGCGGAATTAAAAAGAAAAATTAGATTGAGATCAGGATAAGGAAAAGGAAAAAGGATCCGTGGACTCCTGAGAATACCCCTTAGCTACTAGACGGGCCAACTAATGCTCCCCACGTGCACCACCTCTCAGAAGGCATTGGAGTGAGTTAGCAGCCCCTACTTTCTTTCTTCCTCTCATTAGGAATCACGATATCCAAAACTGAGAGATCTAGCCATCTAAAAAACTCTCCTTCTTTGGCACTTCCCAGTCCCCTTACTTGATAGTGAGAGATCCATATCTACCTTCCTTGATCGTCTCACTACAATCCAAATGCTTGAGAATGCTCTTTGGGGCGATCTCCAAGCTAAATTTCCCTTCTCCAAGCTAAAATCCTCCTTGAATCCCTAGCCTATCTCTCTTTTCCTTCAAAATTAGGTTTAGGGAACTTCGAAACCCTAAACCTCCAAATGCAAGGTCTATTTATAGTGTTAGGAGGGTTAAGAACCTAAAATCTACGAGTTCTTAAAAATCATGCGCGCACATTCCGATCGTTCAGAACTTACGTGCAATTGATCAGAGCTTGTGTAGTTTTATGGAAAACTTTCCTGGTTGAGTCTGATCGATCGGAGCTTACCTTGCGATTGATCAGAGCTAGCACAATTTTTGTGGAAAATCCCTTGGTTGTGTTTGCTCAATCGGAGCTTACTTTCGATTGATCAGAGCTTGCACAATCCCTCAGAGGATTTCCTGTCGATGCCCGATAGATCGGGGGTTGTTTCTGATCGATCAGAGGTTCTCCTTTTCTTTTGTTTACCCTTTTAAGTGTTTGAAGTCTTCTGTACCCTTCAATTAACATCAAACACATATGAAACACATAATTGACAATTTATCCTTATTAATCATGATAATGGTGCAAAAGTAAATTTGGGTCTCTACACCAGCCCTGGCCATGAGAATAGGAATTGGGCCTAACAAGTTTAGTCCTTGCGAGGGTTGTGTCTGGACAAACCCTAGCTTGACCTAGCCCCAACCCATTGACAGCCCTAATTGTAGCACATGATCAACAATCCTAGCAAAATATATCAAAATGTTGGACCTTGTGGTCCAGTCTGACACCTGGACTAAATAGTCAGATCACCTTCTCTAGTTTCGGTTTGAGAGAAGGTCTCTTGTCTAGGTATAGATAGAGAATCGCTAATAGGTCTCCTCCTTCCTTGGTCATACCACTCTGGTTTGGATCCATTGAGGTCAATAGGAGACCCCTTCCCTTGGTTAGGATCACTGTGGTTTGGGTTTAGAGGAGAGGGGCCATCATGGCCTTCTTGTTCTTTCTTGATCTAAACTAGACCTTGAATGGTTTGATGCGAGCCTGGTCTCTGTGAGCTCGATATTGGTGATTCTCCATCCAACCCCAAGACCACCTCTCTACTCTCCTTATATAAGAGAAGAGGGCTAGCCTAGCTACCTAATTGAGCTCGATGATGTGCATGTTTGAAGTGCAAAGTGCATCCATAGCGTTCAAAGTCCTTTGCCTACATTCGTGCACGTGTGTGTTTGTAATGACCCTAATTTATTAGTTTACTTTCTAGATGTATTTTCATAAGTTTCTCTTCTAAGGGCATTTTGATAATTTTATTATTGAGCGTTTGACATTATGAATGATCTGACTTTAGGTTAGAATAACTAAATGAGAATAATTTAGTAATCGGGTTTCATTAAGGCTTGAAACCAAACACAATTAATAATGGCAATTCTATAAATAATGGATTGGGTTAGTATATAAGCAAAGAGAAAACCTAATGTAGAGACCCATAATTTATTTCATGTTATTACCTTGTTTATTAAGGGTATAATGGTCAATGATATGTCCTTATGTGTGTTTAATTATAACTAAGTGGTGTAGGGTGTTTAAAGTGCTTAAACAAATGAAAAAGTAGGAATAAACAGAGCCTACGATCAATCTCAGGTAACCTATGATTGATCGGAGGAAGTTAGAAAACCAATAGACTCCCTGAAACCTCTGCGATCGATCGCAGGGTGGCTTACGATCGATCACCCTAAACCTGAGATCTGGGTGTGCCACTATTTGTGGGCGATCGATCATCCATATGTTGTTATCCATCCCCCATATACTGTAATCGATCGCAGCCTACGACGCAGGATTTTTTAAAGACTTACGGAAATTAGGGTTTAAACCCCTAGACTATAAATAGTCATTTTGATTCGAGGGTTTTAGAATCTAAAAGGTTCTAAACCTAATTTGGGAGAGAATAGGAGAAAAACCTAGGGCTTCAAGAGGGATTTGGCTTGGAGGAGAAGAACCTTTCTTGGAGAAGGAGGATTTGGCTTGGAGATCACCCCCAAGGCCTCTTGCAAGCATTTTGGATCGAAGGGAATGATCCCTAAGGTCGATATACTCTCTAACCTAACTCTATTATGATTTTTGCATGATTAAGCATAATTGAATCAAGATTATTAGATGTTTTCTTAATGAATATGGTTAGATTGTGGTTCATATAGCATGAAATGAGATTTCTACATATGGTTAAGGTTTTATCATGCAAGAATTGATTATAATTGTGTTGGAAATGTGGTTTGACCTTGATGGTGTGTGAAATAGAGGATGGGATATTATTGTGGAGTTATTGGAGGTATGACTATAGGTTGTGAATGATAAATGTGGAGAATGGGCTAATAATATGGAGGAAGATGATGTTTTAAGGAAGAATGGTGAAATGAATGGAGAAATGGAATTTGAATTGGAATGTTGGATGTTTTTAAACATGTTGTGAAAATTGTATAATCATGATATGGAATATTGATGATCATTGTGTTAAACTATACCCAATTTATCTTGTATGGTGATTGACATTCAGAAAAGTCAAAGCTTAGAAGAAATCTTCCATGTCGGGAATTTTCTAACCAATAAGTAATGAAGCTTGGTGGAGTTTCCTAGCGGAGGATTGGAGTCTAAAGGATGACCTATTTGAATGTTAATCACAACACTTAAGCACATTCTCACATATATGGTAAGAGTAAAGTCTACAAGTTCACTGGTCTCACAAGAACATGCATTGGACATGAACATGCTACGGACATGAATTTATACGTTGTCAAAACGTATTATGCACATGGATTACACAATGTTTATGCGTTGTCAAAACATATCATGAACACGAATTACACAATGATTGTGCGTTGTCGGAACATATCATGAACACAGATTACACAATGATTATGCGTTGTCAGAACATATCATGAACATGAATTACACAACTATCATGCATTGTTGGAACATGCTACAACTCACGAATTAAGGTCTTAACATGAACACGTACAAGTTATGCACATGCTTCTTACATGTACAAGTCCAAGTCCAAGAGTCACATAAGTACACGAGTCAAAATGATGATATAGTATGCCCACATGTTTTCCGCACTCTGATTATATACCCATGTCATGGATTATGATGATGATCATGTTCAAGTGATATTATAATGTTAGTTGGACTATATATATGCTGAGTGTTTTCAATACTTAGTCGACTTGTTATTGTCAGATGGTATAGAGTTAGAGCATACAGCGGAGCCGTCAGTTGAGGAGTCATACATTGAAGAGGGAGAAGTAGTTGAGCTTCCAGAGGAGAGAGTCAGGGACCTTGATAGTTATCCCTGTTATTAAATTATAGCTTTATTGAGAAGGTTGTAATAGATACTTTAGTTTACATGATGTTGTTTATGTTCACACATGATTTGGGTATCAGGTTACCCAAGTATATTATGAGTGGGGTTTAACTTTGTCTCATGCCTACACAGAATGGTTTGTTTAATGGATATTGAATTTTATTATTGTCATTTTGAGTATTGTTTTTAGTATTGCCTTGAATGCTATGAGACTAAGCAGGTTTTAAGAAATGTCACGACCCAAGGTCCCAAGGCGGGATTTTGGGGCGCAACACCTAATTAGGATATTAATCAGAAACCTTATTTTAAAGGAAGAAAATGTGCTTGGAAATTGAAGTGGTGATTGCTGTATTTTGGGTAGTCGCATCAGCATTGGAGGCTCAAGATTCAAGTAAGATTAAGTTTAATCCATCTAAAGCGATCGTTTTCCTAGGATTCTTATCATAAAATTTCAAAAAATCTAAACCAAGGCAAGTAGACACTTCATTAGTCTTTGATTTGTGTTTTAGTAATTGTATATGTTGTTTTAGTGTTAACATATTGTATTGAATGAATATTTGCTAAAATCTTTGAGTTTTGGGGTTTAATGGGGAAAACTGGGGTTTTCTTTGGTTTCTATTGTGTTTTGTTTCAACGAGGATGGCCTGGTTCGAACAAAATGCTTATTGTTTTCGCACTCAATGTGTTTTTATTGTTCTCAGATTGTAGTATGCATTAATTCTAATAAGAGGGCTTCATTCAAACAAAGATGAGGTTCAAATGAAAAGCTTTATTTTCGCACAGTGAAATTACTTTTACTCTCGATTTATTTTTCATTCGAATGAGCTTGGGTTCGTTCTGTTCGAACGAGTCTATTTTCGTTTGAACAAAACTGAATTGGTTTGAACAAAAATCACTATTTTCAACCAAAAACATAGAAATTGTAAAATGTTTGTGTGTTTTGCTCATATATGCCTCAACTTCTTTATGATTGCATTTGTACTATCTAGAGTAAGAAAACTTGAATGCATGTCAAAGTGATCCAATTCCTACTTAATTAGATTTAAATTGTAATTAATTATTATACATGTTGGATTAATAGCACTAAACTACAATGATTAATAACCCTAATCATGTATAAGGTCCATTAATGAGGCGAGTTGTGTACTACCCTCAGGAATGGGTCCTTGGGCGAGTTATGTATGACCCTAAATTGGATATTGGGTGAGTTGGTGTATGACCCTGTAAGTGGTGAACTCTCACAACTTATTTCACACCCCACACAAATGGAGGTGTGCACCACCTATACCAGATCACAAACCTGAGAAGGGTTGTGATCACCTCACATGTGCAAAAGCACATGTGAGTTCTTACCGCCTCGAATTAAAACCAACATAAGGGGCCTTTGGTAGACCCCATCATGGCAGTAATGAGCTCCCTTGCTGCCCCAAATTGAAATTAAACTCAATGGGTCTTTAATAAACCCCATGATTGCAGCAAAGAGCCCCTTGCTGCCCCAATTCGAAATTAAATTAAAGGGGTCTTTAATAGACCCCACCACAGCAGCAAGGAACCCCCTTGCTGCTCCAAATTAAAATTGAGTTGATAGGGTCATTAACTTACCCCATCAAGGCGGCAAGGAATACCCTTGCTGCCCTAAATCAAAATTGAAATAAAAGGGGTCTTTAACAGACCCTGCTGTGGCAGCAAGGAACCCCTTGCTGCCCCAAATTGAATCAACGAGGTCTTTAATAGATCCCACCATGGCAGCAAGGAGTCCCCCTTGCTGCCCCAAAGTAAAATCAAAGCAAATGGATCTTTAATAGACCCCACTATGACAGTAAGGAGCCCCTTGCTGTTCTAAATTGAAATTAAAATCAAATGGGTCTTTAATAGACCTCACCGTGCCAGCAAGGAGCCCCTTGCTACCCCAAATTGAAATTAAAATCAAATGGATCTTTAATAGACCCCCACCATGGTAGCAAGGAGCCCCCTTACTGCCCCAAATTAAAATCAAAGCAAAGGGGTCTTTAATAGACCCCACCGTAGTAGCAAGGAGCCCCTTGCTGCCCCAAATTGAAATTAAAATCAAATGGGTCTTTAATAGACCCCACCATGGCAGCAATGAACCCTCTTGCTGCCCCAAAATCAAAATAAGTTTAAGGGGTCACTAATAGACCCCACCATGACAGCAAGGAGCCTCTTGTTGTCCCAAATTAAAATTAAAATCAAAATGATCTTTAATGGACTCCATCATGGCAGTAAGAAATCCCCTTGCTACCCCAAAATTAAATTAAATTAAAAGGGTCCTTAACCATGGCAACAAGGAACCCCCTTACTGCCCCAAAATGAAATTAAATTAAAGGAGTCTTTAATAGATCTCACTATGGCAGCAAAGAACCCCCTTACTACCCCAAAATTAAATTAAATTAAAGGGGTCCTTGATAGACCCCACCACGGTAGCAAAGAACCCCCTTACTACCCCAAATTCAAATCAAAACAAATGGGTCTTTAATAGACCCCACCATGGCAGCAAGGAACCCCCTTGCTAGCCAAATTGAAATGAAATTTTTAATATACTCCACCTTGGTAGTGAGGAACGCCCTTACTGCCTTAAATAAAACATGGCTAAAGGTCATCGTGTACTGCCATTTGGCAGTCCAGTAATGGGTATAATACTCACTACTACCTCTCTCACCCCACGATCCATAATAAGAGGGTGGGGAATAACCCCCACTCTCTTACGAAGAAGACAGAGGTCCCCTTCACAAAGAAGAAGACAGTTAGAAGATGTGGTTATCAAATCACTCCCCCCAATAACTCCCACAATATAAAAGTGAGAGTTAATTTTCGAGGAGGGGGATCCGAAAAATCGAAGACCAGAGAATCCAAGAAAGGAAACCCAGAAGAAGAAAAAAACTCAAGCCGAAGCAAGAGATCTCAGCCATGGAAGCGGCAAGGTAGGCCAAAATGCCTACCCTCCTTCTCTCTTCCCCTCTTTCTTTTTCATTTTGAAAGACATCTTTAAAAGCAACTCTCTTTCTCACTTCTTCTTAATCAGAGGTATCCCTCCCTCTTCAAGAGGGTGTAATTAACGGCATGGGTTAACCATACCGGAAATGGAGTTCTCCCACATAAAATAACAAACTCCATCAACGGATGATGTTTGAAAAATAAAGTTCAATTACCTCACACCACAAGTGATGTGATAGAAATTTGTTGTTACAGACCCCATGTTGAAAATTAGGCAATCTGAGAATGACCCCAATGGATTATTAATTGGAAGAGCTATGTGCTACCCAGGTTTAGTCGCTTCAGGTGAACTGTGTGCGATCTCAATCATCTCATTTTTAGGGGAGTTATGTGTTTTCCCCGAATGGTTGTCACTAGGGTGAGTTATGTACGACCCCTATGGACAAGAGAACAGAACAACGTAATACATAACATAAAAATTTACTATTACTTGTAGTTGTTATTAGTTGCATGTGTAGACAATGTAATAGCAAAATGTTGATGTTCCTTAATGGATGTGTTTATTTTATTGGGCTTTATGCTCATTCTTGCTATGTGATATTTTCAAGAAGTACCAGAGGAAGATAGAAGTTCTTCACAAATGGAATCATTGGATCATTAATGTACTCTTGTGTTCAACAATGAGAGGTTGATTGGAATAGTATTGACTTTATTTAGAATTTTAGTTAATACTTTATATTCATATCTGTTAATGGATTTAATCTTTGTAATATTCCATTTTACATTGGGATGTGCTCCTGGTTCACACACCGGGATCTATGCAATTGTAAGATATATTGTATGTGTATTCTAGGGCCGTGATAGTGTTTGCATTCGCTCCAAGCACAGCTTTTGGACCCACACTAACGATGAAATGATATAGGTTGTTAAGATGTTATACACCTTAAGGTGAGTTGATTATTTATATACCATTTCTCACACGTGTAGCTAGGAAATGTTGGCCTAAACTTCCAAGAGACAAAACACACTTGGAAAAGAAGTAGGTTGTTTGTTCTCAAATAAGAGCACAAGACTCAAACCCCACTTAACTTCACAATTGGAAAATTTTCTTCTTTTAAAATAGGGACCTTAAAGTAAAAAATTTCAAAAGGATTGGACTATAACTAAATAAAGGAAATTTTAAGGACCTAATTTTTTTTCACAAAAAATTTAACCATTTAAATTCAACACGCCCTAATCTCTTCCTCAAACTTCAAGAATAATTTTCATTAAAGGAAAGTGATTGTGCGTAGAGATGTTAATTTGGTCCTCTGGCGAGGATACTTAGCTTTGTTCGGCCCTCTGTGGCCCACAATAACAGAGGACTTTATATCTCTCTTTAAAGCTGAAGGACTGGGTTGGGCATGATTTTATAAAGCCCACCTACTTGAGGGCCGGGCTTAGTAAAGACCATGTAAAGCCCGATCCAGCCGCATGCTTATATATACTATATAGTGTAGTCTACATGCAATAAAACTTTTGAATGTGTAAGTATTAATTCTTTGAATTTAATTTACGGATATAAAGATTTGCTATAATTACATTACTTAAAATACTTTATCCTTATACAAACTTTTAGTTGTTTACTTAAAATTTGACTCTAAGTAAGTCTACTAATACCTGAATTTAGTAGTGGATCCCACGTGAGTAGCAAAATGTCAAAACAACTAATTACTAACAGTAGTTCAACCAATAGTGGGTACAATAGATCCCACATAATATTAAAACCAATTAAACATCTAAATTATATAATATAAGGTTAATTATTTCCAACGGATATATGTATATATTTATTTTTAATTATACTAGTAAAACTGTACATGTGTTTGTACTTAATAATTTGTTGAAGTTTTAGGTGATATTGGTTTAATAGTATTTTAAAATTTACTTAATTTTGATTTAATAGTTTTTTCAAAGCTACTTTAGGTAATTAATTACTTTTTAACAAATATTAATTAAAAATAAAAAATTATTTCATATTTTAAGTATTCATAAAGGAATTTTAAAAAGGTTATTCTATGCATATAGCATATTATTATTTTTAGTAGTAAAAATTATTTTAAAATCATTCTTAATAATTGCTTGTACAATGAAAAATATTTATAATTTTCAAATATATAAATAATATCCTTAAATTGATAATTTTTAAAGAGATAAAAGTTAAGGATAATTTAGTCTTCCGAGGAGACCAACCATTAAATGCAGAAAAGAAAAAGTATAGTTCGTCTTTTATTGACTTATTTTCTCTTTCATTTAATGAATTGTCTCGTATAATAATACCAAAGTACCTTAATATTTAATAGATTAATATTGATCAGTAGTACATAGGTGTAAAAAAGACTAGTGAAGATTAACAAATTTATTAGTCATAATGAATGATAAAATAAAAGCTAGTGATCAACTTGTTAACCTCATTGACCAAAAAAACAACTTGTTAACCTTCACTATTCTTTTGTACCCTTATGTATTAAATAGTGTTCTATCTCTACTAATATAAAGAGGATTTCTTTGTTCAAAACGTAATTGATATTTGTGTTAATTTCAAAAAATGTCTTTTTGACTTCTATCTAACTATTACTCTATTAATAAGAATGTTACCTTTAAAAACATAGACTAGATTTCTAAATTCCCAAATTGTCTTTATCATAATATGTATATAAGACAAATTTTATTAAATATTTGCTTAAATCCCATACTACCCCTTACTCATCTATACTTGAAATTCTCTACGGTTATATATTCCTTAACTATGATTAAGATTCACCCACCTCTAGGGTTCACCCACTTATCCTTGGTTTTTAGGGGAAAAAATAACCTTAAAAGTTAGTGAATTTTACCCAGGGTTTAAAAATTTTGATATTTTTTTCTAAAAACCAAGGATACGTGAGTGAACCCTAGGGGTGGGTGAACTCTAGGGGTAGGTGAATCTTAACCACGGTTAAGAGGTGTCAAAAGAGACACATGGATCCCCTAGGGTTCACCTACTTATTCTTGGTTTTTAGAAAAATATATTAATTTTTTTAAACCCTGGTTAAAATTCACTAACTCCTAAGGTTAAAAAAAATTCATATTTTTTTTCTAAAAACTAAGGATAGGTGGGTGAACCCTAGGGATGGAGGAATCTTAACCATAGTTAAGGGGTGTCAAAAGAGACACATTGCAACCTCAAGGATGTAACCAGACTCCTCGATCTCTTAGCAAAACGCTCCGAAAGAAAAACATTTCACCAAGGCCCTACCCGCCCCCTTTCTTTTCTATACCCAATATGCCCCTAAAGCTTTTTGAGTCTCAAAATGACCCTATGTCATATTTTTATGACCAACTTGTGCCTTACAATTTTTTCATATGGGATATTCAAAATATCCCTCAAGTTTCTATACCCAAAATATTCTTAATTTTTTTTTCAAATGACCTCACTAGGATCCCTCTTTCCAATATCTCCCCTTCCCCTCTCTCATGCATGTGCCGCCGACTAGTTTAATATAATGGTGCTTTGGTGTTTTCATATGAGTAAATTCATTGGAGACAAGAAGTATAAGAAAAGTTAAATTGTATAATCTTTAAATATTTTCATACATTATACTTTGGTATCTTCATAGGTGACAATACAAAAAGTACAAGAAAAATTAGCGGGTGCTGCTACAAGCACACCAATATTTATTGACTCGACACCATTTTAAAAAAACAACTTTAAAAAAAAAAAGATTATCTTATCTATGTGCACCCATACCCCCCTAAGCCATCTTATAAAAACTTCTTCCCTTTCTAAGAATGAACTTACGAAGCTCCTCTTACCTTACTTTAAGAGAGCTGACAAGTTACAAAATCATGAACTAGTGTAAGTTTTTTCTTGTCTTAATAACCTTAAATCCTTAGTTCTTCAATTTTCCTTATCTTATATTCGGGGGTTCTTTATTGTTTCTTCATTAGACCTTAGTTGGATTTGGGTCCACGAAAGGGTAATGAATTATCTTGTTTTATGGTTTAAGTTTAGAATGGAGTATAATTAGAAATTTTATATGTATTTTTTTTTTTTACCTCTTGGTGTGCTCGTAGAATCTGTTAAATTTTAATAGTTACAATTAGAAAGTGATAGCAGCACCCAAATTAAATTATATTTATTCTCTCTTACATTTAATGAGTATTGGTCCAAAAGAAATTACCTTTAACTTTAGTTTATTTAATAATTAATGGAGGGGTAAATATGTCTTTGTGATGGTTGACAAGTTCATACACTGCGAATATTAGAAACACCATGTACATATATAAGGGTATTTTGGTATTTTCATACGGACAATTCATTAAATAGGAGAGACAAAAAATTTCCAAGAAAAATCAAACTGGATTTATTCTCTCCTGCATTTAATGATTAGTCTCACTAAATTATCCTTAACTTGAGTGCATTTCATAATTAATATAAGGGTAAAAATGTCTTAGAGAAGGTTAATATATAATTACACCCAATGAGTGAACATTAGCAACACCCATTAACTATATATACTTTACACAGTAATATTTTAATAATATGTCAATTTAGTATCATGTCAAAATTCTTTCATATTAGTAGTATGCTGAATTTAAATATATAGTAGTGTATATTCTTTAGAACTAGTCCATGGGTACTCCCAAATACACACCTGATTCCTAACCCTTCAATTCAAATAATTAAGGGTCAAGATTAGATTCTGTTTGACTTATTTTATCATTTTTTAAAGTCTCTCAGCTCTAATCTTGACCATTATTTGAATTGAATGATTTAAATTTGGGAGTACCCATAAATTGACTCTAAGCCTTATTTCTTTATTGTTTCAAAATAGTTTATGTTATCCTTATGTCAAAATTAGTTATATGGCTTATGTCAATAATTTAAGAATATATATGCCTTATAGTACTTTGTCAAATTAAATATATGGAAAGTATGAGCACGGATTCCGGTTACCTACATTTGACGTAATGTTATGTTTAGAGTCGCCACTTATTAATTCAGTATGGATAAATCTCAGGTAATGGATAAGGTCTTAAATCTGCTTAGAGTTCTGAGTAAGATGTTCGGTTAAGCCCGGGGAAGGTGTTAGGCACCCCAGCACTTCCGTTTTCACAACGGTTCCCTACTTACTAGGTTTAAGCCAAATTAATGTTAAGTTTCTAATCAAATGTCTTAGATTTAGTTTATACTAATCCAAGAAGGTAAAAGCTAAACTAAGGTCGAACCCGAGTTGGGTTACCTACGTACTCATATTGGGATAAGATCAGACTGAGCGTAGTTCTGACACATGAGCCCGTGCTAAGGCTAGGGGAGGTGTTATATGTGCACCAAGTGTGGCTTAGGCTCTAGCCGAGAGGCTAGGGGTAGTTGACCAGGATCGTCAAGTGCTTGGAATGTTTGATTGGGCACAGTAGGCCGAAGGGTAGTCCAGTAGACTAGGATTTAGGCCCGTTAGGCCAAGATTGGGCCCAGTAGGCCAAGGGTGCAAGCTCTGGAGGCTAGGGTTTAGTCCGATAGACTAAGAGTTGAGCCCGATAGGCCAAGATTAGGCCCGGTAGGCCATGGATGGACCTGGAAGTCAAGGGTAAGCCCGACAGGCTTTAGGTTAGACCCGATAGGCCAAGTGTAAGCACGGTAGGCTTTGAGTTGGGTCCGGTAGGCCAAGGGTAAGCCCGATAGACTTAAAGTTAGGCCCGGTAGACCAAAAGAAGTTTAACTATGGTTAAGATTGCTAACCAGGGTTGGACAAGGTCCAAGGTATGTTCATGGTCCTTAAATGTTGTTTGAACATTTCTTAGGGATTTTCCCCCAAATTTTCCTCAATTAAATGGGGCTAACCATGGTTAAGACATGGGTTTAACCATGGTTAGTCCAATTAACCGAGGTTAGGCAATACACAAAGTCAAATTTGGAACTATACTACCATTTGGGATTTTCCTGATTTTTTAGATTTTTCAAGGTTTAAATGGGCTTAACCATGGTTAAACCAAGTGTTAACCATGGTTAAGCTCATTTAACCTTGGTTAGGCATGCTTGCTCAGTCCAAAAATGACATTTTCAGTAATCTCAGATTATTTTAGATTTTTTAGAATTTTTTCAAGGGATTTGGTTAACTAACCATGGTTAACTCCTTAACCATGGTTGAGTTAACCACGGTTATGGCAAGGGCAGGGTCTGGGCAGGCTTGGGATGGCCCCCAGGGGTCAGGTCTGGTTTGATGGAGGGCCTCCATGAACTGCGAGCCACTGTAAAGCCCAAAAAAGCATAAGGTTGGAATTGGCGGTAATACATTTACCGCTAATTTGGATTCTTCAAAGATCCATATTGGTGGTGAATGTTTTACCGCCAATAATAGCGTTTTTTAACCGTGGTTTTGGGGGTCATAACTCAGGTTAGGGATGGACTCCTGGGGTCCATGACCCATGGTTTTGAAGCTCTTAGTGAGGGGAAGGCCTTGGGCCTGCTGTGGGCCTCAGGGGATGCCATGTGTGAGCCTGGTATGGGCCCAAAGTCACTGTTACATGAAATAATAAGTGTCGGTAGAGTGTTTACCGACCCTTTGGCAGTTTCCAATTTCAGACAAACTAACCATGGTTAGGGTCAACCCTTGAACCCGAGGTGCTCAAGTTAGATTCAGGGGAGATATAGGGGGTTCAATCTAGACCTTGGATTGGCCCAAGAGGTTCTCAGGTGGGGTCCACAAGCCCTGAAACAGAAAACGTCAGGGATGTCGGTACTGAGTTTACCGACACCTTGTAATTTTTCCAGAAAAACAGCATGCCCTATGGGGCTGCTAAGGGTGGAGAACCAGGGGTTCCCTCATGGTGAGAGGGACCCCTAGATGGCCCTGAGGCTCTTGAAAATTGTGCTTTACCCTTAGGGGGTTCCCCACACCTATGATGAAGGTGGGGAAGCCCCTTTAATGGGTTTTCCGCAAAATAAAAAGTAATAATCCCGTGGAATGTATCAAGGGCTCACAAGAGTGTACAAAACAGAAACGAAAATGGGTAGGAGGAAGCCCTACCCTACTGTTGATACGGTGGAGCTAGTGTGGCTAGTGGTGGCGCTGTGGAGGTGCTGCCGGTGGTGGAGCACGGTCGTGGAGGGCACTAGGAGGCTGCTATGAGGACCGGGGAAGTGTTGAGGTTTGCCTAGAGGCCTATGGGGAAGGTTGGGCTTCAGAAATGACCAGGGCTTCGAATGGGGAGGCTTTGCAGATCGATTCTAGTCATGGGGGAGTTCGGTATTTATAGGGGAGCTAAGGAGGGACACCCATGGCATTAGTATCAGGCTAGGTGGAGCTACAGTGACCAAAGAAGGGGCGTGCAGGCCGAAGAGGGGTGGCTGCACGCGTGCCTGAACCCGCAGAAGAGTGGGTGTGCTGCAAGAAAGAAACCCAGTGGTGTCGGTAATGGGATTACCGACACCCCCAAGGCTTTGAAAAAATGGGCGTCGGTAATCCAATTGCCGACACTGTTGGTTTTTAACCAATAGGCCTTCGGCCCATTGTAGGCACGCGGTACTAGAGGCTGGTTAAGAGACTTAACCAGGGTTAGTTAGGGATGTAAAAATTGGGTGCTTACTGAAAGAAAAGAATATATTGATAAATTACATTTTTAAAAAAATAGAGTAAATTATATATACTTTTATTATCAAAGAATAGTAAAATACAATAATTTATAATATTATATTATTTTTAACTTAAGAAAAATAATTTATACAATTTTCAACTAACTAATCTTTACTATTATAATGCGAGAGGCAAGTGTAGCTTGATTTTTCCGAATTTTCCAAACTACCCTCATGTAAAACAAAGTTTTGATTTCATGTTTTACTTTAATTCTCAAACTACCCTTACTCATCTATCTATTTAAATAATAGAATCATAGCCAATCGCAATTGAACTCAAGGAGAGTTTAATCACACCACCGGGTTAACACGTCTCTTTTAACTCCTATTAACAGTGATTAACTCCTTCCCCTCACTCTCACGTGCATCACACGTGCCACCCGTTAGTAATTATAATAATAATAATTCTATCATGTTGCTCTTTATGTTACACCACCATATCCAAGATGGAATAAAAGAGATTGATTTCAGGTTAATCAAATATGGCGATGTATGAAGAAAACCATCCAAAAACTAGGTTTGGTGAGACTGTACCCAATTTAGCCTTATTTGTCCTGCCTTGATGCCACACGCGTTGGTTCGAGAAACACGAGTCATGTTTTCGGTTACTTCCGGGTGGCCAATATGTAAAATCACGTGGAAAACGAGGACACTTGAACGGCCTCCAATTTCAGATACCTCACGCGCGTGGCTTCTATTAGTTTCAAGTAATTACAAACAGGAACCACCCATGATTTTATTTGCATTCAAATTCTAGAGAGAGATAATAGAGAGATTGTTTAGATTCTCAAACAAAGAAGGCCAGTGTGGAGCCCATTTCCCATTGGAAGCATGACTAGAGCTTAAGCCAAGTGTTGGCCAGTTAATTAACCCCTGGTTAATTAACCTGTTCTAGTTAATTAACCCTTGGTTAAACTTATACCCACTAACCCATCTTAGTAAAACCCATCTCTCTCTCCTCTATAAGCTATAAATAAACATATCTATATATATATATATATATATATGGTACAGAGAGAAAGGGAGAGACCCATTAATGTTGTTCTAAGACCCCCGGTTTACAAGCTTTCATCTGCAAAAAAGGGGTTCAAATGAAGAGGTCTCCTACTTCTTCATGTTCTTCTTCAGATTCATCTACTGATCCTCCTCCTCTATCGGCTAAACCCAAGATCAAACGCTCTAGAAGAAACCTCAACCCAGAGAAACGCAAATCTGCTAATAGCCCTGCCAGGAGAAGCTCTGTTTTTAGAGGAGTTACTAGGTATCAACATATATAAATGATCATTTGTCTCTATTTTTAGTTGTTTGATTCTATCTCTATCTGGGTTTTTCTGCATGTTTATGAACATCATGAATTCATCATGAACAGGCATAGATGGACAGGGAGGTTTGAAGCTCATCTCTGGGACAAGAACTGGAATCCCATTCAGAACAAGAAAGGAAGACAAGGTGAATTTGAAAAAAAATATAAAATG
The DNA here is from genome assembly GCA_015143295.1 of Tetracentron sinense. Taxonomy (NCBI): domain Eukaryota; kingdom Viridiplantae; phylum Streptophyta; class Magnoliopsida; order Trochodendrales; family Trochodendraceae; genus Tetracentron; species Tetracentron sinense. The sequence continues at coordinate 24,036,931 of CM026557.1, read as the reverse complement.
GAGGGGACAGTGATCTCTGTTTGCTTATTATATTGCTTTTCTCTTCTGGGTTTGGTTCTTCTGTTTTCTAATGATATTTTATTCTTGGTGATCTCTGCAATTGTAACGTTCTCTTGCCGCTTTTCTCGCTGCTTAGTTTATTTGGGTAAGCCGATTCTGCTAACATGAGCCATATGCAATGCGCATGATAGCTTTTTTTCATTTTTTTTTTTAATTTCTAACTTCTGTTGCTCTTCATTCAAATAAATGCATGGTGGGTTTATTAATGTAGGAGCATACGATGATGAAGAAGCTGCTGCTCGTACGTATGATCTTGCCGCGCTTAAATACTGGGGACCCGATTCCATCTTGAATTTTCCGGTATTCAAGAAGAATTTCAATTTTTATTTTTATTTTACAGTGTGAATTTTGTTTTGTGGCTCTGTTTTTTAGAATTTTAGTTTTTGATTTCAATGTAGATGGAAACATATGCAAAGGAGTTTGAAGAAATGCAAAGCGTTTCAAAGGAAGAGTATTTGGCGACTCTGAGGCGACGGAGCAGTGGATTTTCTAGAGGAGTTTCTAAATATCGTGGGGTGGCTAGGTAAGACTTAAGAGTGAAAGAATTTCTGGTGTCACCGGAATTTGGGGTTTCTGGTTGACTGATATCTGACCCACATTGCCGGATTTTGACAGGCACCACCATAACGGACGGTGGGAGGCGAGAATTGGGCGTGTCTTTGGGAACAAATATCTCTATTTGGGAACTTACAGTGAGCTTCTCTACTCTCCCTTTCACTCTGTTTTGTGTGTCAGATGTTTGCCGAAATATTCAGTCTCCGACCGGCGAGGTGTCATTTTTTGTCGTTAATGGGCTCCATGTGAGGCATGTGCATGAGGCACGTGCATATGCACACGTGTTGAGCCATGCAATCTTGTACATAAATGAAGTGCTAAACAGAGGGAATGGATTTCGCTGCCCGTCTGCCTTCGTCCCACTAATCAACACGTATCCCTCTGGACACTTCTTAACTGTGATTAGGGTTTACTTATGCTTAGGTTGTGCAAAAAATAAGTAAAAACACGAAAAAGAAAAGAAAGTTTTGAATTTTTAATACAATTTTTAGTTGTGTACCGATTTTCTCGAACATAGGTTCAACCATATAACTTTAATTTTTACAAAAACACTAACTAAAAGGAGTTAAAATTTCATGACTTGAGTTAAAGGGGCAGTTAAAAGGGCTTTTGTGAGTGGACGGGCGGTTTTGGTCTCGGACCAAATCCGATCCCCAAACAAGGGTATTTGGATTAGGGCCCATCATTTACCGAAGAATTGATGAGATGTTTTTCTTCAACAGCCATGTAGGGGTGTCAAACCTCTTCTAAACAAGCCGATGATTAGGCTGGCCTTTTCAAACCACAAAAACTCCTGCCCAAGCCCAAGGACACCCTTACTTGGATGGATCTCCCACACGTATCACCAAAAAAATTATATCCCACATACATTCAAAGAAAATTTAACCCGCGATTGCAGGCTTACTTTTTTCGTTTTTTAATAAAGAGAATGCTAGCCATCCATAAGCTGAATTGAAGGGCAATGCTAACTATATTTTCTTTTAAACTCACTTTCTCCATAGTAAAAACAAATATTGTTGTCCTCCATTCAAAGAAAGACGTGTTTTTTTCAACTTAACACTCACTCCAACCAGAAAGAAAGTCTTGAAAGAAAGCGAAGCTAGCATTTTCCTTTAAAAGCTATAGCAACTAGTATTGCTATTTTTCTTGTTACTTGAAAATCGGTATAATAGTATAAATCACAAATTCCTCTTTGAAAAATTTTGTTGGGTAGCAATGCCACAATTGAGAGTTTGAAAAAAGAATTCCTCTTTTATAAAACACCCTAGGGAGCATTAATTTAGAAAAGTTGAAAGACATGTGCTACATATAGTAGTAGGGAAGCAACATGGAATCAATCAAAGAAGATTTGCGCTCTACATGAGCCATGCAAGGGGACACATGCTTCTCAATACTGGGTGTATTCAAGTTGAGCTGAGCAAAGCTCGATCTTGACTTAAACTTGTTCAAGCTTGGCTCGAGCTTTGATTCCAACTCGAAAAATTAGGCTTGAAGTTCAACATGAAAATAATGGCTTGGCTCAAGCTTGATTTACTAAAAAAGATATTTCTTTATTTATTATAAATATTACTAATTATAATTATTTAGTTAATATAATTATATTATTCAAGCCAAACTAAGCCTCAATCAAGCCAAGCTGAATAAAAATGGGCCTAGTTCGAGCTTGGCTTGAACATAGTTTAAAGCTCGACTAAAAGCTTGGCTCAATTGAGCCAAAAATATGAACTTGAATTTGGCTTGATTGGCTTGGATACACCCCTACTTCTCACACACAATAAATGACTGTGACAGGCATCACACCACTGACCTCTGGTGTAAAGGCCCAGCAGGAAGAGGAAACAATTGATCGGATTGCTGCAATGTTTATAATAACGTAATGTCTCGGTTTTTCTTATAGGTACCCAAGAAGAAGCAGCTGCAGCATATGACATTGCAGCAATAGAGTACAGAGGTTTGAATGCAGTGACCAATTTCGATATTAGTCATTACTCTGGACACCCAAAACAATCACTATTATTACAACAGCAACAACAACAACAGCAACAACAATGTATTGCCACTTTTACTGAATCACAAAAGGCGGCCGCCCCATGTGAAATTCCGCAACCCCCAGATTCCTTCGATCATTCGTCGGTGATCATGGACTCCATGGAAGACCACCCATGGAGCCTCTGCATGGATTCTGGATTCAGCCTGCTCCCGGATCCTGATATCTCCCTCGGAAGGTCAAGCGAATTGCCGGATTTTTTTAATGATTCGGGCTTCGAAGAGAACATAGAATTCCTATTTGAAGGATCAAAGGAAAATGGCATAAACTTGGATGAGATTTTTGAGAATTCAGGAGAGTTGGAGAGGAGTTTCTTGGAGGGAATGGTGGAGCAAGGAGGAGTTTCTTGTTCAACAACGGTTTCGTACCCTTATCCTATTAACATTTGTTCTTAAATTTGAATAGCTTCGGATTTTGAGGTTTGTTTGGTTTGATGTTTATTTCATAGTATTGCCCTTCTTTATCTATGTTTTTTTTTTGGGGATTTCTGAGGGTTGAGTTATGGTGAGCCAGGCCAAACATGGCAGAAAAAGAGAAATCCCCTATTTTTAAACGGGTTGAGAAACCCAATCCGAATCCAACTATTGGATCCGAAATAACAATCCAAATCCGTACAATGCGGGTGTGTTGACGGGGCATGTCTGAATCTCCTCTTCTTGTAATCTCTTTCTAGTCTTGTAGGAGAAATTATGGTGTTGACGACTCAAGAGTCAAGACTGGATTTGGCTGGTTTTGTGATTTCACCAAACCAGTCCCATATTGTATTTGGGCCTCAAAGCAATTGCTGAAAATATCATCCAATTTTTTTTTTTGGTGAACGGGGTATCCTCTGGCCAAGACTCAGACTACTACCACCTAATGCATTGGTAAACTCCCAACCCAAACTAGTCCCACCATGATGCATCGGTAAACTCTCAACTCATACATCCGATATTGAGGGGAGCCCAGATTCGATCTCGAGTCCTTACTTTTAAGGAATAAAATTACTTTTCTTTTTTGTAAGTATGGGACAAAATTACAACATGCACAAGTCTACAATACTTGGGATTCTATCTCATGCAACTTAACGGGTAGGCTACACAATCCCTTAAATGAAGGTATTTGAGACTAAAATCAAATGAGCATCATCATTCAAACCCAACAACCCCCCATCTCAAGCTCTTTGAAGAGAACGAATTGTGTAATTTTCAGCCACTGTGCAAAATCATGAAAAGTTCCCTTTTCTATAATTTTATTTAATGTCACATGTTCTACCCTGTATAAAAGTTTCTCTTTTCTATATACATGTTACCATTTGTTTTTTGAGATTAATTTTCATGCGGAGCTCTGCATGTGCGGAGCTCCCTTTTTACACTGCCCAGGGGCAAAATATTTTGCCCCTAACCAGTGTAAAAAGGGAGCTCCGCATTACATTTAAACTATTGTTTTTTTTTTTTGGGTAAAATGCATCATTTGTCAATGTTAGAGTTAGAGGGTTAGTAACTAGTGAGTGGACTTCTTGATTAACACATCACCGAGGGAAAGGTTCCTTCTTCAGACTTTATCTCACGACCATCCTCAGAAGAGGGGTGCAAAACTAGAGGGGCAAGTATTTATACATGTCACCATATTTTCTATGAGTCAGTCTATGGGTACTCCCATATATATATTCTCTAATCCTAACCGTTTATAATCAACCAGTATGGGTCAGGATTTGAGTTGGCTTATTTTGTCTTTTCTAATGCCACATTAGCACAAATCTTATCCGTTTAATAATTGAGATAAACAGTTAGGATTTGGGAGTATATATGAGAGTACACTTTGGGAGGATCCCTACACTGATTCATTTTCTATAAGGAGATTATATAATCTAGCATAATACCAATCACATCGCATCCTTTAGACCGTGCTCATTCGTACAACTCATTTTTCTATTACATGCCTGCTAATATTCTCAATTCCAGTCCACGGATTCACGATCATACTCCAATATGTGTCACTCTCAAATAAGCATGAAATCTTTTTGTCAAAGATATCACATTCTCAAACAGTCTAGTAAGCCCTTCCTGGTTTTAGATCATGATATGTCGAATTCTTGTGCAACCCATCATCTTGAAATCTTCATCTGTTCAACCAGATGCGACATTGCAGACTATGGATTCGGATTCCATTTTGATTTCTCCAATCCAGTCCCTGCCGTGCTGGTCCGAGATAACAATACTCCTCGGCCAAAATAATATGAAATTCATAATTTGAATTGAAGCACTCACAGCAGCCCCTAAAATCTTCCTCTACAATGGTACTAGGATAGGAGGACAAATCTGCAAGATGCACCATCAACAAGATATAAAAGTACACAAGATTTAGCGAGCATATCAATTCATTTGTCAGTTTGCCTCTGAAAATGCTTAATCAAAATTTCGATCAAGACATGGCTTTGATTTTCCCAAAGAGCATATCAAGCAGTCCATTGCCACTTAGACGTGCTTCGGAGTACATCATGATCTAGATAGTAAAAAGATGTAGGGCTGAAGTGTTAGGGTTTTTCATATTAAATAAAAACTCATGTAGTCCGGCGCAATCCTTAGGTTTTCAAAACTTGGATTGTATTGCTGTAAATAAAGAATAAGAAAGCTAATGGGTCCCACTAAAGAAACGTGATCGAACAAGGACTCATAAGTGTTAGTAAAGCTAACAAATATAGTCAGGGTTGGCGACCGTTAGATCTTTCTTGTGATTTATCTCAGCCCTTGGATCTTATTGTTGGCGATAACAAAGGCTCATTCTCTGGAGACAATCAAGACAAGCATCAAGGAGTTATATATGGCAATACAGATCATGATAGACGTTGTACAGAGGTGTAGGATTTGATTTGTTCTAAATATAGAATGTACAGACATTGTTCCATGTATAGCATGTACAGCTATTGTTAGTGATTGTATCTTTTCATACTTGTAAGGATTTCTATATAATAAAGACTTAAACGTCATATGCACAGTGCTGTGGTTTTTCACCGAAGACATTTCTGTCTAAAACCTTCTCACTTATGATGGGTAGGGTTCCAATGATATATAAAGAAATGGAAAGTCTCTCTTTTCTCTTACGTCATTTAGAAGCCTCATTGAATCAAACCTAATAAGAAAATAGAAGACTTCTCTCATCCTCTCAAGCGCAGTACGAAAGACCCAACATCACACCGTGAAAGGAATAGGGATATTTCAGCGAGTTGGTATATGATTCTCTCTTTTAATCTCCATCTCTATTTGATTATGAATTCTGGAAATCTAATTGCATGGTCTAGATCTCAGATTAAATAATATTGTTTTAGGATAAACATGCTTATTATTTTTGAATCCCAACATGAAGAACATTCTCAGTTTCACTAGCAATCACCATTGTCCGAGAGGATTATGCATATTAGAGATTTTAACACAAGTCCAACCACTCTTGAAAAATCACCAGAATGTCACCTGCAAACAGTAATGGGGTATGATTTCACTAATTTAGATTTTAGACAATAGTGATTCTCTATTGCATGAACCTCATTGTTAGAGACCTCTGCTTTGCTTGAGCAACATGCCAGGATCCATTGATGTAAACAGAAACCATGGTAGAGCTAGTTGCTAGATGATTTCTTAGTACACATCTCACTAAATTTCCAATGCAACATACAGGATATACTCCATGAAGTATGTTTAGTTGCCGAGAAAATAGGTGAAACCATGGAAAAGAAAATCAAATTTTGGATTTCTCATATTTCTTACTTGTTTAATTTTGTCCAAGTTTCTTTTCTTTTCACTTTTTGCGTATTTCTGGGCAACCCAACATAGGGTAAGGGAATAAGATTTCTCATCTTTAGACAATAGTAATTCTCTATTGGATCTTACTGTTGGAGACCAAAGCTTTGCTTGAGCACCATGCCAATATACCATTGATGACAAAAACCGTGTAGAGCTTATGCGAATGTAGTGAGTATTTAGTACACAGTTCACTAAATTTCCGAAGGTTAACAAACAGGCTAAAAGTCTATCAGAAGTTTCTGAGTCTTAATCGAGTTTAGACCACATCTGCTGACTTTTCTTCTCTTCTGCATATAAGATGAAGCTAACTCGGGTCCTAATGTCAGTTTTGAAAAATCACCATTAATCAGCAAGTCCATCTTCATATCCTATTATCCACTGACTTGAGCAACTCTACTGGCCAGGAATATATTTCCAAAAGGGTTATCCCCCCCAATTGTTTAGCGTAGACAGAGACATAGAAACATCCTTATATATAGATCATAGGAAGACATGGATTCTCATAAGATTGGCCACTGCCATTCAACCATGGAAATTTTGATGGCTTTTTTCGGCAAAACTGGAAAGCAATCAAAAGAAGCATTTAAGGGACTATACAGGAGAACCATTACAATATGGAGCTGGTCTGGTTGGACATATGGATATCTTTGTGACCGAAGCTTGGTTATTGGGGGGGGGGAGAGGGATCAAAGAACACCTATGGATAGAAAAGGACTCGAAGATGTTCATAAAATATATTGAAAAGAAAGGAGCATCCACCATAGAGGATCTGGATGCAAATCCACGACATCAAACAGGCAACGACTAACAAGTTCAGGTGCATGATGCATGTTTATTTCGGAAACGCAGTGTGCGACATTATAAAACTATAAACCAAATTAGTCAAGACCATGCAACATAAGTTCTTGATTTTTCTTAAATTTGAAAACAAATACCATACTTCAATTCCATAAATGATCAGAATAACCCTTAACAGGACAAATACCCTTCACACATAATGCAATTTTTTCAGTTAACATAATATGCATGTGTAATTTTCCAAGACAAATCCTTAAAACCCATATCTGTTTCACAGTTTTTGGAGCTCTCAACAATAGCATTTAGGCTATGGAATATTCAACATCACCAAACAAGCTAAAACTTTAGAGAGCAATTCTAACAGTTCCACTCAATTTCACTGTGATATAGAGCATGCAGTTATAACCACAAAACAAACAAAAGCTCACCTCAGTGCTCTCCATATTTGATTATATACCGATCAAAGAATTAATTTGACAGCCAACAAACAGATATGAAGCCAAATTTCCTACTAACTTTTTTTCATATGCGTTTGAATCCGAAAAGATAATGGGTATCCTTTTAAACAATCCTTATTTCGAGGATTCCCACATTCATTCTTCGGGCTGGTTGATCCGCGATAAGTCATCTCCGGAAAAGCACACTTATAGTTAATGTTGGATATAAACTGTGCGAATATATGTATGTTATAAATAAAATATGCAAAGTACAGAACAGATAAATTAAATAAAGGACAGAAACACTTTACTGATTAAGGCTTAAATTTGATTCAATGTCCTTAAGACAATTATTGTCCCGCAATGATGGTCACGGCCTATAGCAATTCGTCCCCCAAGATACAACAATCATGCCTCAAGTACTACCACTAAACTTCAAGACACAGCGAACCAGCAGTGCTTGAGACTCTCTCTGTTATGCAAACTTTAAATGCAGAATGAAGGAATTAACTAGGAAGCAAAAGAGATTTATTTCGTGCTTCAGATATCAATTTGGATTGCCTTTGTATAGAGGCTAAAGGTGACTCCAGAATAGACATGCCCATTGGGTTTAGAGTTTAAATCCGAACAGGCATGACTATTGGATATAAATCCATCGGGCCCTATCAGTTTAAAAAACTGAATAAAATAGTAAACAGTTGAAGAAATATGGGCTGACTTTGTCCAAAATAATAATAATATTGGACTAAAGGCCCAACACAAGCCCAGGACCACGGACTCGGGCACGGCTCGGCTCAGCGCGGGCAGGTGGCGACGCGCATGTGTGTGGTTGGTTCCATCATGGGCTAAGGGCTCACCCGTTCAAAAATTTTGGGTGCCCCAACGGCCCAACCCTTTCTCCAAGGCAATAGTATATATTCACACTTTAGTTTTTGTATTTAACCGATATGGGATATATAATGCTTCACCATTCTTCAACTAATAACTCATGTTCAAATGAGAATCTTTCGAGTCAATTTTCTCATTCACCACTTAATGGTTTTGGACAAATAAATATATCACGTTTATCTCCTTGTGAAGGAGAACACGAATCCACGTTGACCCGCCACATTTGAGTTGTGGGTCCCATATTTATTTTGACCTAAAGATGACCCAAAAACCAGATTTTTTTTCCCAACAGTTAATTACTAGATCGATTCTAGACCGTGGTTGAGCAACATAGGCTCCGATACCACATGTTATACCTGTCATATTTGAATGTTGCAAGATCTTATAGTCCCATGCTAGAATCAAAACGAATAGTGTGCCTACTTGATTCCGCCATTATTGAATATAAACGTAAGAGAATTAATCGAATCGATTTATACAAGCGACATGTACAGTCTCCAACACCAAGGCTCCAAGACTCTTGATGGAGAAGATGCGTACACTGCAAGCTATTTTGAAGTTGGATTTGGGACCGATTGCCTTACTTTTCTTTATATAGGGTACTTAGTTATTAGTATCCTAACCTGAGACTAACAACATTCTAAAAACCTTAATATTTTATTAATCAATAAACCACCATTGTTTGGCTATAACTAAAACTATAATTGGAGTAGACTCAACGGGTCGATTGCAATGCTCCAGGTTTGAACAATTAGCATTACCCAAACCATAACCTTATAGCAAAACCTTACATTGCTCGTTCCTAAACTCCGTGGCGAATTCAGCCACCACCTCCGGGCCTAAGTTCTGCTCGAGTGTAGTCAGCTAGCTTCGTGACTTTGCTTAGCTTCCAGCGTTGCGAAGGGATAACTCAACGGATATTCAGATTTGGACAGGATCAGCCTATATATGAATCTGATCAGATTATAAATCAGCTCGAGTTCAAATCTGACTATTTATTGGCTATCTAAATCCCATCCGATTAATGTTAATTTTTTTTTTTTGAGAGCAAACTTTAATTTAATCATATAAAATTCTAATTCGGCTTTGTCTGTATCCTATCTCTATTTCTTTTATTCAAATCAAGGATTACATGAATGGTTTGCAACTGTAAGCCTGTAACAGTAAATCTCTAGTCTCATGTTCTTTTGACATGGAACTTTGTGGTTAGAAATTTAACATTATAAACTCATTATTATTTTATTTCTTAATTGTACTTGTAATATCATAAAACATAATTTAATTCTTCTTATTTTCTCAATATACAATGTGAATATAATTGGTTATTTTTTGATGATTCGAGGTATTCATATCACCATTCCATAACATTCTCATATCATTTGAAAATGTTTTACGAGCCATTTGAAATTATGTCAAATTTGAATAAAAGTCAATAATCTACTTAATATCATTAATGCGTATGAAGAATGTAAGAACTGAGCAGGGATGTCGCGACCCAAAATACCCCCTATGAGTTAGGGATACTTTGGCTCGTGATGTGCCATATCCGATACCAAACCATCCTGTCAAAATATACAAGGCAATACATAATGGAAACATAAAGTAATGCGGAAGCTTAATCGTGTGCGAAAGTGTAACCCAAAAATTTCTTTTTCTATATATACTCTATATTCTAAGTTTGTACATACACGACAAAAGTAAATGCGGACATGCCCACCTATCAAAATACAAAAGAACTCTCACAGTCTCTCCACTCAGCAGTAGTCTAGATATGGCCACCTATCTAGGTCTCTCTCCTCCTGTGACTGCATTAGAATAGGTGGATCCCTTTCTTCCCCGTACTCTTCTTCAACTCATGGCTCCGGGTTGGGGATGTCGAACTGACTTGTCGACATAACATGTACAGCTTAGCATGGAATTCTCAGCGAGTCAAACTACTAGTTAACAGTGCTATCATAATTATAATATTAAATACAAGTGCGTAAGGAAATACTGATCACCAGTTCATGCTTAAAAACTCGTCGTGGAAAACCTTTCGTAAAACTTGTTCTTTTCATGGAAAACAAACCGTCTTATGCATGCTTATGAATTCTTATAAATGCTTGTGAGCCTCATGTTTTCTTATGAGTTCTTGTGAGGTTAGAGTTCTTATGAGCTTTCTTGCGAGTATCGAGTCCTTGTGAGCTTATGAGTCCTTGTGAGCTTGTTCTTGTGAGCTTATGATCCTTGGAGACATATGCAAGATCTTAGACTTGTGAGTTTCTTATGAGTTCTTGAAAAGCCTTGCGAGACTTATGATCCGTGGAGCTTATGCAAGATCTTAGACTTGATCCTTGTGAGTATGAAGTAATCGATCTTAGAATACCAACCCAAAGTTTGGCCTTGTCAATGCTTATACACTTATGCTTCTTTCTTATGAATGCCTTTAAAAAACATTCTTATGATTCCTTGAAACATATGCTTATGCCAAAACCTTGGTCATGCAAAATTCATCGTGCGTGGAGTGTTTGTGAGCATCATCGTGTATATAATGGAAGCCTTAACAATTTATGTAAATCCATACAAGACATGTTATCATTATAGTATACTTGCATCATTCTAGAAACATAGCATATTTTCCATTCATTTCATCACATTATCAAGACCATGGCTTTTAAGCCTAATTCATCACATCACACTCAAAATCATGCTTTATTTGGAGATAACAACATTTACTTAAAAATAGGCATATTAACCCTCTTATTGAAAAACCCCCAAATCTCAAATCCCAATTTACTCATTTGATCATTATCTAATTTTAGCCCCAAATCATATATTTACCATTTGCATCATATTAAGGCCAAAATCACATATTTAATCATCTATTCAATCTTAGTATGATAACAATCTAAGTAGTGGTTTTACTTACATTCCATTCAAAATCATACTTTCACTAATTGCATGATAGCAAGGTTAATTAGTAGGATTACTTACTATGTTATTCAAACTCCCATCTAATCATCTTTTCATTCTTTGCATAATACCAAAGTTAGATAGTAGAATCACTAACCTCTTGGAACAATTTCTTTGTAGAAGAAAGCCTTTGAGTAGAATCTCAACTTGATTGAGGAAGATCCTTCCTGAAGGAAATGATCCAAGCTTTGATTTGGGGAAGATCAAACCCTTGATTTATGCTCCTCTTTATTTCAATCCAAAACCCTCTTTGGAATCCCCAAAATCTTCTCTCTTCCTCTTCTAAGAACTCCCTTAGGTTTAGGTTACCCTAAAACCCTCTAAATGCTCTCCTATTTATAGGCAAATGGGTGAAATCCCAATAAAAAAATCGCACAAAGGAACAAAATCACGCATCTACGATCGTTCGTAGTGATTTACGATCGATCGTAGCTTTCTACGATCATTCGTAGGTTCCTACAATTGATCGTAGCTTCTCCAGTGAGTTTCCAACAACTTCTGAGTGTTGCGATCGATCGTAGCAACTCTACAATCGTTCTTAGTGCCACTACGATCGTTCATAGGGTCCATACGAACGATCGCAACTTTTGCAAAATGTTTTTCAGATTTTTGCGTTTTCATATTTTGGCCATAACTTCTGACTCGTTCATCGTATTTTGACAATTCAATTTGTATTGGATTCGTCTTTCGAAGAGAAACAACTTTAATGTTTTATACAAATTCTAATTTTGAGTTTTTTTTACCAAAAATGGCTCTAAACCTGACAGATATGCAAATGTGTTTCATCAACCCATTTTTGCAGCAAATCCAATTTCGGAAATCGAACGATTGACTTAAGCCCGACTCAAAATCAAGAAAAGTGATCAACATGGACCTTGAAGAGGGTTCCAATAAATTTCCAAAAATTCAAGAATCACCTGATTCCAATCAACGGTGATCAAACTAGAGCTTCTTAAAGTTGAGGGTAATGCTAAGGCATTCCTATTCTTGACACTAAGAGTACTCTATACTCTACTCCTTCATCTCAAAAATCTATAAATCTAAGAAAACTATTCTTAGGGCTTAATTACATGCCATATATGTTATCTACCCGCAATATATCAAAACCAATCATTGATAACCCTCCGAGACATTACAATAGGCTTTTAAGCCTTTAGACACTATTCACCAACCACACCATCAAGATCCGAGTTTCTACATTCACCCTTAGGGTATTTATACCCTAGATACTCGAGTATTATTATACTCTTGTTTTGAGACTCAGCATACACATATAAAGTCCTCACTTCACTTTCCCCAATATCAAGTGTGAGCACGGGATTTCACTCCCTAAAAAATCTCACAAGATTTGTTAAGAGTCGCCATTTATTAATTCAGAAGGGATAAGTCCCCGAGAATTTTGGATAAGGCTTGGTCCGCGATCGGAGATCGGGGTAAGAGGTTCGGTTAAGTTCGGGGAAGGGGTTAGGCACCCCGACACTTCCACATAAAGTGGTTCCCTACTTGTTAGGTTTAAGCCAAAGTTAAGATCGAGATTAATCAAATGCCAAAGTGTTTAACTTATACTAACCGGAAGAAAGTAAAAGCTAACTAGGGTCGGGCCCGTGTTGGGCTGCCTACGTACTCACATTTAGAGGTGAGATCAGACCGATCGTAGTTCTAGCACATGAGCCCGTGCTAAGGCGAGGGGGTGTGTGTGTGTGCACCAAGGGCGGCTTAGGGGCCTAATCCGGAGATTAGGGTTTTGCTTGATCGAGATTGGTCAATGTGCAAAGGGGTTAAGCCCGGAGGCCAAGGGTGAGCCCGGAGGCTAGGGTTGAGGCCCGGTAGGCCAAGGTTGAGGCCCGGTAGGCCTAGGATAAAGCCCGGAGGCTAAGAGGGGTATTAACCGGGGGTTAGGTTTGCAAACCGGGGTTAAGAGGGTGTTAACCATGGTTAGGGGTGCTAACCATGGTTAAAAGTCCAAGATTGACATTTTTTGGTCTTTTGCATTTTTCTGATTTTTTTTTAAGGATTTTTACAGATTTTTCCCAAAAGCCAAGGATGCTTAACCGCGGTTAAGGGGGGAAGGTCACCATGGTTAAGGGTTTTAACTAGGGTAAAATGGCCAAGTGAGACCATTTTGGGCTTCTAGGAATATTTTTGAGTTTGTGATCATTTTTCCAGATTTTCTCTGGTTAAAGGGCGCTTAACCATGGTTAAAAATCAACCCGGATGGGTTTTTGACCGTGGTTAAGGGTCCTAACCACAATGAAAAAAATCACAAAAAATATTTTTGGAATCTATGAAATATTTTTGATTTGTTTCATATTTTTTCAGAATTTTTTTGGGTCATGGGCTGCTTGACCATGTTAAGGGTTAACCATGGGCGAATTTAACCATGGTTTAAGAGTCAGGTTGGCTCAAGAGTGGGCCCAGGGTCCATGGCAGGGCCTAGACTAGCCTCCTACCCGGTCTGGGCCCTTACAAGAGTCTGAAATTGCAAAAAAATCCAAAAAAACATTACACTTTTAACCATGGTTAGCATGATTTTAACCATGGTTAACGGAGGAACCGCGGGGATCTGAAGCTACCAATGGGTAGCCTGACATGCAAGGAACAATTTGGGCCCTTTGGGGCCTAAGAAGAGATCGGGTGTGGGCCCCACAGAGGCCCAAAGTGGCCATGATGAACATACATAAAATAACAGATTTTCAAAAAAAACAGAAAAAACAGACTTCCAACCACTGTATGTCAGAAATTTAACCATGGTTAGGGGCTGACCCAGGGTAAAACGAGGCCACGGTTGGGTAGCCTGAAGTGCAAGGACCATTTTGGGCCTTTGTGGGGCCCAAGGGGAGGTCGGGTGTGGGCCCCACAGAGGCCCAAAGTGGCCATGATGAACGTATAAAATAACAGATTTTCAAAAAAAACAGAAAAAACAGACTTCCAACCACTGTTCGTCAGAAATTTAACAATGGTTAGGGGCTGACCCAGGGTACAACGAGACCACGGTTGGGTAGCCTGAAGTGCAAGGAACATTTTGGGCCTTTGTGGGGCCCAAGGGGAGGATAGGTGTGGGCCCCACAGAGGCCCAAAGTGGCCTACTTCACCACGGATGCACACTGTCGACCCCACTTTGGGGTCGATTTAACCATGGTTAGAGGCAGAGTTAAGGGCTAAAAAATTATAGGGGGGTAGCCCTATATATGGAGAGTCTAACCATGGCTCTGGTTTCGACCAGGGCCTAGTCTAACCATGGTTAAATAGGGGTTACAGGTGTGACCCGAAACTATTTTTTTTGCAGAATTTTTTGAACAACAAAAAAACTTTGTTTGCCATGGTGCTTAACCAAGGGAGAATACAGGGGGTTCCTCATGGATTGAGGACCCCCCAGACCTCTAGGGAGCACCGGAAAAAAATATGGGGGGGGGGGGGGAACCCGTGGCCATGCCTCAAGGGGAAACCTCTCCCATCTATGAAGAAGATGAAGGGAGGGGACCCTGTCCTCGACTACAATGCAAGAATAGCAAGAAAGTGAGTAACATGGGACCCCTGGAGGGGGACCAGGGGTCCCTTACAATGCTAAAAATAAAAAAAGACAGCAAAGAAGGGGTGTTTATACCCTGGTTTTTCTTGGATAGCAGTTGGGCAAGATGGTGGCAATTGGTGGTGACTGGAAGACCACGGCTAGGGTGAGCATGGAGGGCTGTTGGGGGCTATTGGAGAGGTCCTTTGAGGTCTGGACGGAGCTTGGGTGTGAAAAGGTTTGAGCAGAGATTCTTTTCAGCAAAAAAGTTGACCCCAGGTGTTGTGGGGATGGTTGGGCTTTTATAGAGGAGTGGTGGACGATGTCAGGGGTATTTCGGTCATTATGCAAGCGTGGGGAACAAGCCTGGAGAGGGCTGGAGTAGCAGGGGGCCAGGGGCAGCTGGGGAAGCAGCCAGCTACTGTACACATGCTCAAATGGGGAAGATAAACAGTGACAATTTTTTGAATTTGATTCTTTTGCCATTTCGGGCCTAAGCCCTCACATATGGCCCAAAGTCATTTCCCCCCTCTTTCCTATGAGAGCTTTGCACCTAAATTCAAAATTTGAAAAAGTGAGTGGGTCCCACTTGGGTTGGGCCTTGTGGGCCCATGTTTGGCCCCAAAGATGAATTATCCAAGGTTTTGGGGGTTTAGGGCTTTGAAAAGGGCCTTGAGCCCGTGGTGCTTAGCCTAGGGTTTAGACTAGGGCTAGGCTAGGGTTAGACCTAGGGTTGGGTCTAGGGTTTACCTAGGGTTTAGCTAGGGTTAGACTAGGGTTTAGGCTCTTTTAGTTGAAATGGGCCTCGAGCCCGAATGCCTCTAGCTTAGGGGTTTGTCTAGGGTTTAGGACTAGGGCTAGGCTTAGGGCTACACTAGGGCATGTCTAGGGTTTACCTAGGGTTTAGCTAAAGTCATACTAGGGTTTAGCATAGGGTTTAGGGGAATGGGCTTTGAGTCCATGGTCCATGTCCTAGGTTTTTAGGGTTCTAGGGTTTACTAGGGTATACCTAGGGTTTTTAGGGGATACCTAGGGTTCTACAGGGTATTGACAGGGTTTGGATAGGGTGTAAAAATTGGGTGCTTACATCAAGAACACATGGTAGGTCTTAGGCCTTTACATGCGTTGTACACTAACACTATCCACCTTCAACCCTTTAAGCACTTAGGGTATTTTATATACCCTTACTTCTATACACAGAGAGTATTCTCTTTTTGATACTCAACACCCGCACCTTAACCCTCACACACATGTATAAGCCTTAAAAAGTTATTTTGAATAGTCAGAGCCTATTTTGAGGGTTTAGCAAAACCTGGAGCCTATTTCGGTAAAAAAACTCATTCAACAACCATTAACATTCAAGCTCATACCCGACCCATTTTCACCCCTAATCCTGATTGATCTAATCCATTAATAGCCCAAGGGATAATCTTTCACTTATATGTGTTTTATTCGGAAACAAAAGTAACCACCAGTGTTAGATTCTCAACATTTGAACCAATGGTTCTATTGGTGATCCATTCAAAATAAGTTGGCCACTTTGACTTTTGTAATTAGCCAATAAAGTGTGGGGGTGGGGGTGTGATCAGTGCTAATTGTTATATATTTATGCACCTCAAACTAAACTTGTTAGCTCCTTAGAGTAATTTTTAAAATTGTTTTACGGTACTTGATTGTCTTTATCATTTTCAGGTTCATGCGAAGAAAATAAAATAAAATGGAAGGTTTACAAGCTTTGAAGACTCATAAGGATCTCAACAAGAAAAATAACAAAAAGAGCTGCAAAAACCAAGGTGATGTGAGAAGTTCCACATTGGACGATCAGTGATTGATCGCCCTTGGCGTTTTTGGAGTATATTAAATACGCTGAATTTCTTCTTTTGGGCCAGGTTTGGATGTTTATAAAGCCCAATTTGCATAGATAGAGAAAGAGAAGAGTTGTGACTCAATTAGGATTCCTCAATCCTCTATTAGCATGGATTCTCTCTCTCTATAAATAGGAGACCCATTTTTCATAAGCTTTAATGGAGAATTTTGGATTTTAAGAAAAGAAGAAGTTCTGGAGATCAATTAAGCAAAAATGATAAATTCTTCGTGTTTGTCTATAAAGATAGTGTTCTCCTCAATCGTGATGAACTAACTCTCTGTTCGAAGGTTTCGATGAAACTCTAACCGAATAACTGTATCATTCTTTTGTTTTTAATTAGATTTCTCAAATTGTAAAACATTGATTGTATAATGAGAGGGTTGTTTCAACAACCGATTTTATTAATTTATATTCGATCTTAATGAAATTTTTATCATTGCCTTAGGTGTTAGGAAATTAAGATTGAAATCACTTATGTTAATTGTCTATGTAATTTAATGTGAGTTTTATGCAATGGTTATAATATATCAAGAGATTAGATCCTAAGATATTTTATGATAAGGGAATATGAGTGATTTCATTACCCTAGTTTAATGTGTATCACTCGTGTCAACCGAAGATAAGATATGCCTAGGATATAATCCTTTGTATTTTTCTTGATCATTTGAGAGGAGACATGTCGTCACTCTCACTGTAATGTTTGCAAATCGAGAAATTTGAATAGATTCAAAGTGAGATCGATTATAAAGCTAGTGGAGGATTCAAACGTCCTAAATCTTCTCTCTGAAAGATTTCAAAAACCCAGTAGTTGATAAATTAATTAGAAGTCATCATTTAATTCTTATTTTAGTTTAATTAAATTCAAATCAATTTTTCTCACATATTAATTTAAAATTAATCTTCATAAAAAAGCAACGAAATCAGCGCAGTCCTCAGAGGTTCGACACTCTTACTAGTAACTATTCTACGAAATAATTACTACAATGTATAATTAAATTGCGTAACGACCAGGGTGCTCCACTTGTCAAGCTAAAAACATCTTAGTCAATCTAAGCCCTAAAAGGCTAAGGCATGGTTAAGGCTGACCCCTTATCTTGCTCTGCCCTATTCTTTGACAACCCTACCTTAGTTCTAGCCCTTTAAATTTTTTTATTACAACCTCTATTTGTTATTAAGATAGGTTCAGTTTTATCTAGTTTAAGTATTATATTTGTTTTACTTGATTTTTATATTTATTTTATTTTAAATAACTTTAATTGAATAATCTATTGCAAGTCAGTGTAAAAAAAATCTATTGATCTCGAATGAAAAAAATTCTCTTTTTTCTTTCTCACCCCATGGCCCTACCCTAGTTCTTAAGGGCAAGGTTAAAGCCTAATCAATTCAGAGCATTGAAGGGATAGGGCAGGGTTAGGGCTGACCTCGACTCTGACAACTCTAATTACATGGAAGGAAAATCATTACAACTCCCAATAACTTGTAAGCCTAACTTTTCCCTCCGTAATCACCTTACTCATTTTGGATTATTGGTTGGTTAGGTTCATAACATTTGCAAGAGTGACACACTATTTCAAGTTCAAGTCTAGAACGTGGCTACCTGGAACCATGGGTCAAAGTGAAAGCCATTATAAGGAAATAGTTACTTAAATACCATGAGCTATCATCATTAAATAGATAAATAAACAATGGAGTGTTTATCCAGTCATACAAATCAATTCTTTTTCTAAACTCTCATAGTTGGCACAACAGATGGTGTTGCTACCCCTTTTAATAGGTAAAAAAATTGAAAAAAATATCATATTGTTTATAGTGATTCTCAAGGTAACATATAAAAGTAACTAATTCTTATTGTTATCATGATAGCTGGAAAATCTGGCAATAAAAAAAACACACACAAAACAAAACAAAGTGAACGCCAATGTAGAATGTAAACTACATATCCTAGTTATAAATTACAATCCCATAAAATTTTTTGTGTTTTTTTTTTTTTTTTTGGATAGTCAATCCCATTAACTTATGAGCCTTAACTTTTCCGCTCCTTAATCACCCTAGGGGGTTTGAAGGGATGGTCAAGTTCACAACAGAGATGATAACGAGGGACTGAGGGCCTAGAAAGCTTGCATACATGCTCTGTGCATGAATCCTGACAATGACTGAGACCAAAATAACTTAGATGACAGTCATCCCAACCGCAAATCACAACTACCAATCCAACGGCTCAGATTACTCCTTTGACGTCAATTACCCTACCGTTGATTTACAAGGAATGAACGGCGGTGGTGGAAGAGAGAGAGTACGTAAGGCATCTCTTTATAGCATCTCGGGTTCCCTAAATAATCTGAAGATTCCCCTATTTTTCGCCCTCTTCGTTCCTCTCTTTCTTCTGCTTCTATTTTCTAACATACTTTCTAACAGGAATTGTTGGAATTCTGCTCCAAGATCGCGATCTCTGAGAGGTACTCCTGAAAAATCATCATCTCTTCTAAACCGTTTGTTGTTTATATAGAATCATTCGATTTCTAGGGTCTTCGAAGGAGCAGATTTTCCTCCATTTCCTTGATTTTGGTTCTATCTTTTTGTTTCAATTCATTTGACTTCTTACCTTTTTTTCTTTTACTTCATTTCTGTTTTTGGATTTCAATTTAGGGTTTTGAATTCTAGGTTTCTTCTCGTCCTCAATTTTCTGGACTTGGGTTTGGATCACATTGTGTTTTCTGTGAGAATTTTGGGGGTTTTCTTCCATTACTTTCTTCTAGGAATTAGAATTCGGATATCATATTCTACGCTACACACAGATCGATTGGGGTTTATAGTTTTCTGGGGATATTTGTTTAGTAGGGTTTGGGATTTTTTAGGGTTTCCATTCTTTAAATTCTTGACATAGGGATTTTTCTGTTAGTTTCTGTTCCAGATTGTATTTTCTTGTTTTAGGGGAAGTAGTTGGTTCAGGTGGGATTTGTCTGCTCCTTTTTATGGCATTTGAATGCCATGAGAAAGAGGATTCCTCGCTGAAGAATTCTTTAGATTCTATAGATAATCCTTGGGAAGAACAAGTTGCATTGACTCAGTTCATATCCTATATTCCTAGTGTGGGTTCGAGATTTGATTCTGGAAAGGAAATCCAGAAATCTGTACTTACGAAACCCAGTTCTGAATTTCATCCAGAGAGTGAAATTACCACTACTGACATTCCAAAACTTCCCTTGTCTAATGATTCGGCTTCTACTTTCCGTCGGTCGATCATTGACCTTCCCCCAGCCTTGGTATCTGAAATCCTCCACTGCCTAAATGCCAAAGAGCTTGGTATTGTTTCCTGCGTTTCTAAAATTCTCTACAAGCTTGCATCTGATCACCATGGTTGGAAGAATTTCTATTGTGAGAGATGGGGCCTGCCTTTGGTCCCAACAACTTTGGGTTCAGGATTTTCGGAAGAGAGATCATGGAAGGATCTCTTTGTTGAGAGGGAGTTTAGGAGCAGGACCTTCATGGGGCGTTACAGCATTGATGTTCTATATGGCCATACCGAAGCGGTTCGCGCGGTTTACCTTCTGTCCTCTGTGAGGCTTATATTTACCGGGGGTTATGACTCTATCGTTCGGATGTGGGACATGGAAGAAGGGCTCTCAATTTCATCGTCCCCGCCCCTAGGGTGCACTATCCGAGCAATTGCTGCAGATACCAAACTTTTGGTGGCTGGGGGAACTGGTGGTTTCCTCCAATGTTGGAGGGCGGTGGAAGGGCTCCCTCATTTGTTTGACCTTACAAATTCCCAAAACCAGAATACCAAGTTCCGACTGTGGGAGCACAAAGGACCCGTAACTTGCATTGCATTGGATCCGACAAGGATTTATAGTGGTTCATGGGACATGACTGTCCGTGTTTGGGATCGTTCCCTCTTGAAGTGTTTAAAGGTCTTGAAGCATGGTGACTGGGTTTGGGGCCTCGTTCCTCGTGGTTCTACCATGGTAAGCACGTCAGGCGAGGATGTGTATATATGGGACACCAATAGTGGGACTCGGGTCAGCATAATTCAAAATGCTCATGTGGGTAACTGTAATTCCTTGGCACGAAGTCACACAGGGGATCTCCTTTTCACCGGAGGAGAGGATGGGGCAATCCATATGTTTGAGATCACGAGCAATGGCAGTGGGATTAATGTTTTGCAGGTCGCGACTTGGATTCCTCACACAGGCCCTGTCCATTCTCTTGCCTTTGAGTTCCCCTGGCTTGTTTCAGCTTCTAGTGATGGGAAGCTCTCACTGATTGACGTGAGAAAGCTGTTGAGAGGTAGTGGGCATGCTTCGCTAAAAAACCGTACTAGGGTTAACAAGTCAGCCTCAAAAAATGTTGAGGCCCCACAGAGGATGCTACATGGGTTTGGGTGCAATTTATTCTCAGTGCATATTGGTGCTGATCGTATTGTATGTGGAGGTGAGGAAGGTGTCGTTAGGATCTGGAACTTCTCACAGGCTTTGGAGATCGAGCAGAGGATTCATGCCTTAAGAGGCATACGGTTAGAAAACCGGATGAGGCGAAGGAAAGTCCAAATAGAGATGAATGGTAAGGGTGGTCGGGCCGATCAATGTTCAGTTACAGCTAAGAACCGGATCCATGGTGATAGGAGTGGCACTTGGCACAGTAGACGTGCGATGAGTGGCAAGCTAAGGGCATAGTAGCGGAACACAATACCGCTATTTTCATGTAGACACTACAACTCTTCATTAATCATGTAATATAGCTATACTTGGAATGGTATAAGCAGGTACAGTTAGTTTTGTTATCCACATCAATATTTGGATTTCAAATACAATTATCCTTTGTTAGGAGTAATTTGATGGGCTGTTTCTTTTGTGTTGGCTGCATGCTTTTATATCCTTCTAAATGATTGTTGCCATTTTCTTTTGATGCATAGAAGATGACATAATTCAATGTTGAACATCATCTGGCATAATTAGTTGAATTTTAATGATGTAATGTACCTGATGAACTGATTATACTTACAACAGATTTACAATTGGTATGTTCTCAATGTTTCAGATTTGTATACTGTATACAGAAGTAGGTCTGAAGACATTCAGCTTCTCTCTATGCATAATAAGTCCATAGTTGAATAGTGATAGATCTTATATCCGTCCTTAGAGATCAGGAAGAAGGCAGCTCAACCCATGGGTTTTTTGCCCTTAGCCAACTTCTGAGCTTGCTAAACTGTAAAATGTTTATCTTTTCTCAAGAACAAGATTCATAGACGGTGGTTCTTAATTCTAACCAGATGAGTTTAGAGGATATCCAGGAATGCTGCATAAATTGAAGGTTCTTAATTTGAGGTTCTTTGATTTTATCCCTCTCTTGGATAATAAAGGGATTTTGGTGCTCATCTTCATGATTGTGTTTGGAAGTTTTTCATGCAGCTTGTGCAATGATACTAGTGCATATATAAGCTTTAAGCTTCTTTACACACATTTGTCCTTTTCTTTTTTGGTTCTTTTTGAGTTTTGTTTTATCTTCTATTACAACCTTATATCTGCTTTTTGTTTCTAGAAGTAATTGTTTGTGGGTTTTTCTCCAAGTCAGACTCTGCTCTACCAAAGGGGTTGTAGTCTCTTAAAGCTATCACCAGAGCAGGAGAAGATCTTAGATTATCCCACATTTCTTTGTTTTTTTTCTTTCTTCTTTTTCTTCTTGGAACTTTTGTGGTTTTTATTATGAGCTTTCTTATTTGGTGCTAGAGATTGTTCTCTGTAATGGTAGAAGGATTTATGGGGTTTTGGTTTGTAAAAATTTCTGGTCGTCACATGATAAAGTTTGAGAGGATACACTGTCTAGATGCTGTCTGATGGGTGTAAGCTTGTAATTGACTCATATTAGGTTGAGGTGTCGCTGTGTGCTGACTGCCAAGCCTCTGGTGTTGGGCCCTTTTTTTTTTGGTTTTGTCATCATTTATCTAACTAGGTTAGTAGGTTCGTTAGGAGTTAGGTTAGGTTAATACACATAGTCAGCTTCTCAGCTGCCACACCGAGACTCGACACATGGTGTACTTTATCTTTTGTTCAAGTACATTACACCTTTTGATTGAGTTTATGTAAAACCTACTCCATCTTTGTTGTTGATTTCAACATTATAGCTAAACCTGGATTGGATGTTATTGTTTATCTCTCTGGTCAACCAGTCACTTCATGCATTTGTTGAGACTATCAGGATTCACGATATATAGGGGATCAATGACTGATGAAATTGCTTCTAGCTAGTAATTTAGTTGTATAAACTATTTTCCAATTTAAATGAGACTATTTTGGTTCTTTTCTGTTTAATTGCTGAAGTTTAAGCACTCTAAGCATACTTTAATTTTCAAACTATTAGTAAAATAAGATCTTTCATTTTCTTTCTTCTTGAGGATGCAAGTGAATCTCTGGTAAGTTTTTAACTGTTGCAGGTGGCAACGCATGATAGATTGCAGGAAACAACTGAGTTGTACTGCTGTGTAGTGTTTCAGTCATATCGATACATGTTCGAAAGATTAAGAGATATGAATATGCCTGAGACCTTGGTTTACTGGCGGCTGCTGCAGGTTCATAGATTCCCTCAGACGACTCCAGAGTTCTTAATGGAGAAATGCCAAGGTTATATGTTTTAGTTTAAACATGTATCAGTTCCAGTGTAGTTCAAATGACTCTTTTAAACCTTATAGTGAAGGCACAAACTAGAAAGATTGAGGATTCAAAGATGCAACTCTATGCGTAGAGGTTGCCATTGTTTTGTTAGTTCAAAAGTTGTCAGTAGACTGGGCCTTTTGGTGAGCCAGTTACCTACAGAAAGGTTATTTTTCAATCTCCTGCTGTAGAATCTGATTTTCGGAGCTTGATCCTTGTTACTCTTCTTGATTTATTTATTTGTTTTGGCCTTCCTGATACTTTATTTTAGCTCTATCGGCCAGTATAAACTGAAAACCCATAAACCAAAGGGTCGAGCAGGAAGAGAAGCAAGGAAAATACCGAAAATTCCTGTAATCTTTCTTGCCTTCATATCTGCGGGGACAAAAGAACTTCCATTGATTTTGTATCAATCAAGAAATTCATGTGGACTCCCATTATCGGTTGGTTATTGCTAGAGTTCTAATATTTTTCTAAGATCATAATTTTATAGGACGTTGACCTTCTTTACCAAATTCCTTCCTTTGTTGTTAATTTTGTCTCCCACTGTTATATATATAGAGAGAGAGAGACATTCTAGAGAGCAATGCTAACTAGAACAGGTAGTAAGCGCCCCTTAAAAACTTGACACGTAGCAAGTTGTTTACGAGGGCAAAAAATATACCGATCAGAGTGTTTGCATCTGAGTCAAACACCGTAAAGGTTGTTTGAATTGAATCAAACATTATTGAGCAGTGATTAGCATACCTGGGAAATGGATTTTAAAATCTAAGGTTGGACCTCATTGGTCTATATACCCCCTCTTAAATACTCACCTTTTCCAAGTAAGTTAACTATTTCCCAACATTATTTTCGCCTTGAGTGTTGCTCTTTGGAAATGTCTTAACCATTAAATCTATATCAACTAATTTTTTTCCCTCAATGGCCTTTCTCCTCAGTGTGAATTGTATGAAATGACCCTATGACTTTGGCCAACAATTCACGACAAAGGACCTCCCTCGCATTGGACGAGGTTCCGCACACGATATAGCCTTTGTGCAGCAAGGCAATGACTGAAATCCATTAAACCACACCCAAGGGAATGGTCAACATCCCCAGCCAAACCAAAGGTTTTTTTTTTTTTTTTTGGTAAGGAGGTATAGCATTGATCTGGAACCTTAGATCTGCAAAAGATGCGGTTGGCCAAGGAAAATTCGACACTACTGTAACAAACTTGCTGAATGTTTTCCCACAGGGTTTATTGAGCTAGATTGTGCACCAAGAGTCCCTTCTAGTGAAGATAAACTTCACATCTCTACACCGGTTCTGAAGAGTAAGGATGTTGTTATTCCAAAGTTACCTATAAACGCTAATCCCAGAAAATGCAGACCCGAAAAATCACGAACAATACAGCAACCACGAACTCAGAAAAATTTTACACTTGAAATTTGATCAAAAACTTGGTAGTTCTTGTGAAGTGAGGTAGGGATCACGTCACTCTCTTTAAGACAATTCGCGTCCCTACAGATGCAATGAGTTATTGGTCACGGTGCCTCCAGGATACAACAACTTCACAGAATCTATCCCTAGACAGTAGAAAATACACATTCTACTGTCGTACACCACTCTGTATTCTTAGCCCAGAAAACTCGAAAATATAAAGATGAAAAACCCAAATCAAAGGAGGAAAAAATCAACTCTCAAAAGCTAATATACTCTACGTATAAAATAAGAACCCAGAAATTTTGTTTGTCAAAATCTATATAGAAACTCTCTTTATATAGAGTAAGGAAATAAGCTCTTGATTTCCAAAACTGTAATTTTAATTCCCGAAATTAATCTTATTAATTACCACTAACAGGAATGAAGCAGTCATAAGGTTAGTGGTATACTAAACGGTAACCTTGTTTAATTAAAAAATTAATAATAAATATTTGTATAAAAATACTATTTTATACTTAATCAAAGACCCAACCCAACCTGGCTCGGCGCGGGTGAGTTGTAGCATAATATAGTCACAATATGCAATGGATGGGTAGACAACAAATTCAAAGGCCCTTGAAGGCCCAAGCCTTCTTCAAACTTTCTTTCTTATAAAGAGGTAAAACATTTTATATTTTTCCAATGTGGGACTAGAAGAAGTACCCAAATACACTTAGATAAGTTTTTCTCCTTTGTTTTGAATCACCAAAATTCCATCCAAAATCACAACAGATGTTGTATATGATATTGGTGATGACAACAGCATGTATATGATATTGCTGATGACAACAGCAGAGGATTTCAATAAGTTCCTCAGAATCTGATTCAATTATTATTTTTGTCCACCGGCTTTCAACTGCTGGCGAATGCCAAACCGAATATCCTCGGCCTTGGCGATACGAGCCGAGCTCCCAAATAGAGGTTTTCTTAGTACTTGAGTGTCAAATATATGGTAACCTGGGTCATATTTCCCTCAAGTGGGAATGTTATGTCCACCCTCTTTTTTTTGTCTAAACAAGATGACAAAAAAACCAACTGATGAACCCCAAAAAACAGTGTCACATTTTTTCTTCTTATTATTTTAATAAAAAGTAATGGAAAGTAATCTTGCATTATCCTTCCCTCAAGTGATGATAATATCCCATAAGCATTATCCTTGCTTCAGTCACTCTTTCAAGCGGATAATATCGCACGGGAACTTTTAGCAATGCTCATTAATAACTTCTTTATTGTTTTTTTTGGGTAACCTGGGGTGTCCTCAACCCTTTGGGTCAGGACTAAGTCCTTGGGGTGTGACGAGAGCCTACAATCCACCCCACCGGGAAAGTCCGGAAAACCAAGTGGGACCGGACCCAAAGGGGGACTGGGAAATGGAACAAAGAAAATTTGTTGATATTTCTACCAAATAAGCCCATTTTTTTTCTAGAAGGTTGGTAACCTACTTACCAAGTCCTACAATCATGCATGCATTGGGGATCAACCTCAATACACATAACATAGTCCTTTGGAGAAAATTGATGAGGGCGGGACTTGAACTCATGCCTAGAGTATAAACACCTTTAAGTTTTATCACTTAATCAAGGTGGCACCTTCTTCATTAATAACTTCAAGGACTAAGAATTATATCTAGACCTAAGTAACTAGAGCGAGAGGGAGAGAGTGAGAGCTCAAGACATTTATTTTAAATATATATAGCATAGTGTCAAGATGAGTGCAGTGCGAGGTTTGAGAGCCGGAGCGGAAGGGTATTGCATGATTATGGTTGCTAAGATCTATGACACATGGGCCACTTAATTCACAAGCACTTATAGCTATGCTTTTGAGTTTTTTTAGTTATTATATGATTTGGGTGTTAAAAAGGAAAAGGAAACGAGAAAGATAATGACAGTAGCAACCAACAAGTTTAATCTACAGATAAAGGAGACTCTTTGCAGTAAGACTAAGAACAACCTGATAACTCATAAGAGATCTTGCACTAGCGGCTCAACCAAGTGTAGACACCCTATTTTGCATGATTTCATGAACCCAAAAATTCGATTGGTTCCAAGCATTCAAAAGAAATCAAAGATGAGATCCAGACTCCAAAAAGTGAAGCCAAATCCAAGCCGAGCCCGAACCAACTAGAGCCTGAACCAACTAGAGCCCGAACCAACTTGAAAAAGTCCAGCGCCTTTTAAAAGGGCGCGGTTCCTTATTTGGCCTAAAATCCATTCTGCGGCTTTTAAAAAGGTGCGGTACGGAAAAACCCTAAATCCGACCTCGTTCTGCGTGCTTACGTACTTTTAGATTATTTTTTAGTCCCACATTGGCCAGAAAGTGTAAAAACCCCACTTTTCACCATATGAAAGGAGTCTCACCTCAACCCATTCCTCATCTTGAAAATCCGGGGGAAAAACTTTAAACCTTGGGAAAACTTTGAAAACCCTAGCCTTTGGAGGTCATTAGACTTAGAGAGCAAAGTCCAGAAAATCCAGAATTCTTCAAAGCCTTAGGATATTCAAGGAGTTTTTTCTAGTCCCTCGGTCTGGGCTACCTTTAGATCTTCTTCAACACCTACTTTAGGGGGAAATGACCTAGTTCATTGGAGTCCGGATCTTGTCATCGTGGAAGGATGTTCTTGAATGCTTGGAAAGTCAAATAAAAGGGAAAAGGTGTGCTACATTCTCAATCTTCTACTTCTACCCATCTAAGTCTTTTCTTCCCTCACTTTCTCTTAGTAGCTTTGTGATTTCCCTCTACACAGTCGTGGGGAAAAAGAAATCTGGGTGAATGAAAGGGTTGGAAGACTAGATCTTCGATTTCTTTATTTATTATTAGTAGTTTTTGTCCTTTTTCCACCCAAACGTAGGTGGGGCCCCTCTTAACTCGGTCAATGAGAGAGCGTGACCGTTTGCCGATTTAAGGAAAAGGGGTTTTGCTACGCAAGTAGAGAGAAAATCACCCTAACTCGGTCGAGGAGTGGTGAGTTTTCAATCTCGAAGTAATAAAAAAGGGAAAAAAATTAAATTAAATTAATGGAGAAAATTAAGAGGTAACCGTCGTTCGACAAATGAGGTGGGGTGCCTAACACCTTCCCCAACTCATAAGAGAATCCCCAAACCCAAATCTCGGTTC
Organism: Tetracentron sinense; assembly: GCA_015143295.1. NCBI lineage: Eukaryota > Viridiplantae > Streptophyta > Magnoliopsida > Trochodendrales > Trochodendraceae > Tetracentron > Tetracentron sinense. The sequence continues at coordinate 24,008,818 of CM026557.1, read as the reverse complement.
TTGAATAGAGGGTTTTCATTATGGGTGACCAATCACACCCGGAATTTTAATTGGTGGCGACTCTAAAAGATCTCGGCTTCTCATCAGTCGAAAAACACTGATGTGGGGAGAAGATCGACCCGAGCCAGCTATCGCTGAGCTGGCGACTCTACTAGGGACTCTGCTGGGGATCTAGAGGATTCAGACCTCAATTTAATTTTCTCCATTAAATTAATTTTCTATTATTTTCATTTTTTTTTGTTTTTCTTTTATTGCTTGCTTCCTTCTGTTTTATCTTTTGCATCGTTTGTACATGGCAATCACTTCCCACCCATGTTGTCCGAATCCGAACTTATCCCTATTTTTGGAACTAAGTAGTTGAACGACCATGGATAGCATCCTGGAAACGGCGACGAAACATTCCAACCCAGATCATTTTGAATAAAAGAAGTGCACGGGTCGTACATGGATATTCTATGATTATGGGACCCTTTTTAGGTGGAATTTAGAACCCTGCGAACCTCATATAGAAATATTTGTGAAGACACATTGACTTGCATTGTTTGATAACGATATTGAATGATATAAATATTTAGAATAGTCATCTGCACAATGTTCAATTGAGTGGTGCCGTAAGTCTTTGGTATCCGCACTAAATATTACAGAGCAACTATCTTACAAGCTCAGGCATTAGAACATTCCTTGTTCACCATTTTGATTATCTCTGTGCTATGTTGATGATTCAAAATTCTTAAGTCTCTGTTGATGGATACTTATGTGTAAGAAACCTCTCTTTAGCTAAAACTTCGAACTTCGGAAAAAAAAAAAAAAACTCGAGTCATTGATATTTTTCCCCTAAGTCCTACAGGCAACCTTGTTAGAGGATTATCCTCTATCCCGCCTTTGTGATTTTTCCCCCAAGTCCTACGGGCAACCTTATTAGAGGATCATCCTCTATCCCGCCTTTGTGATTTTTCCCCTAAGTCCTACGGATAACCTTGTTAGAGGTTACACCACTATCCCGCCTTTGTGATTTTTCCCCTAAGTCTTACGGGCAACTTTGTTAGAGGTTACACCTCTATCCTGCCTTTGTGATTTTTCCCCTAAGTCCTACGGGCAACTTTGTTAGAGGTTACACCTCTATCTCTCTTTGTGATTTTTCCCTAAGTCCTATGGGCAACCTTGTTAGAGGTTACACCTTTATCCCGCCTTTGTGATTTTTTCCCTAAGTCCTACGTGCAACCTTGTTAGAGGTTACACCTCTATCCTGCCTTTGTGATTTTTCCCTAAATCCTACGGGTAACCTTGTTAGAGGTTACACCTCTATTCCGCCTTTGTGATTTTTGATTAATTTTTAAAAAAAATAACAATAACAATAATAAGTTCGAATCGATTGCTTTAGTTAAAGGAAAGTTCCTCATCAAAAGGAGTATTCGTCAACAGAAATTCTTCCTTTATTTGATCCTCTCTTTTCTTTCTTATTTTCAGGTTATTCATTATAGCTCCGAGGAAGTAAGCCTCGTCCTCATTGACTCAACCTAGTCAAAGTCCCTATTTATTGAGATCCAGGCAGAACTCACCATAAATGGAAGAAAGCAATGGACCTACCCGAAGCGAGTTCGAACAAGAAACCAAAGTTGAGCTATGAGAAACCAAAACTGAGTTGGCCGAAATAAAGAGCAACCTTCAGAACTTGTATTTAATGATGGAGCGACTTATGGCTCGATTAGACAAAAGCCCAGAAAACCCTAAAGACTCGAATGTTCCTTCTAAATTTCAAAGGCAAGCATGGATGGATGCACCACCGCCACCTCCACCAAATGATTCAGGCCGTATAGAGGACCAACCAATTTACTTGGATCATCCAAGGATGACCCATTATGAGGAAGAGGAATGGCGTCACGAAAGTTCAAAAAATTCATTGGCCACTCAGGTGGAGAAGCTCACAAATGATTTGAGGTTGGTTAAAGGGTCCGATCCTTTTACAAAGATAGGCATCGATGATCTTTGCCTATATTCTGTGACAAATCTTCCCCCCAATTTCAAGATCCCAGAATTCTAGCAATACAGTGGTCATGGCTGCCCTATAGCCCATTTGAAACTCTATGGAGGTACCTTGGGGATCTATGGAAAAAATGAACCATTAATGTTACAACTGTTTCAGATGAGCTTGACAGGAGGGCCTATCCAATGGTTTTCTGAACTTGATCACACTAGGATCAAGTGTTAGATGGACTTAGCAGAGTGTTTTGTGGCACAATATCGGTATAACACAGAGGTAGTCCCCACCAGAATGGATCTCCTCAAAATAGAGAGGAAAGCTTTAGAATCATTCAAAGAGCATGCTTACAGGTGGCAGGATACAACTGCGAAAGTCAGACCTCCTATGATGGAGGAAGAAATGGTCAGCACATTCGTCTCCATGTTAAAAGCCTCATACTATGATCGTCCAGTGATGCAGACGAAATTAGGCTTTGTAACCATCATCCAGTACGGAGAGGGTATTGATGAGGGGGTCAGGACGGATAAAATAATGGATCATGCTACATTTCGCACCGTCATAGACACCTATGCGAACGAAGGACCTGCTGCCAAGAAGGCCTATACTGGTAACAAGAGGAAAGAGAGTGAAGCATCAGGGACAACTGCTACTACGTATGGGCAAGTTGCTTATGCCCAAAATGTTCAATCTGCATCCTTCCAGTTTCAAGCACCAGTGGTAAACTCAAGATACGGCCAACCCTTCCAAGCACCGGTTCAACAACAACAGCTGTGAACACCCCATTTTTACACCCCTAAATTCCTCCTTTTAATTTAATTTAATTAACTATTTTTGTTTATTTCTTTAATTTGATTTATTTTTATTTCGCTTTGTAATGTTTTTTGGTCTCAAGGTCTCAAGAGAGAGATGGAGAGAGTTGGAGAGAGGTCCCAATCTATTGCTCAAAACCCATCTCTCCCTACTCCAAGCCAAGACTCTAAAGCCCATGTATACATAAGCCACATACATAACGCAGGCCCAAAGAACAAGGGTTTAAACCCAACAAAGACCACCAAAGCCAACCTCTCAAGGGCCTAAACCCAGGCCCAAAAACCCCCAAAGCCCTTCACTATTGCCTATATAAGGAAGGAGATAGGGTTTAATAAGAAAAACCAAACCTCATTCGTATGAGAGCAGCAGCTCTCATCTCTCTCCCGTTTTTCCTCTTCCCCATTTCTTCTTTCTTGTGCTATTTGCAACAGCAACAAGGAACTCTGTTACTCAACTGATCAGCCACACCTCTCGTCATCACCGGAGCATTTCCTTGCAGACGCCATCTCACTCAAGTTCCGGTAACTCTCCCGCCCTTTTCTTTTCCTCATTTTTTTGTTTTGTTTGGTCAGCTCTTGATCTGATTTCTCTCTAGATCTAGGTCTAGATTTAATTCGGATTTTTACTTGGTTGATTTCATTTGTACAGAATCAGGAAGTTCTCCTAAGTCGAGCTCCGATCACCCACTCCGACCAACTAGCTCTTTACTCCACCATTTTTTCTCAGGTAAGTGGTGCTCCACTTCTTTGATTTCCCGTTCTTTTTCTCTAGATCTGAACTTTCTAGATCTAAACCTTAGATCTAGAAATCCAAATCTGAAACGTTCTTTTTCTCCTTTATTTTGTGTTTTTGCTCATCTACATTAGTTATTTTTCATCTCAGTTGCTCCGATCATCGATTATCTCCGGCGAGATAATTTCCACGGTGTCTCGGCCACCATTCAAAGCATTTCCGATCTCTGTCAGCCGATCATCACTATCTTTCGATCTGCAGTGGAAGCAATGGTCCCAGCTGCGATCATCTCTTTCGGCCTGTAACGCCTTTTCCCTTTGTTCTCAGGTAAATCCGGTAAATCCATACCCCTTTTATTTCATTTCTTCTCATCTGTGTATATCCTCCTCTCTTGGTGTATCTTTTAATTTTCAGAGCAGGTTCGTCCATGCTTTTTTGGTTTCTTTTCATTCTTTGCTTCCTGATTCAGATATTTCAGACTCAACTGATTTTCGAATTTGAATCTCTTGATCTAGATTCATTTTATTACTATTATCATTATTGTTTTTATTTTTATTTTTATTTTTATTTGTTCTCCATTAGCACCTTCTCTAGCGAGTACAGATCCTCACTTCGGGTCTTTCTTCTCGTCTCCTACATCTCACAATACCTCAGCATGTGTCACTCACTTTCGGGCAATTCCTCAGCCCTCAAGTAGCTCATCATTCAATCTGATGAATGCCTCCCTTAATCCTTATCTCTCTAGGTTCAGATCTGGTTCTCCATATAGATGGATCCTTTTTTTATTTTATATTATTTTATTTTTATTTTATTTAGATTTGCTGTGTCACAGCTCTTTTAGTCGTCTCCCCTTTAGATCCGAATGTCCATTTTATTTAACCTTTTATTTGTATTATATATTCATTTCATTATTTGTTCATTTTCTTTTGCAGAGAATCAACCATGCTCCAATGCTCTATCTCTCACATTCTTTTTAGTTGATTTATCTATCCATTGTTCTGTGGATTTTATTTTTATTTTTGAGAGATAGAGTAATTCTCCTGCTTGAGCAACCATCATCAACTTCCCCTAACAACCCTCGCAGGTATAGCTCTTCCCTCTTTTCTATTTGTTACCATCTATTTATTGTAGCATAATGTTTACAATTTGGGTGGGAGATTTGAATCCCTTTTGGGCCTCTGGTTCGGGCTAATTAGTAATTGAAATCCATAAGCCCATAGAACCTTTTTAGTATAGAATGATAGTGGACCAAAGCCAATTGACCGTTAGTGGTCAATGGGCCTTGGCCCATTAACTTTCCCTTGGGGCCCATTATGCATCATTTATTATCCATGTATATGCAATAGGGATAGGCCGCGATTTTTCTTTTCCTATTTTGCCTACATTGGGCACTTAGATAGTTTTCATTTTTTTTATTAACCCTAAATAAGTGGCCCACCCCGTTAGTTAGTCCTACAAAAAAATCAAAAAATATAAAAAAGACTAAAATAACTTAAAGGTACTGGTCTATCCTCCCTTGGGACCTAGAGCAGGGTCCGTATTTAAACCATAGCCTCTTTTGGTTTAAGGCCGCTCGATCCGCCCTGCTATTTGCCTTTAAGATAATTAAAATCATTTATACTTTATTTTCCTTTTGCCTACCTTGGGCACTTAGGATAGCCCTGACTAGTTAAAACTTGCCAAAATTAAAATACAAAAAAATCAAAAAAATACAAAATAACAAAAACATTCAAAAACCCACAAAATGCAAAAAAGACTTACCCTAATAAATGAACGCCCCCTAGAGCTCCCCCACGAGCACCTAGCTACGCTGCCATCTCCCGGAATGAGATTCATAAATCTCAATTCCACTTCCCCTCCCCAACTCAAACACGAGTTGGAAGTGACCACACTCCGAAACGAGTATAAAAACAGTCACGGACCCCGAACTACTATGAGGGTCTGATTCCGACTAACCGGATAAGTAGGCAGCCCAATCAGGGTTCGACCCCAACCAAAAATAAACTTTTTTACACCCCATTTTGATTTGTACTCTATTAGCAAAGTTAATAATTGTTTTAGGAAATATTAAGTAAATTTTAAATGTTTAACTTGGACCTAATGAGTAGGTTACCATCATTGGATGGAGGTCCTGGGGTGCCTAACCCCTTCCCCAGGACCTAAAGTGATCTCTTACCTAAACTACTCTGGACCGTAGACCCCCTTATTTGGTTTATCTCGGGATCCTACTTCCCCTAAGTAGGTGGCGACTCTTAGAAAAAATTTAGCGTTATTTCTCTACTCTCGGACCTTATCTCGACATTTAGAGTTGAGAGGGGAGGAAAGGCGGTAAATTTTGGCGTTCACAGCTTTGGCGACTCTGCTGGGGATAGATAGGATCCAACCTGAAAATTAGGTATAAGTTAAACATTATTAAAATCACTGATTATTTCCTAGAATAATTCTTACTTTTGCTAATTCTTTTTATGTTGTGAGTATGTTCTTATTCTTTCTTATGTGCATATCATATTTATTGCATATTAGTGTAATAACCCTTAAACCCTTTAGTTTGACTTATTACGCCTACAACTGTTTGATGATTATCTTCAGTGCTGGGGCTTAACAGTCATGGTTTAGCTATATCACCCCTGTGGGACGATTATTCTCAGGAAGGGATATAGACTAAACCCACTTGCGCCAATCGGCCCATTTTTGGGAGTCGCATATACGGCCAAGTGTCCCCCAACCACCTTAGGAACACCTTGCATTACCCCAGCATATGTATATAGTAGAGATATTGTGGGTATGTTTTTATTCTCTCTTATGTGCATATCATATTCATTGCATAATAGTGTAATAACCCTTAAACCCTTAGTTTGACTTATTACGCCTACAACTGTTTGATGATTATCTTCAGTGTTGGGGCTTAACAGTCATGGTTTAGCTGTATCACCCCTGTGGGACGATTATTCTCAGGAAGGGATATAGACTAAACCCACTTGCGCCAATCAGCCCATTTTTGGGAGTCGCATATACGGCCAAGTGTCCCCCAACCACCTTAGGAACATCTTGCATTACCCCAGCATATGCATATAGTTTAGGTAGTGATATAGTCTATAAGCATCTGTTTAGGAAGGTTTCCCCTAATCCTACTTTGCTTATAGCCTATACCCGCCCTGCCTTTTGATGGAACATGAAGGTACCCATGTGTACCCATATGTTCATTTAAAAAAGGGGCCTGTGTGAGCCATTGTTGAATAAACTCCCAACCCATCTTTAGACTTACATATGGGGTTCAAAAACCCAGATTCTGCTGGATATCCATATCCATGTTTTATCTTAAATCCATTGGGCCTTGGTTTCCAATAACCTAACTTAGTAGGTAGACCCCTATCTGCCTACCCCATTGGTTTACATATGTCAAGGATCACCCCTTTTAACAAAACAATTGGTGAAAGAAAATCAGAAAACAAAAAAAAAAAATCAAAATCAAAACTCAATCAAAGCAAAAACAGAATAATTGGTAAAAAAAAAAAGAAAAAAAGAAAAAAAAAGATGAAGTTGAAATCTGAAAACTTAAAACAAAAATTCAAAAAAAAAACAAAACAAAAAAAAATATATAAAAACGAAAACAAAAAAAAAAGAGAAAGGAAAAAAATCCAAAATTCAAAGAAGAGGAGGTTCACATTCATTTTGCATCTTAAACCTATTGGGTTTTGGTTTCCAATAACCCAACTTAGTAGGTCGGATCCATGCCCACCTACCCCATTTGGTTTCTTCAAAAAAAAAATAACAAAAAATTTTTCAAAGATTTCAAAAGAAAAAGGGTTGGTGTTTCTGCATCTCATATGCATGTCATCGTGTTTACACTTGTATATAGACTTGCACTTACACATATTTTCAGTCAAATGGCAGGCCCATCTAGGATGCCAGAATCAATGAATAGATCAAAACCCAAGATGAATCTGAAGCTTACGGCGGCATGTAATAAAGAGCTCACCGAAATAGTAAATGCCCTCACTCCAATGCAAAAGCTATATTGGAGACAGAAGACTCATTTGGGCTACATCTTAGACCTTGTCTTGGTAAAGCCAGATTGGCGTCTCATCACGACAGCCATACAGTGTTGGGATTCTTCAGCCGTGGTTTTCCGTTTCGGAAGAAATGAGATGTGCCCAACTTTAGAAGAAATCTCTTCCATTCTTCGGTTGGATTTAACCGACACAGTGATTGTTCCTCGCTACAAGCGATCGTACAAAAGAGAATTATCAGAATTTCTGCGAATTAAACCTTCATTGTTGGAGAACTGTGCCAAGGATTCTTATTCCAGGCTGTCCACAAGTTATCTTTTAAAGAGGTGCAAGCACAACTGGAAACCAGAGGACCAGACTGTAGATTTACCTGGATTCAACGCCTTTACTTTGGTGGCAGTGTCGCAACTGGTTTTTCCCAAGAATAGTCGTGAGTATGTAGAGTCAGTACTTGTGGGAATCATTCAAGATGTGTGCAATGGAGGTACTCTTGTTCCAGTCATCTTAGCTGAATTATTCCTAAGCCTTAAGCATGCCGCGGATACCGGAAGGAATTTCTTCAATGCAAGCATTTCTTTGCTATTCTTATGGTTAGTGGAGCATATACCATCACTGATCACTGTGCCAGCCAATATCAGTGGGTATTGCAGTTTACCAAAAAAGTTTGCTGAGGTGCAGTCAAGCTTAAAAACCGTAGATGTGGGGAAGTTGTATGAACACCTCAATAGCCTTTTAGATACTCAGATAATTTGGAAATGCGATTGGCTTAATATGAAGGTTTTACCTCGTTTGGCCACTGTTAAGAGAAGAAGCATAACACTTGCAGGAGTGACTGGGTCATCACCTTACGTACCCATCAGGGTACTTCGCCAGTTCGGTTACCAACAATGTGTACCAGTGTTAGATGACTTATCTCAAGATTATATCCGTTTTTCTGAGTTATCGGAACTTATGGACAGACGTTTTCAGACAGAGTGGCAGTTGTGTAAGTGGAGCAAGTTGCCAGGATATGTGGTATCGACTGGACCACCAACAAAAGAAGGATATGATCTGTGGTTGAAAAATCAACAGGTAGTGTCAGAAATGCCTAAGCCGGAAGAACTACCCACACCTGTTTCGGTACCCTCAAAGGGAAGTCTCCCTTTTTCTAAAATAGCAGTCCCTTGGGAAGATAAGTTCATACAAGCTCAACTTAAGATTCTCGAAGACAGGAAGGAATTGAAGAAAGCGCAACAGGCACACCAGCAACAAGAAGCCAAGATGAAGGAGATAGCTAGTGCAAAGGAAGAGCAGTTAGAACAGGCCCAGCTCAAGATTCTCAAGGGCATGAAAGAATTGGAGGGAGCACAACAGTTACTCCAACAAGAGAAGAATGATCTGAAGCGTCGGCACCAACTTGCTCATGATGAAGAAAAGCAGTTAGAGCAAGCTATGCGAGAGTTCCAAAAAAGAAAGAGAGATGATGCTCGAGACTCCCGTCAGTTTGAAGAACAGTTTTGTTACTATCAAGAGCAGTTGAGTGTATCCAGGCATAACGCAGAAGTCAAAGCTTTGGAGTTTGACTTCAGAATTCAAAGTGCTTCGGACATGGTTGACAGGTTGGAGAACGAAATTGCATGCCTCCATCAGCAAGTTCTAGATCTTGGGGGCAACCCTTCATCATTTGGTTATGGCTTCCCAGATGGGCCTGTATAGGGTTGGGTCTTTTTCTTTTTTGTCTTCCGTTGTTTTTCTTTATTTTCTTTTGGGTCAGTGTTGTCTTAAAATCACACAAACACCTGCATATATAAAGAAGTGATTTTCGACTTTTTGTTGTTAAATCATGCATTCATGTTGAATCGTTACATCTTTCTCAGTGTTGCATGAAACAGCGTATTGTCACTCGTTCTGTATCTCGTGCCCTCGCCCAAGCTGCAATAATAGATCTGGACAGTCCTGAAGTCGCAGACTGGTCATCTCAAAGCTCAGCAGACATGGCTGCTCCCAACAATCGTTTGGATTCAAGTACAGACCAGCTTGTACAAGCACATGACCAGGAGATACATGGGATGAAAGCCCAATTGGACAATATTCAGGAAACCTTGCAGGCTCTGATGGCTTTACAACTTAACAAACCTACTCACCAACCAGAAGCCGGACCATTTCAATCCGAACAACCTAGAACTTCATTCCAACCAGAAAGTTTTCAACCAAACCCACCCGGAATTGGAACCTTTCGACATCAACCAGACCATTCTGGGTTTAGACCTTTCCAACCGGATCAACCTAGGGTTGAGATTCCTGCTCCAAACTTTACCTTTATTAACCCTCTTCATGATCAGCCGGGTGAGGATGGTGATTTTGACTACACCCGATTTGACGGAAAAACTGGTGAGGCTGTGCATTGCGACCATCATAATCCGAAAATGCCACAGGATTCTGAGTTATTGGTGTCTCTCAAGAGTCAACAAGAAGAAATTCGTCAGCTGAAGGAGATGATGAAAAAAATGTAAGGGGCATCATCCTCCTCTACAGGGATAACTCTGGATGACCTACTCTTCTCCTCTGATACTTTGGTTCCCTCAGATTTTCGAGTTCCAGAATTCACTAAATACGGGGGCAAAGGATGTCCGAAAGAGCATCTACAGTTGTATGTGGGGGATATGATGGCCTACAGAGATAAACCATCATATCTTATCCAATATTTCCAGAAAAGTCTGAAAGATGCCGCTCTCAGGTGGTGGCTTGCAATTGACAAGAAGCAAATTACCAGTTGGCAGGATGTGATCGATCTCTTCATCAATCAGTTTTCTTTTAACTTGGAGGTGCTCCCTCAAAAGAGCGATCTAGAGCAACTGTCCCAGAGGAATAATGAATCGTTTATTGAGTATGCCGCTAGGTGGAGAGAGATGGCATCAAGACTATCAGTGCAATTATCAAAGGAAGAAATGGCTTCTACCTTTTTGGGAACCCTAAAGCAACCATATTCAACACTGATGATAACTTTGCCGGCCACTGATTTCAAGGTAATCGTCGAAACAGGGGCAAGAATTGAAACAGCTGTAAAAAATGGTACCATACATGCCAGTCTTAGCCATACACCTCCAAGGTCAGGTGCCCCATTTAACAGGAATAATGGGCAAAAGGATACCAGGAAAAGAGAAGAAGTTAATTGGATTGCACCCAGTGCACCCTTGATGTTGCCTGCTCCACCGATTCGACAACCTCCTCAACCTCAAAATCCTCAGCCGGTAAGGCAAAATCAGTATCAACAGGCGCGTCAGCCAGTGAGAAACCCTCAGAGAAATTTCACTCCCTTACCTTACTCTTTAAGCCAGCTTCTGACTTTCCTCCTCAAAAAGGATCTTGTAACTCTGAAGGGGCCGACTCCTCTCATCCCAGTTGAGAAGCAAAATCGAAATTATCATGCAGATCATTATTGTGCATATCATCGAGGCCCGGGTCATGCCACAGATGTATGTTACACTCTTAGACATGATATTCAAGATCTCTTAGAGCAAGGCAAAGTTGAATTCGCCCCTGGGAATACTAGCATCATCCAAGCTCCTCTTCCCCCACATCAAGGGCAGATTAATTTCCTGAGCGGGGACGAGTCTGATGGTAGTATAGTAGAGATTGATGGGTTGTCAGAGACAGATGATGCTATCCGTCCTTCGTACTGAGTCCCTGTTCGAATCTCATATCCTCAGTCTTTGTCATCTCCCGAATCCCCTATTATTCAACCCATCCAAATACCCCACATGTTGCCAGTCCACTCATCTACTATTCAATCCATTCAGCGCCCTATACAAATCCCTTTTATTCCTGTTGAAGAAGAGAGGATCGTTTATACCATCCCTTGCCCTGTTGATTGGCCTACAACCCCAGTTATATCATCTCCACGACCCCTTGGTAAAGGTCCAGTTCAAATTCCATACATTCCAGCACCAATCCATCCCCTCAATCGTTTACCGGCCCCTCCATCTCTCATTCTAGACAATGAAAACATCACTGCAATAACCAGGTCAGGAAGAGTTTACCAGCAACCAGAAGTTGAGCTGCCTAAGTCCAAGGGCAAAGAGCAATGTCTAAATCCTGAGCAACAAAAAGAAGAAGATGCTGCATTGTTGAAAATTTTGGAGAAAGCGAAGGAATATAATATTGTCCATCAACTCACAAAGCTCCCGGCTCAAATTTCAGTGATGGGATTACTCTTAACTTCAGAGCATTATCGGGAACAATTGCTTAGGGTGTTCAATAATGCTCATGTCACAAAGGATATAACACCTGAGCGTTTGGGGCAACTGGTAGGTCAGATACTGGAACCAAAGACCATTACCTTCAGTGAAGAGGAAATCCCGGACAGTGATAAAGAACACACCAGAGCTCTTTACATCTCAGTGCAGTGCAGGGGTAAAACACTTTCAGCAGTTTTGGTAGATAATGGGTCTGGTTTGAATGTTTGTACATTAACTACTTTGGAAGGTTTGGGAATGGATATCAGTCATGTCAAGAAAAGGCCTATGACAATTAGAGCTTTCGACAATTCAACTCGACAAAATTTGGGAGATGTCGACTTAAACATTTCTATTGGACCATCAGAATTCTTGACAAATTTTCAAGTAGTTAATGTGCCAGCTTCTTTCACTCTTCTTCTTGGAAGGCCGTGGATCCACATGGCCGGAGCCATCCCGTCATCACTTCATCAGAGGATTAAGTTCATTCAAGGTGATCAACTGATTGTGATTCCGACGGAGTCTTTGGCAAATTCCTTTGGGGATGTCCAAGAATTGGGACAAGGGGCAGCTTTTATGACTTATCAGTTTGAGGAGGTTACTTGTATTGCTCAGCTGGAAAGCAAGAAAAATGAATATATACCGGCAGCGGTGAGGATCATGGCTAAAATGAAGTACAGACCTGGTTTGGGTTTGGGCGCCCACCACCAAGGAATGAAGAAACGGTATGTAGCACCTCGCTACACACCTCGTTTCGGAATAGGGTACAAACCAGAGTTGGAAGATTTCTTGAACAAGCTGACTAAAGGAAAATCATCAGTGAAGTCGATGCCTCCACCTCCCCTATCTGTTACCTTTCCTACCAGTACCCCCAGGCCATCTGATTTTGAAATCTATAAAAACCTTCCTTTTGAGGAAACAGACCCAGAGCCAACTGTCAACCCTGCACCCAAATTTCAGTCAAAGGATGATCCTGCAAGGTTTCTTGAAATGTTCGAAGTTGCCCAATTGTTTGAAGAACTCGCTGTTGAAGATGCAGTCCAGATTGATTGCGTGGCAGAGGAACAAGTGTGCACCCTCTCCAGTGCATCGCAAGCATCATCCAGTTCTGCTCCGCTCATACGAGCCAGTTCTTCTCCTCTCGTATGGTGGACCGATCCCATCACGGTTGAAGCAGCCAGAGGAAGGCAGGGAAAGAAGGTCGGACTAGTCAGACCATGACCCAGTTTCTTTTCTTTATTTGTTCTTTTCATCTTTAGGTCAAAAAGAAAAAAACCAAAATTTTATTTTCTAGGCGGCTTTGTTAGTCATTTCAAAATAGTCAATAGTCTTTTGCTTTACGCATCTTTGTAAATATTACAAAACATCAGAAAATCAATGAAATTCATTTTCTTTGTCTCAAGACTTGTTTCCTTTTGTATATATATAAAATTTTGGCTCATGATGGTATGACCTAAGTCTTCAAAAAAGGCTTAGTGATCAGAAGTCACTAAAAATCTAAAAAAAAAATAAATAAAAAAACAAAAAAAAAAAAAAAAGAACAACACTCAAATACTAAGACCGAGCTTATTGGTTTGCCAGGGAATTGCCCAGGATAAAGCTAACTCAAATCATGAAATCAATCTTGAACTTTTAGAAGTAGAGTATGACGAAGAGGAAGAAGAGGAACCTCCACAAGAAATCCTCGACCTCCTTGAACAGTACGAAGGGATATGTAAACCTAATGAGGAGGACACCGAGACCATAAATCTCGGATCCGAAGATGATCCTAAGTGTGTGAAGATTGGCACTACATTGAGTCCTGAGCAAAGGAGCGCTATGATTGACTTCCTCAAAAGTTACATTGATGTATTTGCTTGGTCATATGCGGACATGCCCGGCCTTGATCCAGAATTAGTAGTCCACAGATTGCCATTGAACCCAGAGGTAAAACCAGTTAAGCAGAAGCTCAGGCGGTTAAGGCCAGAATGGTCTCAGAAGGTTAAAGAGGAGATCGAGAAGCAAATAAGCGCAGGATTTCTAGCAGTGGCAACTTACCCAGAATGGCTGGCTAATATCGTACCTGTGCCTAAGAAAGATGGCAAAGTCAGAATGTGCATTGATTATAGAAACTTGAACAAGGCCAGTCCAAAAGATAATTTTCCACTTCCTCACATAGATATCCTTGTCGATAACACAGCCGGACATGAAACCTTATCTTTTATGGATGGGTTCTCAGGTTATAATCAGATCAAAATGGCCGAAGAGGATATGGAAAAGACCTCGTTCATTACCCCATGGGGCACCTTCTGTTACAAGGTAATGCCATTTGGGCTTAAGAATGCAGGGGCAACGTAATCAAAGAGCAATGACAGCATTATTTCATGATATGATGCACAAGAGTACAGAGGTTTATGTAGACGACATGATTGTCAAATCCCCATTGGCTAAAGATCACCCAGAAGATTTGAAGAAATTAGTGACAGGCTCAGAGTCTTTGGTCTAAGGTTAAATCCAGCGAAATGTACGTTCGGAACAACGTCAGGAAAACTTCTTGGTTTCATTGTCAGTAAAAGAGGAATTGAAGTCGATCCAGCCAAAGCAAGAGCTATCATCGAGATGCCTGCACCTCAGACAGAAAAGGAAATTCGAGGATTTCTGGGCAGGATTCAGTATATCAGTCGTTTTATTGCACAGCTTACTCCGGTTTGTGAGCCAATTTTCAATTGCTTAGAAAAGAATGGCCGACAGTCTGGTCAGATGAATGTCACAGGCCTTTGATAAGATCAAGCAATATCTTCTCAATCCACCCGTGCTTGTCCCTCCGACACCCGGACGACCACTTTTAATGTACATCTCCATCCAAAAACTTCTATGGGTTGTGTGCTAGCTCAGCATGATGAATCAGGCAGAAAAGGAAAGGCCATTTATTACATCAGTAAGCGTTTGCATGAATACGAAGAGAAGTACAATGCGTTAGAGAGGACTTGTCTAGCATTGGTTTGGGCTACCCAGCGCTTACGACATTACTTACTGGCCTAGTCCTGTGATTTTGGTATCAAGAATGGATCCACTCAAGTACTTACTGGAGAAGCCTGCTACTTCAGGAAGACAGCCAGATGGCTCATGATGTTATCAGAATTTGACATCACATACATGACACAGAAATCAATCAAGGGGCAAGCAATTGCTGATCATTGGCATATAACCCATCATCCGACTATGTTTCAGTGCATGACCAGTTTCCGGATGAAGCTATTCTAAGTTTAGAACCAGAAGAATCCGGATTATATTGGGATGGGAGATGTACTTTGATGGAGCCGCAAACCAACACGGGAATGGGGCAGGAGCAGTCTTAATCTCGCCAAGAGGAGCTCATCTTCCTATCTCAGTCAAGCTAAAGTTCAGATGTTCAAATAATACTGCAGAAACGCGAGGCATGTATAGCTTGACTCAGAGAACAACATTGTATTGGCTAGAAGAGATGATGTTTATGGTTATTCATCACTGGTAATTTGTCAAGCTAATGAGTCAATGGGCATCAGTGAAGAAAGTTGATTCCGTATCTGGCAAGCTTAATGTTTTTTATCACTAAGTCCTGGTAGAAGGATATGTTTATTATGTGGTTTTTGTTGTGTAAAAATTTTCGGTCGTCACATGATAAGTTTTCGAGGATACACTGTTCCTTCTGCTTCCTGAGAGTGGCGAGTTTCTGAATTGTGGAGGCTTTTAATTGACTTCATATTAGGTTTGAGGTTCGCTGTGTGCTGACTGCCAGCCTCTGGTGTTGGGCCCTTTTTTTTTGGTTTTGTCATCATTTATCTAACTAGGTTAGTAGGTTCGTTAGGAGTTAGGTTAGGTTAATACACATAGTCAGCTTCTCAGCTGCCACACCGAGACTCGACACAATGGTGTACTTTATCTTTTGTTCAAGTACATTACACCTTTTGATTGAGTTTTATGTAAAACCTACTCCATCTTTGTTGTTGATTTCAACATTATAGCTAAACCTGGATTGGATGTTATTGTTTATTCTCTCTGGTCAACCAGTCACTTCATGCATTTGTTGAGACTATCAGGATTCACGATATATAGGGATCAATGACTGATGAAATTGCTTCTAGCTAGTAATTTAGTTGTATAAACTATTTTCCAATTTAAATGAGACTATTTGGTTCTTTTCTGTTTAATTGCTGAAGTTTAAGCACTCTAAGCATACTTTAATTTTCAAACTATTAGTAAAATAAGATCTTTCATTTTCTTTCTTCTTGAGGATGCAAGTGAATCTCTGGTAAGTTTTAACTGTTGCAGGTGGCAACGCATGATAGATTGCAGGAAACAACTGAGTTGTACTGCTGTGTAGTGTTTCAGTCATATCGATACATGTTCGAAAGATTAAGAGATATGAATATGCCTGAGACCTTGGTTACTGGCGGCTGCTGCAGGTTCATAGATTCCCTCAGACGACTCCAGAGTTTCTTAATGGAGAAATGCCAAGGTTATATGTTTTAGTTTAAACATGTATCAGTTCCAGTGTAGTTCAAATGACTCTTTTAAACCTTATAGTGAAGGCACAAACTAGAAAGATTGAGGATTCAAAGATGCAACTCTATGCGTAGAGGTTGCCATTGTTTTGTTAGTTCAAAAGTTGTCAGTAGACTGGGCCTTTTGGTGAGCCAGTTACCTACAGAAAGGTTATTTTTCAATCTCCTGCTGTAGAATCTGATTTTCGGAGCTTGATCCTTGTTACTCTTCTTGATTTATTTATTTGTTTTGGCCTTCCTGATACTTTATTTTAGCTCTATCGGCCAGTATAAACTGAAAACCCATAAACCAAAGGGTCGAGCAGGAAGAGAAGCAAGGAAAATGCCGAAAATTCCTGTAATCTTTCTTGCCTTCATATCTGCGGGGACAAAAGAACTTCCATTGATTTTGTATCAATCAAGAAATTCATGTGGACTCCCATTATCGGTTGGTTATTGCTAGAGTTCTAATATTTTTCTAAGATCATAATTTTATAGGACGTTGATCTTCTTTACCAAATTCCTTCCTTTGTTGTTAATTTTGTCTCCCACTGTTATATATATAGAGAGAGAGACATTCTAGAGAGCAGTGCTAACTAGAACAGGTAGTAAGCGCCCCTTAAAAACTTGACACGTAGCAAGTTGTTTACGAGGGCAAAAAATATACCGATCAGAGTGTTTGCATCTGAGTCAAACACCGTAAAGGTTGTTTGAATTGAATCAAACATTATTGAGCAGTGATTAGCATACCTGGGAAATGGATTTTAAAATCCAAGGTTGGATCTCATTGGTCTATATACCCCCTCTTAAATACTCACATTTTCCAATTAAGTTAACTATTTCCCAACATTATTTTCGCCTTGAGTGTTGCTCTTTGGAAATGTCTTAACCATTAAATCTATATCAACTAATTTTTTTCCCTCAATGGCCTTTCTCCTCAGTGTGAATTGTATGAAATGACCCTATGACTTTGGCCAACAATTCACGACAAAGGACCTCCCTCGCATTGGACGAGGTTCCGCACACGATATAGCCTTTGTGCAGCAAGGCAATAACTGAAATCCATTAAACCACACCCAAGGGAATGGTCAACATCCCCAGCCAAACCAAAGGGTTTTTTTTTTTTTTTTGGTAAGGAGGTATAGCATTGATCTGGAACCTTAGATCTGCAAAAGAAGCGGTTGGCCAAGGAAAATTCGACACTACTGTAACAAACTTGCTGAATGCTTTCCCAGAGGGCTTATTGAGCTAGATTGTGCACCAAGAGTCCCTTCTAGTGAAGATAAACTTCACATCTCTACACCGGTTCTGAAGAGTAAGGATGTTGTTATTCCAAAGTTACCTATAAACGCTAATCCCAGAAAATGCAGACCCGGAAAATCACGAACAATACAGCAACCACGAACTCAGAAAAATTTTACACTTGAAATTTGATCAAAAACTTAGTAGTTCTTGTGAAGTGAGGTAGGGATCACGTCACTCTCTTTAAGACAATTCGCGTCCCTACAGATGCAATGAGTTATTGGTCACGGTGCCTCCAGGATACAACAACTTCACAGAATCTATCCCTGACAGTAGAAAATACACATTCTACTTGTCGTACACCACTCTGTATTCTTAGCCCAGAAAACTCGAAAATATAAAGATGAAAAACCCAAATCAGAGGAGGAAAAATCAACTCTCAAAAGCTAATATACTCTACGTATAAAATAAGAACCCAGAAATTTTGTTTGTCAAAATCTATATAGAAACTCTCTTTATATAGAGTAAGGAAATAAGCTCTTGATTTCCAAAACTGTAATTTTAATTCCCGAAATTAATCTTATTAATTACCACTAACGGGAATGAAGCAGTCATAAGGTTAGTGGTATACTAAACGGTAACCTTGTTTAATTAAAAAATTAATAATAAATATTTGTATAAAAATACTATTTTATACTTAATCAAAGACCCAACCCAACCTGGCTCGACGCGTGTGAGTTGTAGCATAATATAATCACAATATGCAATGGATGGGTAGACAACAAATTCAAAGGCCCTTGAAGGCCCAAGCCTTCTTCAAACTTTCTTTCTTATAAAGAGATAAAACATTTTATATTTTTCCAATGTGGGACTAGAAGAAGTACCCAAATACACTTAGATAAGTTTTTCTCCTTTGTTTTGAATCACCAAAATTCCATCCAAAATCACATCAGATGTTGTATATGATATTGGTGATGACAACAGCATGTATATGATATTGCTGATGACAACAGCAGAGGATTTCAATAAGTTCCTCAGAATCTGATTCAATTATTATTTTTGTCCACCGGCTTTCAACTGCTGGCGAATGCCAAACCGAATATCCTCGGCCTTGGCGATACGAGCCGAGCTCCCAAATAGAGGTTTTCTTAGTACTTGAGTGTCAAATATATGGTAACCTGGGTCATATTTCCCTCAAGTGGGAATGTTATGTCCACCCTCTTTTTTTTTTCTAAACAAGATGACAAAAAAACCAACTGATGAACCCCAAAAAACAGTCACATTTTTTCTTCTTATTATTTTAATAAAAAGTAATGGAAAGTAATCTTGCATTATCCTTCCCTCAAGTCCTGACAATATCCCATAAGCATTATCCTTGCTTCAGTCACTCTTTCAAGCGGATAATATCGCACGGGAACTTTTAGCAATGCTCATTAATAACTTCTTTATTGTTTTTTTTTGGGTAACCTGGGGTGTCCTCAACCCTTTGGGTCAGGACTAAGTCCCTGGGGTGTGACGAGAGCCTGCAATCCACCCCACCGGGAAAGTCCGGAAAACCAAGACCGGAC